>LPNX010168810.1:30525-33998 GCA_001517045.1 Pseudotsuga menziesii
AAATTATAAAATTAGGATGGTGGAATAGATGGAATGAGGGCTACCTTTGTTGATGAAAGACAAGACCTTGAAAAAAACACTAGTTCAGGGACAAAAGTTTGGGAACAAAGAAGTTGAAATAAGTTGTGACTTTTAAAAAACCAAGGCAACGCAAACAATTTCATGGTTGGGGTAGTTATACACCTAAACAAGTTGGAGAATACAATAGAGACAACCATTACGAGAAGGTTCTAAGGTCAACAATTCAATGCCAAAACCCTCAAGGATTGTGGTTAGGAAAATTGGGGTGACAAACTAGGATGCGTGCCCAAAGTCCTGGTTCTCTCCAAAGGTTGTTCATCTTGTATCTTAAGAAAGATGAAGATGGACAATGGGATCTCAAACAGAATTGGTGTATAGGTTCGGCACTAATGGCTCTAAAAATGTGGAGAACTCTGTTTGAAAAGAAAAGAGAGAAGTTAGACATCACCCTAATTTGGGTGTGACTTTAAGGTTTTCCCTTTGACTATTGGTCTTTAGATGTTTTTAGGGGAATTAGAAATATTGTGGGGCAGTTTGTTGCAACAGATATGTCATTTAAAAAAGTCAGACAATATGAAATTTTCTTTCATTTTGGTTAGACTAAACAACCATGAGGGTCTAAAAGAGGATATTGAAATTGACCACAAAAATATTTCTATCATTCAGACATCAAACTATGAGGTGTTTCCATTTAGGTGTTGGCGGTGTCATTAATACAACAATTTATGAGGTTCATCCCAACTAACCATTAGGTCATGGCAAGAGGCAAGGGTTTTGAGAGAAACAAACAAAATAAATACTTGTTTGGATCCATTGGTAATGGTTATATCGTTTCCAAAAGTAGGAAGATTTGTTAAAGAGGTACATGAAGAGGAAGGGGGATTTGGATACTCAGAAATTTTGTCAGTTGTGGAAGTTCGCTCTCTAGATACTCTTCTTCAGTCAGGTTGTTTGGAGACTGATATTGGTCATGGTGAGATTTAGATGGATGTCAAGGATGCGACGAACCATTGTGTTCCATAATCATTTGTTCCAGGTATAGACAATTCCCATATGAAGCCTATTGTTATTTTCTTTCCTATGATAAATTTCCTTCTTCCAAAAATTATGAGAGGTTTTCACTTATTGGTTCTCTGGATACATTGTCACTAAACAAATATACGAGTCATGTTATGTTCCCTAATTCATGGGCAGATGGAATGAACACACAACCTAATGTTCACCCCTATGTGAATCCTCAAGAGACACCAAAATATGGAAGTGGCCTTCATTAGATATAACTTTAGAACTAGGTCTTCACATGGGGATGTTAAACATATAGTAGTGTAAATTTGAGCACATAGATCTGTAGACAAATACACAACTCAAAAAGTGGATCTCACAATTTACTCAGCAATTGAAGAATGAAACAGTGCAAAAAAAGGCTTGTAGCTGTGAATGCTTTCATTAATAAAAAAGTAATCCGATGATAATTACAATGAAGTAAAATGGATTTAATAGCCACAAGCAATTCGAATCCACATGAGGAAGTTCAAATTGATTAGACTCTACTTGATTGTAGGTAACCAAGACCTTGTCTAAATCACTATCGGAGGACTCAGTAGTTAACTGACCTTGTCTAAACCATAACCGGAGTTCATCAGAGCTCTAAAACACAACTCAACTGTTACATTCTGTTAGAATATAATCCGTTAGGGATTATAATATTGTAAATAAATAAATAGGAATAGTTGGAAGCCGAAAAGGCTGGACGAAAGGTGAAATAAACCGTCACATGAATGTATAAATGAATGCTTAGCCATGAATAGATCAACGAATTGGGAGTTATTACCAACAAGTGGTATCAGAGCAGGTTGTCTGCCATAACTCCTGCTGCATTTTCTGCGCCCTCCTGGCTGCCAGACTGCCTGCCAGTCTGCCCCTGCGTGCATTCATTATGTGCGTTTATGTTAAGGTGATTCTCTGCTGCAAACCCTAATTCTTCCACGCTGTAAGTTTTTGTTACGGTGGTTTATGCTGCAGCGTGTTGATTTGGAGAATGCGTGATGCCTGGTGCGTGGTGTTGAGATTAAGCTATGGTGCGTGGCGTTGAGAGTAAGTTTATGCTGCGTGGTGCATAGCGTTTTGCTGCGTGCCTTCAATCTGGAGATGCCCTTCAGTGTATGCTGCGTGCCTTCAATCTGGAGATGCCCTTCAGTGTATGCTGCGTGCCTTCAATCTGGAGATGCTCTGCTGCCTATCGACTGCGTTGAAGAAACCATCCTGGTCTCTCAATGATACATCTGCTGCGTGGAGACTGTGATACATTTGCGTGGAGGCGTGATACATCTGCTGCGTGGAGACTGTGATACATTTGTGTGGAGGCGTGATACAATTTTGCTGCGTGGAGAGTGTGATACATTTGCATGTCTGATACAATTTATTGCTGGTAAATTTACTGCTGGTATCCATTTATATGCTGGTATCCATTTATATACATCTGCGTGGAGACTGATCGTGTGGTTCCTTTGTAAATCGGCGTATTGCTGGTATTGTGATACAATTTACTGCTGCGTGTTGGTATCTTTTATATGCTGAAATACTGGATGGTGGAATTGGGCCATGGAATTAATTCTTATGGGTTTATATGCTGCGTTGTGAAGAGATACTGTTCACAACTTCCTTCATTCGCAATAGAAGAGGAGATACTGCGTTAAGACTGGCAAATGTATTTTTATAATTGTTGCTGCGATTTGAGACTACGTGGAGAAGACTGCGTTGGAGGTAAAACCTTATTCATTGCAGACTGCATGACTGCTGCATGGAGAAGACTGCGTGACTACTCCGTTGAAGACTGCTGAAGAGACTGCATTGAAGGCTACTACGAACCTTATTCATTCAGCGTGGGCTCTTCTAATTGAAAGCTGTGCCTCTCCCTCACCATCACCTATGTGAGGACTGTATATCTCAGCATATTGTCTTTTTATTTGATGGATCGTGACTGCCATTGGCTGCGTTGATATCTCTTCAAGAACGTGGAGGTGAAGACGTATCTGTGTGGAGACTGCTCTCTTCAAGAGCCTGCGAGTTTTCTGAATACCGGCTGCTGTGAATATTCATGCCCGTTCTCAAGCATGTGGAGTGCAACTTTGGTGTTGATATTTTTTGTAATCGTTGGATTACAGAAACCCTAATTTCTGCCCTAAATCTATGCGTTGGAGATTGAATGAAAGCTGCCTGCGTGAAGACCGGTGAACACAGCTCACACATATCTATTTGTTTGAAGACTGATCATACATATATATTACATTGAATACTGATATATGTTGTTTTGTTGGTGTTCGTTGCTAAGTATGCTTCTATATAACTTGATTTTGTAAGTGCTGAACTAGAGATTAAGAGGCTAGGATTATATCTTGCTGCCAAATTGTCAACAATGACAGAGTTTACCACTTTTTGTTTGTAAGCACCAC
>LPNX010168810.1:42425-76346 GCA_001517045.1 Pseudotsuga menziesii
CAAGATCTCCAAGAACTCAACATCATTATTTGTCCACTACTATAAAGGAATTGTACTAGAAGATTTGCCTGGACTTGTTGATTTCACAGTGAATTTGAATGTAAATGATAAATAGAGAGGAGCACTAAGCAAACTAGAAAAATTTGTAGTAAATCGAATGAATAGAGATATAATGTCTAAAGCATTCTGCATACATCCTTCACTTGAATGCTGTTAGTTCTTGGTGATCTTGTATAGTGAATCTTTTAACCTCTTCAGTAATAATCTGTAGTGCATATAATTATATATATCTAATCATATATATATAATCCATGGTGGTGAAGAGCAGACATTTTACTTGAATAATGTTTGGATCTTGAAGCAAGTACTAGGTATTTTGATGTCCTCCATTTTTTATTTGATCATTTTATGCCAATTTTCACTATGTCTGAATTTTTTTTGCCCCTCTTACAATTAATAGGATAAGATGAAATTTGCGGTTTAGACAGTTGGTTGGAATTGCCTTAGGGTTTCCTTAGGGTTGAAAATTAGTGTTAAATTAGTATGGGAAAGCAAGTTAGCATTTCCTTAGGGATGAAAATTAATATGTGAAAACAAGCATCATCCTGAATATGCATACTAGATCGGCATAAAACTTTGTTTCGTAGAGCAGTATGGGTGAATAATAGAAGACTACAAATCAATGATAAGTTAGGGATAATAATCATTATAAAAGGACCTTTGGGTAGGAAGAAGAGGGCATCAATTCATCCTCCATTTGAGTGCTTCGACCATTCATCTCACTCCCCTTCATTCGTAGGTCTCAAAATATTTAATTTGGGAACACAGTACTTATACAGTTCGATCAAAGACATCAGCTGTGCAAGATACTGAAAGTAAGGATATTGTTTCATGTTTCACTTTTGTTTTCAAAAGGAATACTGAAAAGTTAGGATGTACCAAAGATAGTCATTATGTGCACGTGGACTTAATGTAGGGAGAGAAGTCATGTCTACTTTTTTGTTCTTGAATGGGAGTAATGATGAAACCACAATAGTGGTTTATAGATGGAAATCATGTAATAACAATCACAGGGAAACTATCAAACATTGGGAAGAATCATTGCACTGACAGGGGCCCTTAATGCAGAACAAAATTGGTATTTTAGGGCCAACTGGGGTTGTTACTTCTCTTGTGCACAGGTCCAGAGATTTATAGGGTTGTTTTGTGACCTATGGTTGCAAGGAAAGACACCAAAGATTGTTATTTACTATTGATCTCCTTCAAGAGATTGCTGAGAATCACCTAAAGCAAAATCCATCTTGGCTTATAGGGTCTGAAATTAAATGGTATTGGTTATATTTAGGTTTGTTTACCCCCTTTTTGTGGAGAAAAAGCACCCAGGATTCATGATAGTAATCTATATTTTTGTTTAGGAGGTTGGAACAGCCCTTATGTTGGTAATCCAAGCATTAGAATATTCAATGGATTTCTAAAAGCCATTTTTTCCATTGTTTGTCACTTTTCATAGGGCTATTCATGCCCATAACTGCCTTTTAACCCTCCAATTTGGCCCATAATTAGAGGTATGCCTGTTCGGTGATGGATAAGTGCACAAGGGTGCCTAAGATGGTGAAATAGGGTTGCTTCATACACTTTTTTACTGCCAAACAGGTTTGTTTATGCCCAAAATTTATGTGGATGCTGCTATAAGGAATATGAATGAGATTTTAGGGTTGCTTTCACCTGCAGATTTCTCATTTTTCACAGCTAGAATTGCAAATACTACCTCCTATTTCCATTGATGATCATATTTTATTGTTGCAATATGCCCAGATCTGAAAGTTGGCCTAATTATAGATGATTTGAGATGCTTTACTATTTATTGTCACCTTCAGAATGCTCCCAAAGTGCTCATATTTGTCTTTTTGATGCTCATACTTGATTCTAGAGTTGTTTATGCCCATAGGACTACCCAACATTGCTCCTAGTGTGACATTGAAAATACCAAGTTTGTTCTTCATCATCAGCTTTAGAATCAACAAATAGTATAGACTGATATAAATGTATTTAAAACATTCTTTTCATTCCTGAACGTGCCAAGTAGCAGATCTGGAAATGTCCACTCTTTGTTGATTACTGTAAAGGAATTGTACTAGAAGATTTGCGAGCACTTGTTCATTCCATGGAGAAGTTGAATTAAACAGAGAGGAGACTAAGCAAGTTACAACTCTTTGATGTGCATGCACATTGACGCGCACGAAAAGTGCTGTACCTTGCTTAGTGCTCCTCTTTGTTTCTCATTTAGGTCCAACTAAACAGTAAAATCAACATGTACAGGCAAATGTTGTAGTACATCTCCTTTATACTAATGGAAAAATAATGATTTTAGTTCTCTGGAAATCCTGTAGAGTGGATGTAAATGTTGGCTCAAACTCATACAAGGGTTTGCATAGAGGTTAAAACATCCACTCTATAGGATCTCCAAGAACTCAACATCAATATTTGTCCATTACTGTAAATTGCTCAGATTTGTCCCTTTCATGCTCATACTTGATTCTAGAGTTGTTTATGCCCATAGGACTGCCCAACATTGCTCCTAGTGTAACATTGAAAATACCAAGTTTGTTCTGGAAGGGCCAGTTTGCCTTGGTGTACTAGTTTATTGTTAGAGGAAGGCCTTCTCTCATTATTTGAGGAACATTCACCCTTGGAGACACATGCATAAGGGTAGTGTTCATCCGTACCAAAGGAGAAGGTGATCATTTGAAGCATGCTTACGCTATTTTATACACCATTTCATGAGAGCTATTACATGATTGGAGGTTACTCATTGAGCTGCTCCACTTGGAATGTTTTTCACATGGTTCATGCCCTATTTTGTGAAGAATGATTTTGTATTCAGGGGCTTCTTTATAGATTGACTATTGTGCACATGGGTGGCATTTAGGGACTACAAAGCAAGTTGTGTTTTAATCCAAATAGTGTTATGATGTATAGAAATCCTACAAACCTAATTGACTCAACAATGAAGTAGCTTTAGAGTCTAGATGTTTATATTTCTAGGTTAATTTTTTTTTGAATTGAAGTGTCATGTGTGTGGCCTGTGCATTCCCACATTCACTTGGTCAAATTAGTATGGATTGGGACAAATTGACCATTTTGTTACTGATCCATTCAGTCATACCCTGATTTGCTTGGTTCGGTACCAAACTTGTCACTCCAATCATTTCAAAGGCTGAGTCAGCTCAGTTGGGGGTCAAATCGGTTGAATTAGCCACCTTTATAGAAAAACACTTGATTAAATCTCCAACTATTCTTGTTGTAAAGGGGTTAGGCCAGTAAAAGGAAAAGGCAATGTTAGGAAAAGGAAATGCAAGAAATAAGTGAGAATGGAGAATTGTATGTAACTAAAAGAGGGGAATACATAAGATTTCTTAGGGCATACATAAATTTTTGCATACAATCCCATTAGTATCATAAATTATGGGAGAGATCAGAAAAACAACCCTACACAAAAATTAACTGATAAGTATGGTTTTGGTGTTTCATTTGGAGAATATAATCCTATAACAATAGTTGTTATTATGACTCTTAAAGGGTCCTAGATGACGTCTATGCACTTTTAGGCAGTTCAACTTTCAAGCAAAAGAAGCCATCAACAACAAATATGTGCACCCTAGAAAACATGGAAAAGATCATAAAACATATTAGGAAAAATGGATAATCATCTACAACATCACAAAATCATTCATGGGAGAACTAAAAACCACTTAAAGGAGATATGTTCTTTGAAGGAGATAGTCCATTAAAGAAGAACCTCCAGGTTTTGTATAGACATGTATTCGCATAGATTACAGTGTTATATGTGATGCATATGCATAACATATTGTCTCAAGCTTGACAACGTTGAAAGGCTAAACTACAATGGCCACAAGCATACATTTGAAGCTTATGAATCCTACCCAATTCATGTTAGCAAAAGGCAATACAAGCAATAAGTTAGAATGGAGACTTGTATGTAACCAAAAGAGGGACATACATTAGAATTTTTAGGGCTACCAAATGCCCACACCTATTAACCAAACTCATTCTTGACAAGATTTTTCTTTAACAAGTTATTGTCTTACAAGTCTTTCCATGTTTTTTTTCTTATAAGTCTTTCCACGTTTTTTTGCTGGTATTTTGCTATGCTTATGCCAATTTTTTTTTTTGCCACCATGTAGGTAGAACCAAACAGGTATTTGTTGGACTTGTCTTCCTCCAATGAAGGGAGTTTGGGAAGGCTAGAGGAATGTGAGACATCCAGTAGGTCTACACGGGCTAGATCAACTAGATGTCAGAAGATCAGAAGAAAATTCAACAAAGGCATGAATTCTTTTCTCCAAGGAGGGGGGTCATGTGCCTATGATGATGAGATAGTGGGAGACATCGACATGCCCTTAAGGTACCAACACCTAGTGAAACAATGGGTTCCTAGTGATCTTCCTAAAGTAAACACTCACTCTTTTGTGAATGAGAGGATAGATAGAATTGCACCATCCTCATTGCATGGATTGGGTTTGTTTTGCATGGACAGCATAAAGGTTGGATATGGTAGATGTACAGAATTGATGGAGTATGTTGGACCCTATTACAAATATAGTGATTGGATGCACCTGGTCCAATATACATGAAGTATGTGTAGATATGGGTTGTCAGGGAATTATATACAACTAAAAGACAAAGCTCAAAATAAAGGAGCAACGATGTACATGGACGAAAGGCCAAAAATAACCGGTAATGTTGCGGGGTTTATAAACAGTACATGACTAGGGTCTACATTAAAGCAACCCAATTGCATTTTTGAGTCGTGTGAAGGAAACCATGTCTTTATATGTGCAATTAAAACAATAGCTGCTGGCGAAAAATTGCTTATTGATTACAATTTGAATCATGTAGATACAAACAATGTTAGTATGGTTATGGTACAACAAACAATTTAACGACCCTTTTATTAATTATTTTAACATGTATAAGAATTTTTGGTAGCATATAATTGAAAATATATATCTTTCACATTTCCTTATGTAACGTTTAGTATGTTTTTGATGTAGGGTTCTCTCAGGGGCACCTCCATCTTCGTAGATGTTTGTCAACCCGAGTGAAGGAAGCAGGTATACATCGATATTGCCAATGTAATATTAAATTTAGGATGGACATATAGATACGTTGTTATGCATTTTCATTCGTATATTAGGTTCGTTTATATAATATTATCGATTTTCCATGTAGAGTGTTGATCGGGGAAGCCAAATGGATATTGATTAGTTGACCATAGCATTAGGGAAACAACCTATTATCTCCAGATCTACTCCAGCAAAATTATTATTTGTAATGGTTTTAAAATTTTGAAAAATATGGGTTTAGTGCCAAAGTCTCGAATGTATTTAACCTACGTAATATATTTGATGAAGCATTGCATTCTGACTTGCAGAAATTATCCACATATGCTAAGAAAGTAGTGGATCCTAAGGATTTGATGATAGTAAAACCTTTGAATGGCTCAAAGGATGTACTTGCTAAAGGAGATTGTTCAACCGTGTCTGTTGTTGATAAGCATCAATCTCTGTTTGGTATAAAGGAAGGGCAGTTCAAAGGCACTGGGTCAGATTGTGACTTCATCTTTGGACCAAAAAAAGCCAAAATATGCAATGAAACTCCTTCAGGGATTGCTTATGAAGGTGAGGACGAGGAGGAAAATCAATCATCTTCCAGAGAAGTATTTGACCATGAAAGTCAGAAAAATATGGACAATGTGTAAACTCAGAGTTCCAGACTAGTACTTGTGGCACACCTGCCTTATGAGACGACTCTAGTGAAATTACCTTTGAGATTGATCATAAGTGTGATGGAGACCAATATAATGAAAAAATGCAGAGTGGTCACCTTAGTGACCCTGGAGTTTATAAAACGGGGATTTGGACTCCAGATTCACTTCACCTGTCTTTCATCGATCTAGCTCAGGATCAAAGCTGGAAATGTCACAGTCATACAATTATGAAAATGGTGGAAGAAGTCCTGATAATCACTCCACTCAATTGCCACTTTCTAATTCACAGTCTTTTGATAATCTGCAGCATTTAGTTGGTGTTCAAGGAGGAGTTGAATGCTTGGAGGCATTCAGACGTGATCCAGGGCACCCTCAGTGGCATCACAGTGCATTTCAAGATATACAGGAAAACATCAAGAATGAGATGCAGCAAATGATTCATTCTAGAGCTGAGGTTCCTTTTAGGGTTCCACTTGAAGTTAATATTGTGCTGGTTGGATTCAATGGTGATGGCGGCTATAGGTACTCTTTGGATGCGCACAAGCTGGGGGAGTCTGATAAGAACTGGGCACAACAGACTGAAGAGGGTTACAATTTGCAGCTTACTCTTGTTCTTTGACTTACTGCAGAGGAGCTTCATTTCCTTGGCATGCGATATTTTGATTGCAAGCACAGAGGCTAAGTTCATTGATACACATTCCAAGTTTGGAATATTTCCATCTTGGGGTCTCTCTTAGAAATTTCCCGGGATCATTGGAGTGCATCGAGCAAGTGAAGTCCCTCTTAATTCCATTCCATTAAATGCATAACTTGCAGGGAAGTGGGGCTCAGCGAGCCGACTTGTTCCACTAGCAGAACTTATGAAAAATGCAGAAAGTGAAGCATTGGGGGCAGAGTGTTTGGAGGTTTGAGCACATCAACAGCCAGAGCATTAACACAGTGACAATGAATAGCAATCTCCACAATGTATCTATTTTTGAAGGCACGAACTTCACAGAGCAATCTCGTACGATAAATGAACTGTTCAAATGACTAAATTACCATAGAATCTGTGAATACGCTATGGAGAACTCAGATGATCACCAACTACAGTAATAGAATCAAAGTGTTAAAGTGGAAGCAATAGCGTGTTAACTAAGCAAATATTGGTTGGGATTTTGTAAATAGAACTTTGTTCTGGGCAGGTTGTTTCCAGATCCATATTTTTAGGCACTAAATCAAGAACAATTCAGATTTTTAGGTGAAGATCGATTCAAGAATTCCAACACTTGGCAGTTGAAACATACACATGGTAGAGTCATCATTTGAAGACCAGACGGGATAGCCATTAACTGTTGATTACATCCAAATGACCCATGTAGGATCTATTCGGTGATTATATTTTGTTATTGTTATGTGGAATTTTCAATAATTACTGTGAAGAGGCATATTGATCACGGTGACACAGAGATATATTTGCAAGCTGTTGAATTTTCAAGGGTACATGTGGCCTAGCAGGACAGCTCCAGATCACAAGTTTGAAGGATTAATGTTCAGAAGTTCCAAATTCTTAGGAGCCTATTCAAGCTTGTTTCTATTTTTATTTTTCTGTTAAGATTTCATTCTAAAATGTTTGCAACAAATATATGGTGTACTTTTATATAAATTCCAGGATTGTTCAATGTAAAAAGGGGTCTGGTGTAAGAGCAGAGGTCTCAAGGAAAGGACTGTAGGTTGGCTGTTTTGGGAGATATGTTGGAGCATTTGTAAATACCCCTGTATATCATGAACTCCTTGCAACTTCAATAACAGGTTTTAGTTTTGAATGAATTTGATGTTGATTTGTTTCTGTATTGTATGAACCGTCTCTTTGATAAAAAAATTGTGTACTTGGTCACTCACATTCCAATACATAATTCTTATTATAAGTTGACAGTTATCTTTCATTTATATAAACAGTAATAGTTTCACTTCATATTTAGGATCATAAGACCTGGATATTGGACTTTGTCATTGCTTTTATGTTATACAGAATTGGTTTCATTTCCTTGTAGCTCTAATTCATACCAACCATTACTTAAATGCTTTGATATCCTGGTGAATACCTATATATACCTATATGTGCCATATACCAGTTATGTATATTGTAAATTGTGTGTGATATTTTGCTCTCATGCCTAAAACTGTGTAAACTATACAAATAATCGATATCAACCTAGTATCTGTATGTGTCTATTTTCCCTGGTTTAATACCAGCCTCTATTTTTTTTATTTGATTTCATTTGATTTGAACTCTTTCAATCAAATATTTCCTTAAGCTTGGATCCTGGATTCTAGGTCCAACTTTAGGGATAACATCTTCTGGTGCCGTTGCCGGGGACGGAGGAGTGAAGATAATCTTCCCCAGGAAAGAATGACAAAGATCAGATCCAGCTCTTGATGGTGAACAGGAGCAGGGCATTAGTTAATCTACAGATTTATTCACCGGGCGACTCCATGTTCGAAGAATCCAGAGACGATTTTACAAGATGTGTAAGCGTATGGAAACCATGTTGGCACAAAGATTTGCTCCGTTAAATTTCTCAGATATCCCTGGCTTTCCAAATACAGTACCTACCATGGATGAATGGGGAGATTTTCTTCCGCGATTCCTAGAAAGGGAAGATGACAATCCAGCATATCATGTACTTAAATTTCATCAATACATGGATCAGCTGAATATATATCATGAAGATGTATTGATGAAAATGTTTATGTATTCATTAGATGGTTCTGCAAGAAAATGGTACACAACTCTTCCTCCTTCCAGTATTTCCTCTTTGAAAGACTTTCATGTTACCTTTAATTCATATTTTAAGAGGATATACCCAGATGAGTGCATTCTTGAGGATTGTTGTAGGGGATATGCATTATATATGCAGAGTTTAAAAGCAGATTTTTCTAGTAGTAAGGATGAAGCTGATGGTTATGATATAAAGAAAGAAGAAGATTTATTATCTTCCTCTGATTCTGTTTCACAAGAAGAAATTTTTCAAAATTCTGATATTAAAATTGGTGAGAGCATCATAGAACATAAATCTTCATCTTTAGAAATTGATCAGAATGCTCGATTGTGTGGTGAAGACATTAACATATTGGTTGAACCTCCAGGAGAAGACATTAAAGTTCTAGATTTAGATCAGCATCAGCCGATTCACTCTGAAGATATCCCAATCTATGATGAGTATACAGATGAAACAGAGCAGATCCCTACATTAGCCTCTGTTGATTTGAGGAGCAGCCAATAGATGTATGATAATTATGGATCAAATTTTGGTGAGGAACATCATTGTATAGATATCAACCATCCTGAATCTGTAGAAGACATTGAGCAGCCATATTTGCAATCCAATTTGCAGGTAGCTGAAAGTGGCAGCCATTATGAGGGAAAGGGTATACAGAGATATTTTGATCTTCAGCAAGAGGTATTTCCTTATAACTTCATTGATCCATTTGTTGATTATATGGAGTCTTTGAGCAGCTCAAATGTCGGATTGTTTCTATCAAAGGGAGGTTGTCTTTTCCTCTCTTTTGAAATGAATCTTCATATTCCATGGTCCCCTTTATGCATCATTTCCAGATCAATAGATTTGCCAGTGGGGTCAATTAAGTCATCAATAGATTTTTGGATTATATTGGAGAAGACAGAGTTTAGGGCAGATATTCTTTCCATTAAAAATTTCAAGAAATGGAGTGATATAAGCATTCATGAAAATGTTTCTTCCATTTTGTCTTTTTATCTAATGTCAAATTCAGAATCTGAAGTCATCTTTTTAAAAGAATTTGATAAGAAAGAGATTGAAGCTTTATAGAATTTGTCAGTCCAAAGCCCTTTTCAGGTGTCTTTCGATATCAAGATTGAGAATAAGGACGAGTCTGATAATTCAAAACTCAGAAAATGGCATGACCCGATAGCTAACTACATTAAGGAAGTTTTTTATTCAAGGTTTGAGTATACATTGTATGATCAATTACAGACAGATGATGATTACAGACAGATGATGATTGTTGTTCCTGTCTTCATTTTGCTAATGCACAGATCAAGATTTTCATTAAGCATTCAGATACTTGTATGGCTTCACTGAAGGCATGATTTTACCTGATCAAAAGAAAGTAGTTTTGGTTAGTGTAGGAGCTGTGAATAAATAAGCTTGATTGTTCAAGCATTTCTTTAAAATTTACACAGTGTGATCAGATTGTTGTGAGAAGATTATTTCAGTTTGTAGAGTAGTTTAAATATTCAGTCAGTGGTTTGTTAAGTAGCTGGTTATGAAGACTCCATCCCAATGGAAACAAGGCACTTGGTCTACTTGTTCTTGTCAGCTCACAGGGAGCATGCCATCCCCAGACCAAGCCAGATGTTATCTCCAGATCTACTCCAGCAAAATTATTATTTGTAATGGTTTTAAAATTTTTAAAAATAGGGGTTTAGTACCAAAGTATCGAATGTCTTTAACCTACGTAATATATTTGATGAAGCATTGCATTCTGACTTGCAGAAATTATCCACATATGCTAAGAAAGTGGTGGATCCTAAGGATTTGATGACAGTAAAAATTTTGAATGGCTTAAAGGATGTACTTGCTAAAGGAGATTGTTCAACCGTGTCTGTTGTTGATAAGAATCAATCTCTGTTTGGTATAAAGGAAGGGCAGTTCAAAGGCACTAGGTCAGATTGTGACTTCAGCTTTGGACCACAAAAAGCCAAAATATGCAATGAAACTCCTTCAGGGATTGCTTATGAAGGTGAGGATGAGGAGGAAAATCAATCATCTTCCAGAGAACTGTTTGACCATGAAAGTCAGAAAAATATGGACAATGTGTAAACTCAGAGTTCCAAACTAGTACTTGTGGCACACCTGCCTTATGAGACGACTCTAGTGAAATTACCTTTGAGATTGATCATAAGTGTGATGGAGACCAATATAATGAAAAAATGCAGAGTGGTCACCTTAGTGACCCTGGAGTTTATAAAACGGGGGATTTGGACTCCGGATTCACTTCACCTGTCTTTCATCGATCTAGCTCAGGATCAAAGCTGGAAATGTCATAGTCATACAATTATGAAAATGGTGGAAGAAGTCCTGATAATCACTCCACTCAATTGCCACTATCTAATTCACAATCTTTTCAAGATTTGCAGCGTTTAGTTGGTGTTCAAGGAGGAGTTGAATGCTTGGAGGCATTAAGACATGATCCAGGGCACCCTCAATGGCATCAAAGTGCATTTCAAGATATACAGGAAAACATCAAGCATGAGATGCGGCAAATGCTTCATTCCAGAGCTGAGGTTCCTTTTAGGGTTCCACTTGAAGTTAATATTGTGCTGGTTGGATTCAATGGTGATGGCAGCTATAGGTACTCTTTGGATGAGCACAAGATCGGGGAATCTGATAAGAACTGGGCACAACAGACTGAAGAGGGTTACAATTTGCAGCTTACTCTTGTTCTTCGACTTACTGCAGAGGAGCTTCATTTCCTTGGCATGCGATATTTTGATTGCAAGCACAGAGGCTAAGTTCAGTGATACACATTCCAAGTTTGGAATATTTCCATCTTGGGGTCTCTCTTAGAAATTGCCCAGGATCATTGGAGTGCATCGAGCAAGTGAAGTCCCTCTTAATTCCATTCCATTAAATGCATAACTTGCAGGGAAGTGGGGCTCAGCGAGCCGACTTGTTCCACTAGCAGAACTTATGAAAAATGCAGAAAGTGAAGCATTGGGGGCAGAGTGTTCGGAGGTTTGAGCACATCAACAACCAGAGCATTAACACAGTGACAATGAATAGCAATCTCCACAATGTATCTATTTTTGAAGGCACGAACTTCACAGAGCAATCTCATACGATCAATGAACTGTTCAAATGACTAAATTACCATAGAATCTGTGAAAGCGCTATGGAGAACTCAGATGATCACCAACTACAGTAATAGAATCAAAGTGTTAAAGTGGAAGCAATAGCGTGTTAACTAAGCAAATATTGGTTGGGATTTTGTAAATAGAACTTTGTTCTGGGCAGGTTGTTTCCAGATCCATATTTTTAGGCACTAAATCAAGAACAATTCAGATTTTTGGGTGAATATCGATTCAAGAATTCCAACACTTGGCAGTTGAAACATATAGATGGTAGATTCAGCATTTGAAGACCAGACGGGATAGCCATTAACTATTGATTACATCCAAATGACCCATGTAGGATCTATTCGGTGATTATATTTTGTTATTGTTATGTGGAAGTTTCAATAATTACTATGAAGAGGCATATTGATCACGATGACACAGAGATATATTTGCAAGCTGTTGAATTTTCAAGGGTACATGTGGCCTAGCAGGACAGCTCCAGATCACAAGTTTGAAGGATTAAAGTTCAGAAGTTCCAAATTCTTAGGAGTGTATTCAAGCTTGTTTCTATTTTTAGTTTTCTGTTAAGATTTCATTCTAAAATGTTTGCAACAAATATATGGTGTACTTTTATATAAATTCTAGCATTGTTCAATGTAAAAAGGGGTCTGGTATAAGAGCAGAGGTCTCGAGGAAAGGACTGTAGGTTGGCTGTTTTGGGAGATATGTTGGAGCATTTGTAAATACCTCTGTATATCATGAACTCCTTGTAACTTCAATAAAAGGTTTTAGTTTTGAATGAATTTGATGTTGATTTGTTTCTGTACTGTATGAACTGTCTCTTTGATAAAAATTTTGTGTACTTGGTCACTCACATTCCAATACATAATGCTTATTATAAGTTGATAATTATCTTTCATTTATATAAACAGTAATAGTTTCACTTCATATTTAGGATCATAAGACCTAGATATTGGACTTTGTCATTGCTTTTATGTTATACAGAATTGGTTTCATTTCCTTGTAGCTCTAATTCGTACCAACCATTACTTAAATGCTTTGATATCCTGATGAATACCTATATATACCTATCTGTGCCATATACCAGTTATGTATATTGTAAATTGTGTGTGATATTTTGCTCTCATGCCTAAAACTGTGTAAACTGTACAAATAATCGATATCAACCTAGTATCTGTATGTGTCTATTTGCCCTAGTTTAATACCAGCCTCTATTTTTTTTTATTTGATTTCATTTGATTTGAACTCTTTCAATCAAATATTTCCTTAAGCTTGGATTCTATAGTCTAGGTCCAACTTTAGGGATAACACAACCAAACATGAATGTAATTATTGATTTCAAATACTTTAAAATTGTAAACAGGTCTATCGTGATAGATTATGTTTATTTTGTTATGTATTATTTCATTTTTTATGGTTGCATTCATGATGGTAATGTTGTCTACCTTTTTTGCAGATTGACCAGGGAAACTCCCCAGTTGTTGATTAGACGACTATAGACTCGAGGAAACCATTTAAACTAAATGTAATTCCACATTCTAAATACTTCAAAAATGTACACATATAAAATATGTAGCATAGTGTTTAGATTTGTTTTTGTTCTGTGTTTGTTAGCTTATACATATTGCGTTCATTGTTATAATGTTCTCTACTTTTTTTGTAGGTGGCTGATCGAGGTAAATCCCCATCTATTGATCATACCACGCCCTTGGCTAGGCGTGAGGTAATCCTAGATGTAATCCCTAATATAATTATTTATGCACACTATATCTTCAAAGACTAAGAAATTTTTTATATATTTCAATTGTAGATAGGGGATTCCATTTATCAAACGATGTCTCAAAACTCTTTATAGAATGAGGTCTCTCAGTTGATGAGAGATAGTGAAATTAGAGAGTCTGCAGACCGGTTGAGGGTGCTACAAAGGACAAGGGAAAAACAAAATGAGGAACTAATTCTTCTGACATTAGTAGTACCACTAACAGAAGGTCTCAAACAAAGGATTCAATTGTTGTTACAGCAACATAAACAAGTGGACATAAGTTATCAAATAAAAATGTAAATTCATTTATAAAGACTTTATAATATTTGATTTTATATTCTCTTGAATTTATAATACAATGGGTTTAATTTACAACGCGCTATGAAGATTATCAGTGGTGGTCAAGGCAATGTTGGTCCCACTAACCAAACCACTCCACATACACCACATACTACTCCCATATTGTCCACTAAACAATCGGCAACACGCTCTACGACACCGTCGAGGGTAGGGGAGGGTGCAGCCGATGTTGCCCCACCCACAACAGATGCTGCTGAAGAAGGGGTGGATGCAGGGCTAGATAGAGATGTGGAAGCATTTCCTAGATCTTCTCATGTGACTAGAACTAGTTCAATAAATTGTACATTTTTGGTGAATGAAGAACCGATTCCAATAAATATAGAGAGGATTCGAGGTCATTATAGATTGTTCAATTTATTTTTTATAATTTGTGTCTAATATACTGATAATATTTTTTAATGTTGACTAATGATGGCAATAATGTTTTGTAGGAAATGATATATTTTATAAACACATGAATGATTTGGCCTTGGATATATTTGGGCCCACCATTCGCACAATGTGGAACAAGCAGCCAAAATATTTAAAGGATGATCTGACTAATCGCTTGGTTAGTCTGTTCAGAAAAAATACCTTTGATACATCAAAGGTACTACAGAAGGCTGGAAAACATCTAAAGATTGTCTGATGCCAATATAGGGTTCACCTAGAAAATAACCCTAGGTATGAGTGCCCTCCAATGATTCCATGTATGGAGTGGAAATCCATGGTGGAAGATGGAAAAGAGAAGGGCCTGAGAAAATCAGGAAAGATACCACCAGATGGAATAGGGAGGTATGCAATATATTCCAAAATGTAGTGGTAAGCCTTATTATTACTATTTTTTATATCAATTTTTGTACATAGACTAATGTATTTAAAAACTTAATTAGGCTCTCAGACACATCTAAGGCCACAAAGGAAAGAATTGAAAAAATTGGCCAACACAAACTTGGGCCTGGCGGTTACTCCAACTTGGCGGCCCGATATGTAAGTATCGTAAAACCTAAATCTGCATCCAAATATCATATAGATTATTATTTTTGTTTTGTTCTGACAAAAGGATTTAAAATTAATGACATCATGCAAATATGAGGGCCGAACGGTTCAAAGAATTGCCCAGTGTGGATTACATGAAGCTTGGCTTCGAACATGAATTTGGCGCCATTGTTGAACACCAGAGAAGCTTGTCCGTGAATACTGCACGATCTTCTGCTAATCCATCTATTGCCTAGGTATGTGAAAAATATATAGTTTAATGATAATTTATTAATGCTCGTGCAATTTGTTCCTTATAAATAAACTAACGTAAATTATTTATTCCTTTTTGTGCAGGAAAGTAATGATCTCATTCATGTCGAGGATGTAGTACATGACCAACTAAACGAAGATCATGCTTCTCATCCTAGTAATGAATTTATTAATGTGCTACTATTTTTTATAGACCATTGTAGATAATGAACATTAATTCTAATTCTACACAATTCAACTACAGAGCATGTAGCTATAGATCTGTTGCAGCTGCAACAATTTTCCCCAAATTTCTTAAATTTTGGGCCCCTCCTCGTGAATTTTGAATCGTTTTAATTGTTGGATCCCCTGAGTTTTTGGTCATATTGTAATTTAGATGATTGTAAAAGCTCAACTCTTGCTCAAGATTCGAATTTTGATTGTGTTTAGAATTTATGGTGAGTCACAGATGCTAATTTTGTTTTTGCTTGTTGATCGAACCAAGTTTTTCCTATTGTGGTCGCAATTTTGAGTTAGCTTGCTGGTTGGTCGGATTAAGTTCTTTGCTTTGGGTTGCCGTTGCGGAGGTAAAGTGGGTTTTTATCTGTTTTTGAAATTTGAAGAGCTATCCAAAACGCTTAAATCATTGTTTACATCAGGCGTCGAAACTATGTTAGTTCAGCTGCTTTTGTCCTTTTCCTTTCCATCGTTGCGGCTCCCAAACCGGTTTAGCGTTTGAATTCCAAATCATTTGGACTGCCGATGCATGTTGAATTTGGTTTTCCTTTCCATCGTTGCAGCTGGGAAAGTATTCTGGCTTCCAATGTAATGTCTTTTGACTTCCGATCAAGCTCTTCCCGCCCGCGTTTTGGATGTCTCTACCTCTTGTCTCTTCCGTCGTTGTGGCTCTCAACGTCATTTAGCTCCTGAAGTGTAAAGCCATCTAAATTCCGGTTAAGCCTCTCTCGCCCACGTTTAGTGTGAATTTAGCCCGTGTATTTTCCGCTGTTGTGGTTAGGAAAGCCTTTGTGCGTCCGTTGCCAAATCCTACCAACGACCGATTTATAACTTTCCTGCATAAGGGATGCACCTGGCCATTTTCTTGTGGATTGGCCATTTCATGTGTTAATTTTAATGTTTAAAACACCATTCCAATGAATGATTCTTGTCGGTTGATTGCAGGTGGGTTCAGGAGATCGGTCAAACTACCATGGCATGAAGGAAGACAGACCATTTGGTACAAGCAAAGTCGAAAGAGCAGGATCGTAGGAAAAGGACAAAATGAATGGTGATAGAGGAATAGCTCTGAAAGGTCTGGCAATTACTCAGCCCATCACGAGCATGCACAGAAAACATAGAAGAATATGAAGCGTTGAGGAACTGAAAGGTCAAACGTCTGGGGGGCAGCCCAAGTGGTCTGTGGTTGTAATTTAAATATCTGAAAGTAAAACTTAGAGAAGGGAATTTTTCCCTGGAAAAAATTGTAAGACATTTCTTTGTAAGAGGAACTATTTCGTTTTACGATAAGAAACTACAACTTTTGCTGATTGGAGAAAGCGAAATTTGGAATGTATCAATGCAATTAAATGAGCAAGGTTGAAGAGGAACTATTTCATTTTCAGCTGTGTTCCATTAATTGTGAGAGTGTTTTGATTTCTTGAGCCTATTTTCTTGTTGAAATGTTCTTCAGTATATTTTGTGATGTTTTCCACTGTGAGTAATAAATGTTGTTCATAAAAAAATTGGCTATCTGGTTGTTTAAATATCTTTAATAGTTCATGTGTCTTGAAAGAAGTATCAGCTATCTGTAACTCTTCATAATGCATGTACAAAATGTATTACTCACCAATGAATGATAATTTTGCTCCCTAGGGATAGTTTAGATAGTTAGTTTACTTTTTTGTTGTATACGATTTGGATTCTTGTGAGCCTTAAGACGAGAGGTAAGAACCTGCACATCACATTGTGACTGCTCCCTGCATCTTTATCACCCTGCATGTTTAATTAGGCACTTGCATTTCATATTTTAAGTCAAAATACAAAAACTCGGTGGACCGGGCTGCAACCAGTAAATCCTTTTGTTTTGTACTTGACCTACGGTAGCCGGACCGTAAACCGGATGGATTCCCTATACCAAATAGTCAACGGGCTAGTTGGGAACGTTGATTGGGGAGAATCCCTTACTGTTGTTTCCTGCGAATTTCTGGGCCTCAACAGTTTTGGCGCTAGAAGGAGGGCCTCCAGTGCATGGCTGGCCGAGGAAACCCGTTTTCCTGAGATTATTCCACCGGTAATAGTTCTGAAAGTAGTAGGTTCCATAATCCAATTCTAGAAGAAACTAGAGAACATCTATATTCTATTGGCAACGAAGTGGTTAATGACCTAAGAAGACATACCAGGGAATATGTAAAGAAGATTGGAGGATTTCCCATTATCCATGAATTGCCTAGAATAGAATATAAAAAGAAATATCGTCCTATAGCAGAAGATTCAGTGTTGGTCGGATACTGGGAAGAACTTGTAGAGACAACTTTACAGGAGGTTGTATTACCTTTGAACCAAGAAGGCCTAGATACCCCTTATAGTTCTCCTTCTCACACTCCTGTTGGTTCACCCCCTCACTCTCCACCCCAACTCATGGTCGGTGTAAACGCAAACCAACCACCCAACCCACCAAATCCACCACCTGCATGGAGAGCCAGATCGCCTTTAAACCTTACCCCTCAATTACATGATTTACCTCAATCCTTTGAAAAGTTGCTGCCTAAATTCGACCCCAATGAGAAGATACTAGTAGATGATCATCTACATAGTTTTTACTTGGTGGTAGAAGGATTGAGGGATGGGGAGCATGAAGATGTAGCATGTCGACTATTCCCTCATACCCTTAAAGGAGCTGCAGCTTCATGGTATTTTGGGTTTCCTGCTAACTCTATTCCTGATTGGGATACCTTTGAGCGAATTTTCAGGAGTAAGTATGTGGTTCAAAAGACTCATGCAACTCTCATGAAAGGGTTATGCACCTTGAAGAAAGAGAGGAAGGAGAAGGTGCACAGTTTCACTCAAAGATTTGCAGCATACATTAAGAATTTTTCTGACGCTGACAAACCTTCGGACAAAGTTCTGATTGAATAGTATACCTCAGCATTAGGCCCTGATTTGGCCATGTTTGCCAAAGGTAGGGCCAAGGCTACTTTGGCAGAAACCTATGAAGAGGCAGAAGTAGTGGAGGCTGAAAGAGAAAGTATTGAAGATTGTCTCGAACAGTTAGGGGAGAAAGGTGGGGGAAGAAAATCTTTATTGTTTACTAAGCCTAAAGAAGAGAAATCTCCATATCTTGAAAATATGGCCAAAATGATGCAGAAGCTTTCCAACAAAATCATTGACATGGAGAAAGAGAAGGAAACACAAAAGTTTTATAAGCCATATTATAAGAAAAGAGAAGATAAGGATCATTCTGAACCTCCTCCGCATAATACATCATCTATGAATCTGACAGAGGTAGGAATGGATAATTTTTGCACTTTCCACCAACAGCCACATTCTAAAAAGAATTGTCCTCAATTGATAAACTCTATGAAATTGGTCATGAATCAACTGTTAGATTCTAGATTAATAGAGGAGGGAGATGAATAAAGAAAAGAGAATTCTGCTTCTACTTCTACTAAAGAATAGGAAGAGGAAACCATGGCTTTGTGGAATTCTGTCCCGTTATTTGATGCTGAAGAAAAAAAGACTCAGGGGTGCAAGGACGTCATGGAATCCAATGTGACAACAAGGAGCCAAGGGACAGTTAGAGAAGACAGTCGTATACTCCCAAGAATTAAGAGGTTGCAAAGAAATGTTAAGAAGAAATTTCAAAATAAATCCTTGGCTGATAAAATTCCAAAATTCACTATTACCAGCCAAAATCCTAGAAATAATGATACAACAGACAAGCCAACTGAAAATAAGGAGAATGCGGATAGACCTCATCTCACTGAACATCATATGGATTATGACATCGTGGAGGATTTAATGAAGATAAAAGCGAATGTCCCACTGTTTGAGATGTGTAAGGTACCACAACAAAAAGAAATACTGTTAAGAGCCCTCGAAGCATCAGATGAGAGGATTCCTGCTGACAATCAACCGGAAGAAGAAGAAGAAATTGGAGAAGCCATCAGTGGAGGTAAGTCTAAGAACAAGCATCCACCTTTCCTCCTTACTTTTGAAATCTTTAACTACAATGTACATAATTGTTTGGTAGACTCAGGGGCAACTGTTAATGTCATGCCGATATCAGTTTGTAAAAATATCAATGGGAAACCTAAGCCATGTTCGTGGAGAGTTGTCCAGTTGGATAGAACTGATGTAAAGGTAATTGGTGAGATGAAAGATGTCCTAGTCCGTCAGGCATCAAATGATAAAGTATGTCAGGTTATCAATATCATGGTAGCTGATATACCAGACTCGTACAGTCTTGTCCTGAGCAGAGATTGGTCGGCCAAACTTAATGGATATTTCGCTTCTAATTGGTCACATTTGTGGTTGCCATACAAAGGAAGTCCGAACTAGATTAAGGTCTTAAGAGAGCCTCACATGAAGTATAATGTTACTCAACTGGAGGAGAAGAATGAACCAGTGGATTTTGTCTTGGGGAACTATTTTATTGAGTTGGAACCTAGAAATTACCAAGCAGAAGAAGCCAGCAACACATCTGACACCCAGCCAGATCTTCTTCAATTTACACAGGATGATGAGATTGACTGTAACATAGTAAAATTAGCAGTAGGAATAGATTCACATTCAGTAGTTAGTGATTTTTGGACTTTGTTTTTTGATGTCTCAAAGACATTAGAAGGGTCAGGGACCGGTTGTGTCCTCATTGACCCACAGACGAAAAAACATTTTCTTTCCTGAATATTAGAGTTTGAATGTATGAATAATACAGCAGAATATGAAGCGCCGATGTAGGGCTTAAGGAAAGTGATTGAGTTAAAGGTAAGTAATTTAAAAGTTTTTGAAGATTCAGAAATAATTGTAAAGCAAATCAGAAATCAAATACATTGTGTTTCTCCGCACTTGAAAGCCTACCAAAATGAGGTATGGGACCTACTTAAATGTTTTAATGCATTTAATATTATTTCAATTCCCAGAATTAAAAATGCAGTAGCTGACCTATTGGCCACATCAGCCGCTAGGCTCGTAACCACTAATAATCGATGTTCTGTTGAATTTCTTTTCAGGCCCTCAGTACTGGATATGATCACCAACTTATGAGTGTTTGACGATGATCAGCAAATAATCGAATGCTTGACAAATGACGAGATCTTTAAAGGAGCCATTATAGATGATGAGGAACATCAGGATGAGATGAAATATGACAATTTCATTCCTAAAGGTGTCAGAACGTTAGAAAAAATGTTCGATTTAAATGAAAAGTTCAGAAGACCAGCCAATGTAAAAACTCACAGTTCATCCCTGCAGTTTGAGCTGATTAATTTGGGGACTGAGGCAAATCCTAAATTTTTAAATCTTGGCAAATGTTGTTCACCAGCAGAAAGGGATAAATTCGTCAGTTTGTTTAAACAATATACAGATGTATTTTCTTGTACATATGAAGATTTAAAAACATACGACACCAGCATCATCAAGCATGTTGTCCCCATCAAAGCCGGCGTCAAGCCATATCGGCAACCATTAAGAAAAATGCATCCAAAGCTGGAACCACTGATTCAGAGTGAAGTGAAGAAATTGCTCGATGCTAGAATCATTTTCAAAGTCAGACACTCTAAGTGGGTATCAAATCTGGTACCAGTGAGGAAAAAATCAGGAGAAATCAGATTATGCATGGATTTTAGAAATCTAAACCGTTCTTCCGATAAAGATAACTACCCTGTGCCACCCATGGAGCAATTGCTGCAAATGGTCTCTGGTTTTGAATTGTTTTCATTATTAGATGGTTTCTCTGGATACAATCAAGTATTAGTGGCTGAGGAAGATAGATTCAAGACAACGTTTAGGACCAAATGGGGAACCTTTCCCTACAGAAGGATGCCTTTTGGGCTTATAAATGCTGTAGCAACGTTTCAAAGGGCTATGGACATCGCTTTCCACAGATTGATTGGCCGAAGTGTTGTAGTATACCTTGATGACATTACAATATTCTCGAAGAAAACAGAAGAACACGTGTTTCACTTAAAGAAAATTTTCGAATGCTATTGAAAATATGGCATCTCCGTCAATCCTAAAAAGTGTATGTTCACTGTCATAGAGGGCAAGTTGCTGGGTCACATAGTTTCAAAGACAGGAATTTCTATATATCCAGAAAGAATTAAGGCCATCGAACAAATCTCCTTGCCCCATAATAAAAAAAGAATGCAATCTTTTATGGGAACTATAAACTTCGTGCGAAGATTTGTCCCCGATTTCCCTCAGATTGTTAAGCCGCTTCAGCAGATGGTGAAACAAAATGTATAGTTCAAGTGGATTGAGATTGAGAAGGATGCTTTCAGAAAAATTAAAATTGTTGTTGCACATGCACCCTCCATGAAAAGCCCAGACTTTGATAAAGACTTTATTCTGTATACATTTGCATCAGATGATTCACTGGCAGCTGTGCTCACCCAAAAGGAAGAAGGGGGGGATGAATTCCCAATTTCCTTTATGAGTACTGGTCTACAGGGGGCTGAATTGAACTACCAAGCTGTTGATAAACAAGCTTACACAGTCTTCAAAGCAGTAAAGCAATTCAGGCCTTATAATTTAAAAAATCGAACCAAGGTGATAGTCCCCTACCCAGCTATAAGGTCTCTTCTCATACAGAAAGAGTTAGGAGAAAGAAGGGGCAACTGGGTTACAGCTCTTCAAGAGTATGACCTTGAATTCAAACCAAAATCCATAGTTAAAGGACAAGGATTGTGCAAACTAATGATTGAAAGTGGGAACAATGAAGAGAAAGCCTGGGAGAATGAGGTTGAATTACATTTAATGGAGGTATGTCCTTTGTTTACAGCTCCCGAGTCTTGGTACAGAGACCTTGTGCATTACACACAGGCAGGGATATTGCCAGAATATTGGAATTCCAAGCAAAGAAGAGCATTTCATCTTAAATCAGCCTCGTATCAACTTGTTGAAGGAGTGTTATTCAGAAAAAATTATGACGGAGTTCTTCTCAGATGCTTAGAAAAAGAAGATGCGAAGAAAGTAATGTCAGAATTACATGACGCTCCTGCTGGGGGACATTATTCAGGAGATACTACATCCCATAAAATCCTCATGGTAGGTTACTATTGGCCTACACTCTTCAAATATGCACATGCACATGTCAGGAGATGTGATATTTGGCAACGGTGTGGTGGGAGACAACCTAAAGTAGAAGCACCCCTAAATCCTGTGATGATCACGGAGCCATTCGAGCAATGGGGGCTGGATATTATTGGAGAAATAAAACCAAATTCTTCCCTCCAACACAGATATATTCTGACCGCTATGGATTATTTCACTTGCTGGGTCGAAGCTATTCCGTTGCGCAAGATAAATGAAGATGAAGTCATCATCTTCCTGCAAGATCGTATCATGACTATGTTTGGAGTTCCAATTTCGTTAGTTTTTGATAATGCTAAATACTTTTCATCAATTAAATTAACTGCTTTTGCTCATGATAAAGGGATAAAATTGCATTATTCTGCTAACTACTATCCACAAGTAAATGGCCTGGCTAAATCCTCTAATAAAAATCTGATTATAATTCTAAAGAAAACTATAATAGAAAACTAGAGGAGTTGGCACTCAACACTACCAAACGCCCTTTGGGCTGATAGACTCACCCCCAAGTCTGCGATAGGAGTGTCACCTTATACGCTTGTGTATGGTAAAGAATCCATTCTTCCACCCAACATCATGCTGCCATCCTCTATTTTAGCTCAAGAGTCTAGTGGGTCGGAAAATGAAGTTTTACATACGAGGATATGCAATCTGCTGAAAGCAGAAGAGGCTAGGTCCAAAGCTAGAGAACGTTTTAAGAAACAACAGGAGGTAGTAAAAAGATGGTTCGACAGACATAAAGCTGGAACAAAAGAATTTGAAGTGGGAGACTTAGTGCTCAAATGGGATCATCCCCATGATGAGAAGGGAAAGCATACTAAATTCCAACAGTTGTGGGTAGGCCCTTTTCAGGTTGTAGCAAAACTTGGCCCTTCTACTTATAAGTTGCAGGATCTACAAGGGTGGGATGAAAACTTACCAGTGAATGGTTTGGTTCTCAAGCCTTATTTTTCTTGAGTTTCTTTGAGTTTTTCTATTTTGTATATAAATAAGCTGTTTAGCTATCTTTTGAGTCATGTTTTTTATTTTGTTTTAGTTTAAGTTTTATTGATTTCAATAAAGGGAATGAACCCGCAGTCGCATGGAGAACATCAAAATGTTTGGGAATGATAGACATTGGAGGCTCAAACTGTGTGTTGCTAAAAGACTTCTTACATTTTAGCAGTTTTCTTGAATAAACTCTATGTGCATCGAAGTCCTGCTTAACCCGTGTGAAATAAAATGGATTCGAAGAGTCTGGAATACTATGTTGAGGCTTCATCCACGTTACGATTAAAATGTTCTAAGGAGCAACAGCAGAGGACCCATGGAAAGGAGCAAAGCTAACATTATATTAAATTTAAATGATCCCATACCAAGAAATGAATGCCAAAAGGAAAATAAAGAGTAAAAAAACTCCTATGAAAGCATCACAAATCAAAGCAGGTGCTGAATCATAAGTACTAAATTGCCGAAAGATCCTCTCCGTCCATGAGCTGAAACTTGAAGTACACCACTCACACAAAAGGACACTATGGGATAGAGGATTCTGAATTAAAATTCAGTAAGAAAGGCATGCACGAGGACTCATATGAAAAGGGACAAAAGTCCAAAAGCATAAAAAGTGCTAAAATGGCATGGGAATAAGGAACAAACGAATATTTCTATTTTGAATGTCCTACAATCCTGTGGTATCCAAGCTATCTACTACCTGAAGACAAAAGTAATAATGAAACTCATCCTCTGGCCTCAACAGAGTTATCCAGACTTACAAATCTTGGTTTCCTCTCTCCCAAATTAGACTATCATCAATGATTAAGGGTACACACTCCTGTCATTTGAGAAATCCAGATAGCTGGAAGGATTCAATGGATGCATTTGCTGTTAAACAGTTTGTCACTCAAATATTAATCGCCCAGAGATCTAGGCTCACCAAGTAATCACCAATTGTTGTATCTGCAACAATTTTCCCCAAATTTCTTAAATTTTGGGCCCCTCATGATTTTTGCATCGTTTTAATTGTTGGATCCTCTGAGTTTTTGGTCATATTGTAATTTAGATGATTGTAAAAGCTCAACTCTTGCTCAAGATTCAAATTTTGATTGCATTTAGAATTTATGGTGAGTCGCAGATGCTAATTTTGTTTTCGCTTGTTGATCGAACCAAGTTTTCCCTATTGTGGTCGCAGTTTCGAGTTTGCTTGCTGGTTGGTCGGATTAAGTTCTTTTTTTTGGGTTGCCATTGCGGAGGTAAAGCGGGTTTTTGTCCGTTGTTGAACTTTGAAGATCTATCCAAAACGATTAAATCGTTGTTTACATCGGGCATCGAAACTATGTTAGTTCGGCTGCTTTTGTCCTTCTCCTTTTCACTATTGTGGCTCCCAAACCGGTTTAGCATCCGAAGTCCAAATCATTTCGACTGCCGATGCATGTTGACTTTGGTTTTACTTTCCACCGTTGCAGCTAGGAAATTCTTTTGGATTCTGATGTAATGTCTTCTGACTTCCAATGAAGCTCTTCCTGCCCGCGTTCCGGATGTCTCTAGCTCTTGTCTCTTCCGCCATTGCGGCTCTCAAAGTCATTTAGCTCCCGAAGTGTAAAGACATCCGACTTTCGGTTAAGCCTCTCCCACCCACGTTTCGTGTGACTTTAGCCCGTGTCTTTTTTGCTGTTGCGGTTAGGAAATCCTTTGCACGTCCGATGCCAAAGCCTTCCGACGACTCATTTATAACTTTCCCGCACAAGGGATGCACCTGGCCGTTTTCTTGTGGATTGGCCATTTCATGTGTTAATTTTAATGTTTAAAATTCCATTCCAATGAATGATGCTTGTCAGTGGATTGCAGGTGGGTTCAGGAGATCGGTCAAACTACCATGGCATGAAGGAAGACGGACCATTTGGTACAAGCAGAGCCAAAACTAGCAGGATCGCAGGAAAAGGACAAAATGAATGGTGATAGAGGAACAACTCTAAAAGGTCCGGCAGTTACTCAGCCAATCACGAGCATGTGCAGAAAACATAGAAGAATATGAAGCGTTGAGGAACTAAAAGGTCAAATGTCTGGGGGGCAGCCCAAGCGGTCTGTGGTTGTAGTTTAAATATCTAAAAGTAAAACTTAGAGAAGGGACTTTTTCCCTGAAAAAACTTGTAATCCATTTCTTTGTAAGAGGAACTATTTCGTTTTACAATAAGAAAATGCAACTTTTTCCAGTTGGAGAAAGCGAAATGTGGAATGTATCAATGCAATTAAATGAGCAAGGTTTAAGAGGAACTATTTCATTTGCAGCTGTGTTCCATTAACTGTGAGAGTGTTTTGACTTCTTGAGCCTTTGTTCTTGTTGAAATGTTCTTCAGTATATTTTTTGATCTCTTCCACTATGAGTAATAAATGTTGTTCATAAAACAATTGGCTATCTGGTTGTTTAAATATCTGTAATAGTTCATGTGTCTTGAAAGAAGTATCATCTATCTGTAACTCTTCATAATTCATGTACAAAATGTATTACTCACCAATGAATGATAATCTTGCTCCCTAGGGATAGTTTAGATAGTTAGTTTACTTTTCTGTTGTATACGATTTGGATGCTTGTGAGCCTTAAGACGAGAGGTAAGAACCTGTGCATGACATTGTGACTACTCCCTACATCTTTATCACCCTGCATGGTTAATTAGGCACTTCCATTTCATATTTTAAGTCAAAATACAAAAACTCAGTGGACCGGGCCGCAACCGGTAAAGCCTTTTGTTTTGTACTTGACCTATGGTAGCCGGACTGTAAACCAGAAGGATTCCCTATGCCAAACAGTCAATGGGCTAGTTGGGAACGTTGATTGGGAAGAATCCCTTACTGTTTCTTCCTGCAAATTTTCGGGCCTCAACAAGATCATAACACAGAACAGTTTGGGCCAGTACGAGATAATGTTCTGTTAGTTTTTCAACATAAAGCTAGCATTATTTAGGATATTTAACTGAGAGAATAACAAGTACAGTAATAAAAAAAGAGACACTGAACACAATGTTTCTACTCAGGGAAACCATAAATGGAGAAAACCCCGCAACTTCCTTAGAGATAGAATCAGCACCAAAACAGTAAGTGATCTCTCGACAACAATAACCTTCTTCTTGTCTAGCCCCAGTGTCTTCTCCTTCCTCAACTATGTGCTACACTTGAGTGTGTATGAGTTATGTGTATAATAGAAAGTATAGCTCTCTATTTATACTAATCCTGACATGACTAAAAACCTACCATGGCTGACCTCTACTAGGAGAGTCTAATAACCCTAGTGCCATGGAACTGTGGGGACTTTAATCCTTAGACAATCGGAGGGCTACCCACAATGAATTGACATGACTTGTTTACATTATTCATCCTCCTGATCGGAACATCAGGGCATGACAACGTGACTCAATTACATTATAGATACATCATGGAATAAACATCGGGTTACAATACATAAGATACATAGATGAATACATTCTGAAATTACAAATACATCAACACTCCCTCTTAACTAGGAAGGTATTCTTTCGACATAATTTTCACCACTTGTCTTCTTCTCTGTATCAACTGGATCATTTTTTCATCTGCATCTTCAAGTCTTCTTAGTATTCAATTCATCTTCGTCTTTAAGTGATATTCATATTTAGATCTGGATCATCACTGGATCTGGATCATCACTAGACATCATCACTAGATCTGGATCATCACTCGATTTGGATCATCACTGGACATCATGAGTGGATCTGGATCATCACTGTTGGATCATCCTCACTAGATCTGGATCATCACTGGGCATCATCACTGGATCTGGATCATCACTCAATATGGATCATCATGGGTGCTATCTCATGATTCTTCTCCTCACAGGAAGTTCTACAGAGACATCCCTTTTTCATGTTGGTTGTAGGCCTAGCTCCATGTAGGTCTTCTTCATCACTAATATCTAACGTACTCGTTAGAAAGGCATAGAACTCATATCCATCCAAGCTGGAACACATCCTGCACATAATGATGGAATATTTATGTACTTCTATCTAGGCTAGAACAGATCCTTCACACAATGATGGAAGATTTCCATAGTTCCATCTAGGATGGAACACATCCTGCACACAATGATGGAATATTTCCACACTTCCATCGAGGCTGGAACACATCCTGCACACAATGATGGAATATCTATGCACTTACATTCATCCAGACTGGAACCACATCCTGCCACAATGATGGAATATTTTTGTACTTCCATCCAGGCTGGAACCACATCCCACCACAATGATGAAAGGGCTCTGTACTTACATCCATCCAAGCTGGAACACATCCTGTGTGCAATGATGGAATGGATTGCACTCATATTTTATCTTGTAGGAACCAATCCTATAGTCACATCAGAATGGCCCCCAGTCCTCGACTGAGATACTTGGTAACTGACCAGGTGCCTCCATTCTCCTAGAGAATGGCAGTTGCCCTTACATCCAACCTGCTCGTTGGAATGGCAAACACTCACATCTGACATGGAAGGAACCTAATCCTTTAGCCGTGACCTAATGGTTTAGCCCTTACATCTAATCAAGTGGGAACACATCCCTCTATCACATCAGAATGGATTCTTGATCCTAGACTGAGTTTTCCTGGTAACTGACCAGGTACCTCCATTCCTAGAATGGTAGCTGCCATTACATATGTCCTGCTTGACATAATGGCCAACACTCATATCTGACATGGAAGGAACCAATCCTCTCACCATGATAGAATGGCTCACCCCTTACATCTAACCATGGAAGGAACTAATCCTCTCACCATGTCAGAATGGCTATGGGTCTCATCACTTTCGCTTGGAGGAAACCTCGATCTAGAGAACAACAAGCTTCTCCCTGAAGTACTTGAACTTCATCCTTGCCAATGGATTCATCAATAAATCAGCTATTTGTTCCTCCGTTGCAACATACTGGAGCTTCACTGCTCCCTTCTACACCATATCCTTGATATAGTGGTACTTGATCTTGATATGCTTCGACTTGTCATGGAACACTGGATTCTCTGAAAACTTTACACAACTCTTGTTGTCATAATGTATACAAGTAGCATCCAACTGGATATCAAATAAATCATATCATAGCTTCCTCATCCATACTGCCTCACAACTAGCTGAACAAGCTATGAAATACTCTGCTTCAGATGTACTCAATGCCACATAGGATTTCTTCCTACTAAACCAAGAGATCACACCTAATCCCATACTAAAACAACACCCCGAAGTGCTCTTCCTATCGATGGAACTACTTGTCCAATCTGAATCAACATAACCCTCCAAGTTAATCTTCTGATTCACATCGTACTTGATCCCATAGTCAAATGTACCCTTTGGTACCTTAGAATATGCTTTGCAGCAATCAAGTGAACATGTCTCGGATTTGTCAGGAACTAGCTCAAGGTGTTCACAGTGAAGCAAATGTCTGGTCTCGTGTTCATCAGGTACATTAAAGACCCAATCATCTGATGATACATCATAGCATCAACCGACACTGATGAAGCATCGTTCAAGAGCTTCAGGTTCGATGCCATAGGTGTGGCCATAGCCTTGCAGTCCATCGTCCCAAACCTCTTTAGGATCTCTACTACATACTTCCCTTGTCTAAGGAGGATTCCATATGTACTCTGCCACACCTCCATACCTAGAAAGTAATGCATCATCCCCAAGTCCTTCATTTCAAACTCAGCAACAAGCTTTCTCTTCGTATGAGCAATCAACCCATCTGTACCTGTCACAAATAGATCATCTACATATAGTAGAAGCATCACTGGGTTGCCATATTCAACCTTGTAGTAAAGGTTGGAATATGCTTTACTCTTGGTAAATCCCAAACTTGATAGAAAGCTTTCAATTCTACTATACCAGGTTCTGGGTTCCTGTTTCAAATCGTACAGGGCTTTCATCAATCTGCACACATGAGACTTCCTGTCATGAGTCTCAAAACAAAGTGGTTACTCTACATACGCTTCCTCTTCCACTACACCATTCAAGAAATCAGTCTTGACATCCATCTGGTGTATTTTCCATTTCATTACCACAGCTAGAGCAAGTATCGATCTGATGGAAGTGTATTTGGCTGCAGGAGCAAAGGTTTCTTCATAATCTATTGTTTCCTTCTGAGAGAAACCCCGAGCCACAAATATTGCCTTATATTTTTTGATGCTACTGTATACAGCATGTTTGATCTTGTAGATCCATTTGGAAGTTACAATTGACTTCCCTTCTGGTCTTGGAACAACATCCCAAACATGATTCTTCATGATCGATTGATATTCTTTTATCATAGAATCCTTCCATTATCTTTTTTTTGTCACTTCTTCATAACTGGAAGGTTCTTTATCAATGAAATCACATAGTAAAGATGCATACATGGAGCAAGATCTGGTCCTCTTTCTTTCTCTGTGATTCTCTTCTAAAGCCCCATATCTCTCTGCACCTTGGAGAAATTCTCATACCCAAGAAGGTTTCCTCTTATGAGGATTCTTCTCCAGAGGTGGATCTATAGGTCTTTGTGGTTCTTCAAAATCTTGATCTTCTTCTTGATTTTCTTCATTCATGGTTGTATCATGAATTCTTGGTGCTTCTACTTCTTCAGGTTCTTCAACAGGTCTCTTTCTGGATTTGTTGTAAGCTGTGTCTTCATCAAATGTCACATCCCTGCTGATGTCAATCTTCTTGTATCCTGGGAAATATATTCCTTAAGCCTTCAAGATTTCAGAGTATCCCACAAATATACCATTCTTTACTGAAGGGTCTAATTTTGTTCTCTTCTCTTTTGGAATGTGTATTTACACAAGACAAACGAATATTCTAAGGTGGATGACTTCTGGTTTCTTGTCGGAGAAGACTTCTTTAGGAGTCTTGTTTTTTAGTACTCTATGTGGAGTACGGTTCTATACATACACCACTGTTTTGGCACCTTCAACCCAAAGATGCATAGGAATATCTTGATCATGAAGCAGATCTCTTGCTGGTTCCGTGATAGTTATACTCTTCCATTCTGCAATCTCATTCTGTGGTGGATTATAAGGAGTGGACAACTCCCTCTTAGTCCCTGATTCTTTGCATAGCTCTTTGAATTCATTCAAAATTAATTCTCCACCATTGGCTAATCGAACAGTCTTGATATTCTTTTCAGTGTGGTCCTCGATCAAGGCTTTGAATTCCTTGAATTTGTTGAATACTTCTTCTTTGTTCTTCATGAAGTAGACCCATGTCTTCCTAGAAAAATCATCAATAAAAGAAACATAATATGCATACTCAGTTAGTGAGTTTGATGACATCGGACCGCATACATCGAAGTGGATGATTTCTAGGATTCCTTTGGCTTTTCTTTTGCTACTAGGAAATGTCTTCTTTATATTATTTCCTTTCGCACATCCTTTATAGACCCCATCATGTTTTGCTTGGAATTTTGGAAGACCTTCAACAACTTTTCTTGCAATTGGCAGTGCTCTATAATGCACATGTGCAATCCTTCTATGTGAAATTTCAGTTGGATCTACTGTGTCATGGAGCAATGCTTGTTCTGGATGGCCCTTTAATTTGTACAATCCTCATTTGTGTTCTCCAATCACAACCACATCATTGACAGTCTTTCCTCTTGGCCACATGATGACTTGACCATCTATGAATTCAAACCTCATTCCTTTTGCATCCAGTGCAGATATGGAGAGGAGGTTCCTCTTGAGTCATAGCACAAACAATAATTCCTTGATTGTTAGATACTTTCTAGAGTCTAGTTTATAGGAAGATTCCCCACTACCTTTTATTGGATATTGGTAGTCATCTTCGAGCTTCACCTTGTGAGGTGATTCATGTTCTGACAGTCTCACAAAGGATTCCTTGAATCCAGACATATGTTTGGAAGCTCCATTGTCTATAATCCAATCATCACTTCCATGAGTAATGTTACCTATGAGAGAGGAGATCAAAAAATATTCATCCTTGCTTGAAGAATCTTCACTTTTATATCTAGTCATTTTCTTAGATGGTTCATCATCCTCTGCAGCATGAGCATGATGTCTTCTTCTGTTCCCCTTCTTCTTATGAGAGTGGACCTTGTTCTTAGGATAGTCTTTTGCAAAGTGTCATATTTCATCACATGTATAACATCTTAATCTAGATATGTCCTTTCTACAGTTATCTCTATAACGAGGATTCTTACATTTGGGGTGATGAACTCTTCGTTTGCCTTTCTTGGAGTGAACTGTGAGAGCTTGATATTCACTTCCCATCTTCTCTTCTTGAGCTACTATCCATGCTTCTTCTTGAGAACATTCTTCCCATAGTCTACTAAATTTGACTAACTTCTTTCTGGCACATATTCCTTGGATGAATGAATCCCATGACCTAGGAAGGCCATTCAGAGTTGTCATCATAATCTTTGCATTCTCCACTTCTTCATCTACAGCTTCTAATTGTTCCTTGATCTGAGAAACCCTTGTGAAGTAAGACTGGATGGTCTTTGCATTTTAAATCTTCACATTCTTCAGTTGATTTTTCAGAGTCATCTTCCAGTTTATGTTCTTCCCTTCAAACTATTTGGTTAGGGCATCAAACATAGCTTTAGGTGTCTTGAGAGAGGACACCTGTGGGATAAGCTGATCCTTGATAGAATCAGTAATGATCCTCTTTTCCATAACCATCTTCTTCTTGTGTAAGGCATTTACCTCATCTCCCTCTAGAAATGGAACCTCCTCATGGATGTAGGAGTCCAACTCATTTTCTTCCAGGACCGACGGTGACTTCACTTAGTTAACTTGTCACATAGCACGCACGTTTATTAGATGTTAAAGACTACCCTTAATTTCCATAGATATTGACCAAAACTCTTTTCGTTGAAACCTCCTTCCCACCCATTTTTATACCTCAATCCTTATAAACCACCCTACCCACCCCCACCTTAAACCCCTCATCCCTGCCAATACTTGTAATATATTGGTTCAATTTTTGATAATTTTAAAACCCACAATATGAACTAACGTGATAGGATATTGGTCAATACGTGAAGCCCCCATGCAAGGACTAGGGAGATCCTATATTTCTAGGCTCGGAAGTTATCATCTCCCTCAAGCTTTTCATCAAGCTTGGTATGATGAGACATCTTAAACTAAGAACCTCAAATGGAAATACAAGAGATTTAGATCTTACCAGGTTAAGATGTTAGATTTGGATTTGAAGATGAAATCCCACAGTACTTGATTAGGAGCAAATTAGGGTTTTTCTTTTCCAGATACCTGTCCACTCAAATGCCTTGAAGTTTATCCCTAAATTCAATTTTGGGGAGGAGATCAATCCAGGTCTGGACTCACTGAAAAAATCCTCTTCTATGAAAAGCCCTAATTTCCAGCAGTAGTGTCGGGTCCAAAACTATAAAACCTCAGAATTGGATTCTGCTTCGACAAAAAGATGTGCCCTAGGGAGGAGAGTTATTCCACCTTAATTTTGCTGAAAATATATGGAGGAAGATCCATAAACTAGGAAGCCCTAGTTCCCGTAGCTGCATAATGTCTTCTTCTTAGGTTATCTCTGATACCATGTTAGTTTTTCAACATTAAGCTAGCATTATTTAGGATCTTTAACTAAGAGAATAAAAAGTAAAATAATCAAACACAAGAGACAATGAACACAGTGTTTTTCCTTGGCGAAACCATAAATGGAGAAAACCCCGCAACTTCCTTAGAGATAGAATTAGCACCAAAATAGTAAGTGATCTCCCGACAGCAGTAACCTTCTTCTTGTCTAGCCCATTGTCTTCTCCTTCCTAAACTATGCACTACACTTGAGTGTGTATGAGTTGTGTGTTAGATAGAGATTCCAGATCTCTATTTATACTAATCCTGACATGAGTTAAACCCTACCAGGGATGACCTCTACCAGGAGAGTATAATAACCCTAGTGCCCCGAAACTGTGGGGACTTTAACCCTTAGAGAATCGGAGGGTTACCCACAATGAATTGACATGACTCATTTACATTATTGATCCTCCCGATCGGAACATTGGGGCATGAAAACATGACTCAATTAAATTATAGATACATCCCGGAATAAACATAGGGTTACAATACATAAGATACATAGATGAATACATTTTGAAGTTACAAATACATCAACATGTTGAACATGTTGATATGCACATGGCAGGTAAAAACTGTAGAAATTCAGGCCTGCAGTAGATTAATTTCACCCACAACAATTAACAATTGATCATGCAAAATTATCAACAATGGAGACTGAATATGGAGCTGTAACACAAAATTATATTAACTGAGTGTACAATATCCAACCCTATAATAACATAGGCTTCTGAATATATAGAATACATGAGCAAATCGAATGCATAAGGAAGCATCCAAATCTAGCATAAAGCAGGCTTACCTAAAATAGGCAAATCCCCCATAGGTGTAAAAAGCTGATCCCAAATCTATCAAGGACCCAACGAATTAGAAAGGGCGCATGGGCAAGCTAAAGAGTGGTCAAATGGAAGCTCATACATGCATTTTCATGGAGGAAAGAGTGGAGGAGGAAGAGGCAACAAAGCTGATTCACCTCACCTAGTATTGCTTTCCTATGTGCCTTAAAACACTGAAAAAGCAGGC
>LPNX010168810.1:79686-106693 GCA_001517045.1 Pseudotsuga menziesii
GGCCCTAGATTCGAGAGGATGGACAATATGAGCTGCTCATCTTTATTTTCAATACCACACTGTTTGAGCTGCAAAACTAGTGCTTTGAACTTGGAGAAATATAGCTGCAGGGATTCAAAATTACTGGGACTCAGGGAAATCAATTCATTTTCGATTTGGTGTCCCCTCATCTCATCTATATTTCCAAAGAGTTCAGAAATTTTGTCCCATACTTGATCCGGTGAAGTCAATCCATCGAGATGGAAAAGGAGGTCTCGGGAAATACTGAGACATAGGAGGCCATAGGCCTCATCTCTCTGATTGTGACATTTGATCTTCTCTGCAGCTGCATTGGGCTCTGCTTCTGTTGCCATAGTCACCTTGTAGAGGCCTTTCTCTCTCAACAAGATCTCCATCTCTGCTTTCCATTCAAAATAGTTGAAGGGAGTGAGGATAGTTTTCTGTGAATCCATAGCTTTAGAAAATCTGTCCTGGCTATCAGTAGAAGGCTCCCAGTCTTGATGTCGAACCTGCAAAACAATTTTTGGAGGAGAGTAACAACCTACAATGGCTCTGATACCATGTAGAAATTCAGGCCTGCAGTAGATTAATTTCACCCACAACAATTAACAATTGATCATGCAAAATTATCAATAATGGAGACTGAATATGGAGCTGTAACACAAAATTATATTAACTAAGTGTACAATAGCCAACCCTGTAATAACATAGGCTGCTGAATATATAGAATACATGAGCAAATATAATGCATAAGGAAGCATCCAAATCTAGCATAAAGCAGGCTTACCCAAAATAGGAAAATCCCCCATAGGTGTAAAAAGCTGATCCCAAATCTACCAAGGACCCCACGAATTAGCAAGGGCGCATGGGCAAGCTAAAGAGTGGTCAAATGGCAGATCATACATGCTTTTGGATGGAGGAAAGAGTGGAGGAGGAAGAGGCAACAAAGCTGATTCACCTCACCTAGTCTTGCTTTCCTATGTGCCTTAAAACACTGAAAAAGCAGGCAATAAAGCAGAAAAAGTAGAAGGGCGCCTAGGAGGCCACGAATAAAGTAGATTTGATTCCTAAGGCTTTCCCAAGCACTCCATTAGTCAATAATGGCAAGTTTGACCTCTATGGATAGGCAATTAGCAACTTGCACATGGTGGGACTCATGGAATAGGCAAATAAGACAAAATAAATGAAATAATGTCTAAGTGGGTAAATACTATGGGTTGATTATTCTAACAAAAACACACATTCGTAATGATTTTTAAATGAATTACTCATATTCATCAAAATGTAAATATATTAATGAAATATTTTGACATTATTGCAGAAATTCATTGCCCCTCTCCCGAAGTTCAACCTTGTGAGTAGACTAGTAGGGATACCAATGATTAGATTCCCGAAGATGTGACTCTAAATAAATACTTAATGTGAAGAAAAGTAAAAAGGAAGTGACTAAAGAAATTTTAAGTAATTCTTATTTATAAAAAAAAAATAATGCTTTTTTCCTCTGTTTTATGAATGAATGCTTTACTGAATTGTTTACTGATTTTTTTTTTCTGACATTGAGTAAATTAATGTTTTAATGAATGATTTAATGAATGGTTTTTTCAGCTATTGAATGATTGAATGGTTTAATGAATGTTTTAAAGAATGATTTAATGAAAGCATTTTTCAACTATTGAGTGAAATAATTTGCATTGTAGATGCATTGTTATTTGCATTGTGAAATAGTGAAATAAATTGTTATTTGCAAGTATAGGCATTGTGTTTGGGGAGTTGAGAGTGATGTGAGGGGGGGAGGGGCCATAAGAGCTTCCACCTTCATGTGGTTGGTCCTGTTTAGTAGAGAATATTAAATTAATCTTGAAACAGAGAGGAGCTCAATGAATGGTAAGGAAGAATACATTAGAAAACATCTATTTCTATACTTTTATTGTGTAATTTTCACTATTGCCATTTGACTCCTCCATTGGAACTTGATACAAATACAGTTGAGAAATATTTCCATAGTTAATAGGCAAGAAATGGAGTTTTGATTAGATCGATGGCATTATATACATAGTATTTTTGGTTATCCATGTTTTATGAGGTGATATATTCTTAAGAAATAATTTACTTGAATAGTTGAATAGTATTGTAATTTACATTGTAATAGAATTGTATTTATTTATATTTTTTTTGTTATTTTCATAAACAAACATAAATATATTTGATGGGTCCTAACATGAAACTATTGCAACAGGACAAAAAATGAACTATGTTGAAAGATGTTTTGAAAGGTAAAGCATAAGAAGACAGTGTGAAGATCCAGAAATCAAGGTATAATAATGTTTTCTTTTGTTTGATTGAGCTGTGTATTGGGTATTTATACATGTGCACACACATACATTTAGTTGATGATGATGATTACCATACACAGAGGCGAACTTTGTTATATCTGATCTAAACAATTACCTTAAATATTTTGATTTATCATGATAACCGGCCCCTTGGTAATACTTTAGCAATACCATATAGCTAGGACAATAAAATTAAATATAGGAATTTCATTACAAGAAATTTTATAGGCATTTGAATTTGATGGGAATATGAAAGGTCAAAAGCCAGAAAAAGATAGATAGGCTTGTGAGGAAAATGGTATCGGAAGCGTTGTTTCCCTATTATTCCGCATGAGTATATTGTTATCTGTCCTAGTTTATCTTTCTCCAGTAGTTTTGTAATTTGTTTATTAATCTCATATATTGTTCAACTTTAATGGTTGATTGTGCAGTGGTAAACCTATGTTTATATTTGTGCTTATCCATATAGGTTGTGAGCTGGGCATGGTACACATTGGTATTTTCAGTTTCCATTGTAACTTTTCACCCCATTGTACACATTGGTATATCAACATGAATTACCAACTGAGTTAACCATCCTTTTAAGGGTTTATACAAGTACTGATTAGCCTGAAAATAATTCTTTTGGAAGGAAGAATTCAATTATCCTGTTGAGATTTCCCCATAAATCAAATATGACCCTAACTTGGTTGATTTTGCAGGTCTTTTTGATAGGTTTTAGGGCTATAAACGATACTAACACTGATCATTAATGAAAGAGTCCCTAAATTTCCCTACTAAACAATTAAATGGGGTCATTGTAAGGAATAAAGTAACTTTTTATCAAGGCCAAATTATCCCAACCCCTAAAACATGTTAAGTATGAAACCCTAGATCTAACTTTTGACTGGTTTTTTTAGGTTGCTTCTCAAGTTCGTGGATGTAGACAAGAAGATAGGTGATGCACTATAGGATCTAGGGATAAATAGGCAGACCAAAATTTGAGGGTGGCTTATAATTTGAAAATTGTTGTTATTTTTGGATTATTGAATTTTATAAATTTCTAAGGTTTTCTAATTTATAAAAACACAGATCTAAACTAACACTACACTAATCATGCAAATGCGTATATTTACACACGAAATACTACTATATTTACCTATAAGGTTTGTTGGAGGATCCTAATTAGGGAAAAAATCAGAGATATAAGGACAAACAAGAGAAAATTCCTTCAAGAGGATGTTTTATAACATGTAAAGGTTGACAAAAGCTGGTAAAAATCCCTAATTCAGAGAAAATGCAGCATTACAACCACCATTCAATCCATAGAGGCATAATCTAACCAAACTTTACCAATGGAGCAACCAAGAAAACCCTAGATCCTCCTTGTTCTTGTGTTCTTCCAACAATGCTAGCATCAATCTTGCATGTGCATGAAACACTAGAATTCACCCATCATTTTCCCATAAATCCAAAGAAGAAATAGTAATATATTTGATTAGTTTCCTCTGTGAATCCATAGGAAAGCCTATATCATTAGAATGCATTAACAAAGCTAGATTAGGAGTTTTAGGAAAAAAATTTGAAAAAACATACAATTTATTTTTTTGATCAACTTTTTCGTGGGCCAATCTAATGCTCCTGCAACTCCATAGCCATTGTAAACCAGTATTTATATGGAATCATTGGTTTATGCTCTTCAATATGAAGGCCCTCTTAAAGACTGCATCTTTGTATGAAGTCATAGACAATAAGGCACTCCTTGTCCCATGCATAATAGCTAATACAAAGTAGTTAGATGGTAATCGTTGTGCTTAATAGTTAGCCACCAATGCTAGTTATAATAGAAAATTATGTTTGCTTGTAGTAAAAAATAACTTTGAAGACTTATAGAGTTTCTCTTCTTTCGGAAAATACTTTATTATTAGACCGTGAGATATCTCGACTTCAGTATCTATTTGTTTTAGTAGCCAAAGCCTTCATAGACTCCATTCACTGCATCAAAGGAATTGACCCACTGATAATTGGTCTTCTTATGGATAAATATTTCATAAAAGATTTGTTGCCATCTCTCCTGGAAAATAAAGGGATTCACTAGATGCAAAAGGATTGGATGCTATAAACTCATGCTCCCAGCCTGCAGAAAACACAACAACAACACAAAGCATAAAAATGGAAAGCCTATATAATAAATTACAAAGGGAAATGCATGATAAATTTGGATAAATTGGGTTATAAGGGAGATCAATATTTTTCTTGCATTTCCAGCCTCTCCCAGGGATCCACATGTCACTATTTTGCTGTCTAAGTAACAATAGAGGGAATCACTGTCTTTGAAAGCCAGTTGAGCAATAATACATATTGATTTAGCTTTAGGAAGGTAAATTGTTGTCTCTACTGTATTTGTTGCTTCCAGGCCAGTAGAATAAGGTGTTTCTTTGGTTAATATAGATACTATGGATGGATGCCGCTGAATGGAGTTAGGACCTTAAGCCCCAATCCATGAGGCAATAACTATAGCTGTTAAACATTTAGTCTAGTTAGTTGTAGTTGTTTGTGGCTAGAAAGGCCTAAACAAATTAACTAAAGTTTGAATCTCATCAAGCTGGGTGTAGAACCTCGATGAGGGATTTTGAGTTTTGTGGGTGGAGAGCTGTTGAGTCAACAGCTGCTACAAATGCAAATAGATGTTTTTGTTTTTTATATATGTTTTGAGGTTGACAGTATTGATCCGTGACCTTGTGGTCTGTATTTGTCTCACTCTTCCGTACAACTACCTATCTCTCTCAGGTATGTCCATTGTTTCGTTAGTGACTTGTCTCCTAAGAGACAAAGTGTGATCGTATTATAAATCTCAGTATAGAAATTAAGGAATGTCTAAACCATATTGTTTTCTTTTATTTGTCCATTTATAATATTTTTGCATGTGCTTGACTAATTCTGTTCATACATATCCTAGGTAACTGTAATTGATGGATGTACATAGTGTTGATATGTAGTAATCCTAGATTGGTTTGGAGCAAAATGGGTCATAGCATCAATTGAATGGATATTTAGTTTTGACATTGAGGAATCATGCAAAAAAAGGTAAACAGAGCTCTGTAATTGAATCACATATCTTGGATCACATATACTTGGAGAAGGATCAATTGGTTCTTGGGCATAGCTACAGCAGATCCAATGTGAAATTCAATGTCAATAGAGTGGATAACATGGTTATACAGGCTATTAGTCTTCTTGAAACTTTCGACAAGGACATCATGAACACCTTCTACATGAGAGTAAGGTATTGCAAGTTTAAACTTAGTATTGTTTTTACTTTTTGGGGGGTTTTATATTGTTGGAATATAATCCGTCAGTATTATACGTTAATGTAAATAGTAGGAATATGAAGAGACTCTCAGATGTAATCCCAAGAGTCATTGTAATGTATAAATAAATGTTATATCTATGGAATGAACATAATCAGGAGTTATACCTATTAGTGGTATCAGAACGCTGTCATAACTCCCTGGCTGCATTGCATGCCTGCCATTCTTCCTCCATTATCAGACTCTTGCCTACCTGTTTCCAGTCGCATGCATTTATCCTTCCAGTCTGCATACATTCATTGTATGCGTTACATTTGCTTCACGCTGAGTTTTTTTTTGTGCTGCGATTTTGTAGAGACTCCTCCATTTTTTATTGAGTGCTCCCACTATGCGTGAAACCCTAATCCCGTGAGCATTTTGTATGTATTATTCTGCATAGTGTGCTCTTACTCTGTTGTTGCATGTATATTCATGATGTTGATTGAAGCTGCGTGGAGGTAAAACGATTTCTGTTCTTGAAGAGTGCTGCGATTTCTATGCTTGGAAACCCTAATTTTTGCGGGTTGTCTCTTCATTCCTCATCGCTCCATTATATGTTGACTCTGCTACTGTCGAGACTGTCTTTATTTGATAATCATGGGTTTAAATAAAGTTTCAAAATTTATGTGTGTGAAAGACCATGCTTAGGTTGTGTAACTGTATCCACCCATTTTACATTTGCATGGAGACTCAAATCACATGACTGTAAGATGAAAGTATGAGGTATGTTGAATATTGTTGCATCGTTGTGAATGCGTTGCTGTGAAGATTGAGCTAAATACCGATTGATGTAGAGTTGTAGAAGAATTTGAAATGACATAGATTCTGGTGAAAATTGAAGTCGAGCTGAGTATTATTGCCTCAGGCTCGTTGAAAACCAATGACTGATAGTTGATAGTTGTGGATCATTGAGAGTTCTCAACCTGCGTGAGACTCTACCATCATGGGAACGAGAGGAAACACTTTGAAATTAGAGTCCATTTTTTATCTGAATGATGGCATGATTGCACCCAAACACCGTGCGTGAGCTGTGTTCTTCCAAGATTAGGAGCGTTGTGCATGAAGACCTGAAGACTATTGCTGGTTGAGCGTTGTGCATGAAGACTGTGTATCATTGCAATTCTGCATGTGTTGAAGACTGCTTGGTGCTGCATTGAAGAGTACTGAAGGCTACATTGAAGACTGCGTGGTATATAACCTATCTTTTATGCTGAATAATAGTGTATGCTGACTGATATATTGTGACTGTTGTATATATGCTGCTTCTTGTTTCCTGAACTTGGAAAATGAGCTATGACTGTTGCATTTTACTTGTACACTTTTTTGTGTATTTAATGAGTTCATGATTGCTACTTGATACTATGTGGAAAATATATGTTGTTACTGGTGTATATCATATATTGGAGAACCCATTGAATGATATATGTTGCTGGTGTTTTGAGTTGTAAACCTAGACTACTGCAACATCCACTTGAAAATTGAATTTGTAACCACATTCTATGTGAAAGGAGATTGCTGAGACTGCCCATCTTATTGACAGCATATTTTCTGTGTCATTGTATCATTTTTAAAACTTGAAGTTGAAATATCAAGATTGTATTCACATTGGAAGAGACTGTAGACCTACAAGGTTATTGTTTTTCTATTTCTCTTTGTCATATCAAATTCATTATTGTAAATTGCACTAACAGTTGTAAAATATGCAATCTATAGAATCTATAGTTGGTGCCACTCTCACTGGCAAAGACACTTATCCAGAATGGTGGAGGAAGATCAAATGTGCCTTCATCTACAATGACCTTTGGGACAGCATTTGCAAAGGTAGCATAATAGAGACAGAAGCTGGAAAGCCCATAACCATAGACCCAAGACCTCCAAAATACGAGAAAGAGAAGGCCATGTGGAGAACAAAAGACAAGAAAGATTTAGCTGTAATCACTGCCACAGTCAATGAAGAGGTGAGCCAGCACATATTGCCTGCAAAATCATGTTTTGAAGCACTAAAAACATTAAAATATCTGTATGATTCACACTCTGAAATGGAAGTTATTCAACTAATGTTAAAACTATTCAGTGTTGAAGTAAAATACAATGATCCCATGTTAGTTGCCTCTGAAATCAAAGCTATCATGCACAAGATTGAAGCCTATGGTATGAAACCAGATCTTCCCCTTGCAACATTTGTAAAATCTTTGTATCCTACTCACTCCAACTATATTGAGTCATTGGAAGCTAGTGACAAGTTCAAATCACTAACATTTGACACCCTGGTAGAAAAGATAACTGACAGAGAGAAAGCCTTTGGTAAGAAGACAACCGAGCATTCTGGAGAATCACTTTGCTTTGCTCAAAAATCAAAGAACAATGCCAAAGACCAATCCAAAGATCACCCCAAGGGAGAAAGCAACAAGAGAGGTAGAGGAAGAAGAAACTTCAGAGGAAGAGGGGGCAAAAACAACTTCAGCAAAAGATCAGATTTGTAGTGCAAGCATTGTGGAAATACTGGGCACACATTAGATCAGTGTTGGGCTTCATGGGACTCCATCAAAGACAAGCATAACCAGAAGAAAGATGATAATAAAAATCAAGATGCTAGTAAATATTCTGATTCTGCTCATTGTATTGTTCATTAGAGAGAATTTGAGGTCAAAAATGGGCCTCAAAAGGACCAAAATGTACTATAAAAATCAACCAATTACATTCTAGTAGATGACATCATCCCCCATGGTTGAGGTGGCATTGCATGAGTTAAGAATGCTTATTTGTCACACTTTCTATGGTGGATAAAAATCCATAGTTAACCAAGGTAGTGGTACAAGTACTTTTAAGTCATAAAGGGAAGTACTCACAATAAAAATCATTTCACGCTTTCTCATAAAATAATATTATTGGTATTTTCAAGTAAATTACTCACAATTCACTTTCTCATACAATAATATTATTGTCATTTTCAAGTAAAGTACTCATAATCCATAAAAATGTCTTTTCGCATTTTTTATAAAATAATATATTGTCATTTTCATGTTTTTTAATTTTAAATTACATATTCACTCAATTGTATTTAATATCATAATGTCAAACTAATATATATATATATATATGTTAGTTATGCATATAAATTAAATTCATTTTTGTTTAATTTAATTTACAAGTTCAAGACAAATAAATGTTAAAGGACAATAAATTTTTGGGAATTTACAATGAATCTTAGTCACATCATTCTAGAGTTATTTTATTAATTTTATTTATAGTCAATTTAGAAAAGTAACTCAACCATGGTTATTTATTTGTGCATAAAAAGTAGTGTAGGAGGTGAGTTGTCATATATACCTACCTCATAAAACCCCTAACTCATAATATTTTAATATATCTTATATTTTTGTAGTACATCTCTTAGGAGGCCCATTTTTGAGCTCAAATTCTCCCTAATGGGGGGCAGAAACAACTTCAGCAAAAGATCAGATTTGTAGTGCAAGCATTGTGGAAATACTGGGCACACATTAGATCAGTGTTGGACTTCATGGGACTCCATCAAAGACAAGCATAACCAGAAGAAAGATGATAATAAAAATCAAGATGCTAGTAAATATTCTGATTCTGCTCATTGTATTGTTGCACATTGTAATCTTGGAATTAATGAAATGACTTCACTTTCATCTTTCAAATATTGTTGGCTGCTTGATACTTGTGCAACATCACACATGACATTTAGAAAAGAGTGTTTTGAACAACTTAACGAAACAATATATGGCATAGTTTACTTTGCAGATAAGTCAAGTCTTAAACCGAAGGGAATGGGCACCATTCACCTGAAGATGCATGGATTCCCTAATTTCTGGTTGAAGAATGTTCTTTATCTTCCAGAGTTGCAGAGACGCCTGCTGTCCTTGGTGGAGATTCGACAGCGAGGCCATTCCATCCACAGTTTTTATGGAATCGTTGAAATAAGAAAGTCCTCTGACAACCAAGTCATCATGACTAGATACGAATATGGGAAGCTGCTGAAGCTAAAGGGTTCATCTGCAAGAGTTCAGAACTATGCCTACCTCTCTCAGCATGGAGAAGGTAATTTGTCATCTAGTTCATTGTGGCATGCAAGATTTGGTCATCTAATTTATAACAGTCTTCGTTTGTTGAGAAATAATGGCATATTTGGTTTGCCCACCATTCCCAAAGAGAAGAACAAATGTGATGCTTTTATATTAGGGAAACATAGTAAGCTGCCGTTCCATGAATCTAATTTCAGAGCAAGTAGGAAATTATAATTAGTGCATTCTGATTTATGTGGCCCAATGCCAGCTCCTTCTGCAAATGGGAATAATTATTTTATGACATTTGTTGATGACTACTCAAGAATGTGCTAGATTTACTATTTAAAGACAAAATCAGAAGCATTTCAAACATTTAAAGACTTTCATGCATTGATAGAAAAACAAGCACAATAAAAAATTGGTACACTTCGTACTGATAATGGGAAAGAATACACTTCAAATGCTTTTGAATATTATCTTCACCAACATGGAATTGCACATCAGACTACAGTTCCCTACAATCCTCAACAAAACGGTGTAGCAGAAAGAATGAATAGAACCATAATGAATATGGTTCGCTCAATGATGTTTTTCAAGAATGTAAAACTAATGTTTTGGGGTGATGCAGTAAAATGTGCAACCTATTTGAGAAATAGAAGCCCCTCAAATGCTCTTGATAACAAGACTCCACATGAAATGTGGTTTGGCCATCTCCCTTCAGTCAAGCATCTCATATTTTTTGGTTCCACCTGTTATGCCTTGATTCCAAAGGAGCAAAGAAACAAGCTTGGCGCTTGAAGCAGAAAATGTATTTTCCTGGGGTATGAAGAATACTCCAAGGCATACCGTCTGTATGATGAGGTAAACAAGAAGTTTGTTATTTCCAGAGATGTCATTTTTCTTGAAACTAATAAAAATGAACAGTCCATTGAGAGATAGCTTGATCATTTGGAAAAATATCCTCATCCAAAGACATATTCTGAAAATGAATATGAAATTCCAAACCTTGAAGGGGGGATTCCTATTCTGGATCAACCTTTGGAATTTCCATATGAAGCACCAACTCCCCCGCATGAAGAAGTTCCTGCAACTTCACCTGATCAAGAGGTTCAACTGGATGATGTGATTGAGAGAATTGAAAGACTCTCAATCAATGATGAAGCACCACGAGCTGATCAACCAGGACCATCACAAAAGATTCCTAAATGGGCCACAAATACACTTGAAAGTGTCCATCTAGATGAAGTTGGAAAGACGGGAATGAGAATTTCAAAAAGACATGAAGATGGAGGACAAGCAGATAATTCAGGTGATGACATGGATGTATCATTTGATTGTGAATTTAATTTATCTGCTAACTTTGAACCATCTTCCTTTGAAGAAGCTTATACTCGAGTTGAGTGGAAAGAAGCTATGCAGAATGAGTGTGATGCACTCATAAAGAATGGAACTTGGAAGCTGGTTGACCCTCCAGTTGGAACGAAACCAATTGGTTGCAAGTGGGTGTACAAGAACACATACAAATCAGATGGCTCACTTGACAAGCACAAAGCGAGGCTTGTAGAAAAAGGCTATGCACAGAGGGAAGGAATTGACTATGAAGAAACGTTCTCTCCTACAGCAAAATGGGCTACCATCCGTACCTTACTCTCTTTAGCTGCTCAGAAAGGGTGGAAAGTTCATCAGATGGATGTGAAGACTGCTTTCTTGAATGGAGACTTGAAAGAGAATGCCTTCATGTCTCAGCCAGAAGGCTTTGTTGTGAAAGGAAAAGAACAAAAGGTATGCAAGTTTGTCAAATCCTTGTACGGCCTAAAACTAGCGCCTTGCGCATGGTATGAAAAGTTAACCGAGCATATTTTGAAGTTAAATTTCGAACATTTTGATCTTGATGATGCAACACTATTTATAAAGAAAGTTGGAAGATATGTTGTGTATCTTGTGGTGTACGTAGATGATATTTTGATGATAGGGAACAATGAGAGATATATAGCATCCATAAAGAAAGATTTGAAAAATATCTTTGAAATGAAAGATATGCGACATCTCCACTATTACTTAGGAATTGAAGTCACTCAACATCCTAAGTACATATTCCTATCTCAGAAAAAATATGTTGGAGAACTACTAAACAAATTTTGCATGACAGAATGAAACCCTATATCTACTCTAATGGAACAAAAAATGAATCTCACATCAAGCGAAGGAAAAGAATTTGAGGATGCAACCAAGTATCGACAACTTGTAGGAAGTCTTATCTACCTTGCAACAAATAGACCAGATATTTCTTATGTTGTTGGCATACTTTCAAGGTTCATGGATAAACCTTGTGAAGGACACTGGTTAGCTACAAAAATAGTTCTAATATACTTGAAGGGGACTCAAGACGTTGGACTCAAGTACTCTAAAGTGGATGAATTCAAACTTATTGGGTACTCAGACTCAGATTTTGATGGTGATAAGGAGACAAGAGTATCAACTTCTGGATACACTATGAGTCTTGGATCAGTAGCTGTCTCATGGAGATCATGCAAACAGTTAGTTCCGGCAGATTCAACAACAAAAGCAGAATATGTGGCTGCAGCTGAAGCAATGAAAGAAATAGTATGGCTCGGGGAGATACTTGAATATTTGCAAGAAAAACAAGAGAAATCCACTCCATTATTGGTCGAAAATACTTCTACAATCAAGCTGGCTAAGAATCATAGATTCCATGATTGATCCAAACACATCAACGCAAAGTATCATTTGATTTGACATCATGTAGACCCCAAGACAGTCCATCTTCAACATTGTTACACAAATGATCAAGTTGCAGACATCTTCAACAAAGCGCTTGGATGAGAAAAGTTTGAAAGATTCAGAAACATGCTCGGACTCACTAACACCCCTTCGGATTAAGGGGGAGATTGTTGGAATATAATCCGTCAGGATTATACGTTAATGTAAATAGTAGGAAGATGAAGAGACTCTCGGATGTAATCCTAAGAGTCATTGTAATGTATAAATAAATGTTTTAGCTATGGAATGAACAGAATCGGGAGTTATACCTATCATATATGAAACAACATTTAAGATAGTTCAGTCAGGGTCAATTCTAATAGCTGTCAACTTGACTTCAATTTCCCATAAGTGTCTTTTAATTCTTTAGTTAGGACTCATGAATCATATTTATACTGAAAGGTAAAAGTATTTGTTTATTAACTTAGATTTATATCAGATACATGATTTCTTTATTCTCTAAGCTGTGTTTTAAAATCACTATATTTGATATTACCAAGGAATAAATAAAAATGTACATTTGACTAGTCCTGCGAGGACTCAAGTGTGCTCGATACTATTTTTTTTTCCATCATTAAAAAACAAATAAATTTAAGAAAACTACTAAAAATCTTCCTTGCGTATTCTCTAGGATACTCAATTTGTCATCAATACAGAATCATCAAAAGAGTCCTAATATATAAACCAGCAATACATCAAGACGAGCATGACCAGTGTCTAAATCCCTCAGTTATGATTCCAAGCTAATCTGTCATTAAGTGGTTGTTTGTACATGTCTTTTCTGAATCATATAGGAAGTGAATTTTCTAAATTCTTGTTTGGTTTAGGTACCCTTCTGTAAAAACAAAGTATATTTAGAAATATTGTCTACCATTAAGTTGAAATCACATATCTTGAATCACATAGACTTGGAGAAGGCTCAATTAGGTCTTGGGCACAGCTACAATAGGGCCAACGTGAAATTCAATGTCAATAGAGTGGATAAAATGGTAATACAGGCTATTAGTCTTCTCGATACCTTAGACAAGGACATCAACACCTTCTGCAAGAGATTAAGGTATGGTAAGTTTAAACTTTTTGGGGTTTTTTATGAAACAACATTTAAGATAGTTTAGTCAGGGTCAATTCTAACAACTGTCTTTTATACAGGGAAAAATCTCAGAATATTGGTGAGGTACCATTACTAGAACAGGCCCCAATCATTGGAACATACTCACCATACTTGTTTTCTGTAAGCCTGCAATCCATGACTGAGGAGGAATTGACCACAAACAATGAACCATGTTGCTTAGAGAAATTTGACAAAATTGGCAGCTCTTTAGTGTTTTCTCTGAAATCCATCACTGACTTTTCAGAAACTTGTTGATTCTTCTTGCCTGTAATCTCATACTCAGGTTTGTTCTCACTTGTATTCTCAAACTCAGCTCCCAAAATGTCTGACAATTTTGAATGTAAAGACTCTCTCTTTGAGCCCTTTGACACACTCCACATATTAACCTTTGGTCGATCATCTGAGCTACTTGTCAAATCACCAATGTCTGGTCCAAACAATTTTCCTTCAATGGTTAAATTCTAGGCTGAAACCACGTGGGGGTAAGTGAAATTTTTGGATTTTTTTTTTAAATCCATCCACAGGAATTGCTTTTTCGACGTTCTACCGACACTTTGATAAACCCATCCGACGGTCGTGTCATGACTCTGATGCTTCCACCCTTGGGATGACTGATGGTTAAAGTGTTGGACCGCGTCGGAAGGTCGACTCTTTCAGTGTTGGATGGAGTTATATTTTCAACACTTTTTGGATAAAATACCAATGACGTTGCCATTCCTCTGACACTTCTTTCCGTCGGAAGGGTGACGCTTCAAGGGTTGGAGGACATCGGATTTTCAACGGTTTATGCCATTTTGGTTGGCACTATGGAAGGAAAAATGGTTGAATCTATGACACAATGGTCTAGCGGATCTTCAACCCACATTAGTATAATGTCGAAGATCCGACGTTACGCCACCGACGACAAAAAAAAAGTATATGTGTCAAAAATTTGACAAAGAAGTGTCAAATTTCAGACATGCCAGGTGTCAAATTTTGGGTTGAAATTCTCTTCCATTCAAAGGGTTAGATTTCAAATAAATATGCATTTTAGTATTCCACTCTGACTTCTGGAACCCTTCCATTTTCATGTTACTTCTATAGAGCAGGGGGCCTCCCGAAAAATGGGGTGTGACTGTGTCAACAAGTACGAGAGGATTTTTGTCCCCTAATCAACAACAACTATGTCTCAAGATGTAAGTGATATAGGTGTGTTGTTTGTATGCCTATCCCCAAATTCCTAACTTAGCTACAAAATTGTTTTTTCCTCAAGCGAGGTTACAATGTTGGTTGTATTAATTTAATTTTAAGGCTTTCTTGGTGTCATGAACCAATATTTTTCAGTTATACGGTATGAATGTGTGAAACTAATGTGTATGTCAAAAAGAAAAATCCAAGGTGAAGATGTCCCAATATCACTTCCAGGATGCAAATATAATGCAATAAAGAATAGTAAATATGCTACAAAATAAAATTTTCTTCTAGAAATAAAATGGAACTGAAACAAATGAGCAATAAAAGGAACTAACCAAATGTAGGAAACATGAATGGGTCTCAACCACGAGGCTAAAATATAACAACTCACAAACCAACTAAGGGATATCTCAAAACATACCAGGAGGTTGTAAAAATATCAAATCTGGACAAAAAAACAGGTCAAAAAAGGGTTTTGGATGGACATGGGGTCTAAAACAAGAATCTGTAGCACAAAAATAGATTGAAAAACTACAAATCACACCTTTTGGAAGAATAGGTGTGATAGGGGTTGCATGAAATAGTGGAATAGTTGTGATTTGAGCAAAAAATTAGTCGATGGACACAAGTCACAAAAAATAGAGGGTTAAGCACAACAGATCGCATGAAAATGAGTCATAGTAGCGACCCGGGTCGCTCCAAAATCCAACACAAGTGTGATCTATATTTCTAAGTTAGTTTGGGGGTGTTGGGATGAAAGGTGCAACCCAAGTGATGCTTATCGAGCAAAAAGGCATGAATGGGTAACGGATTTGAGTCGGATAGGTGCAACGTGACCCAACCAATTTTTTTTTGAGAAAATGGCTATCAGCTAGGGTCGGTGGGTAGGCACTAACTCAGTACTATTCCATATATATGGACATGGGTTCATATCTATGATGGTTGACGGAAGAAGTGAGGACCAAACCAACGGAAACCTGAGAAAACAAAAGTATGTATGGATTTACCGAGTGGAATGGACAAAACTATAGTGGGGATTTCTCCCCTACTATGTGCATATGCACCAACCTTATATCGTCTAGAGGATAAGGAAGAGTTCAAAAATAACAATTAAAAAACAATAACACAAAATATTTTTTAATGGTTTTAACACATATACCAACTAACTAATGCAAAAAATAAAGTAAACACGCCTTGCTGAAAATGGGCCATTGTTGAAAGTGGTTTCGCATCTCCACGGTTTGGTTCTCCAATCTCGTCCACAATTGGTTGTCAAGTGAGGGAAATGGATCAAAATGAGTATGGAGTGAACTCAATGTACACCGCAAGAAACCACATGGAAAAATATGGAAGGAAAAGTGTGTGTTGTGACTGATGGAAAAATGGAAAAAAGTGACCCAAAAGTGTTTTGGGAGAGTCCTTCACAATGTATTTATAGTATGTTCCCGAGGTTTTTTGGACCAAGGTAATGACCCATTGTATTTTCTTACCCACGATATTTATCTGTGGTTTTTTAACCCATTATCTTTTTTAGGTTTTTTATCCTTTTTGGGAGGGAGTGGGGATATATCATAATAAATGCTCATCATCCCTTCATTTATGGGAAGGGATAATGATGTTTTGGACCATTGTTTGTAGAAATACAGTTGTGAAGGTCAAATATGAGGGAAATATGGTGGGAATATGATGTATGTATATCATTTAGACCATGGAGAGTTAGGTGAAGACTTTTTAGTGTTAACACTTATTATCCTTTACCTCCTTGTTGTTGTAGTTGTAACTTCAAAAGATATTTTGATGTATATTACTATTGTATATTGTTGTACCCACATTAAAAATGTGTTTCACTCCTTTCGGGATGTCATTATCATGCACTATTTATGTAGTAAGCCCTTTCTTGTAAGTTGAGGCAATAGTACCCAAGTTAAATTAAGGAAAATGTACTTGTGATTATTCATAGGTAGGTCGGCCCCAAGAGGTTACTTAGATGAGCTAGTTAGTTGAGTTAGTTTCTCAACGGAATAATATAAATAGGGAGGCACCCTCCTCGTTTGTCACACACTCATTCACTCTCTCATCGGGAATTAGGAGAGAGAGGAAAATGATGATGAGAGAGCTACCGAAGGCATATTGTTCTTGGTCCATTCCTTTTTGTTACCTTATTTTTGTGATGAAACTATTCTGACTTAGATTTCAGGGTTTTCTAATTTATGGTTTCCTGAGTGAAAATATCTAGGTCTTGTGTATCTTTTGTTTCTTTGATATTTTGTTTTTATTGTTATTATTTATGAAAAAAATATACTAAGTGAATTAAATTAGAAAAAATTAAGTGATATCATATCCGCACTAAGAGAAGGCATTGTGTAGTTAAAATAATCCTATAATGGAAGCTATTGGAAATTAGGGTTTCATGCTTGAAAACACTAGAAGACAAAATATAGTATTTTTGGGAATTTTGCTATAACTCGGTATTAGAGAATGCTAAAGAGATGAAAATTTGATAGAATGAAGATGTAATCTTTATGTATCCTGTGTATGAGTTTTAGGCATAAATTCACTATACTTTATGAGATACGGTTCCTCCAAATCAGGGTTCCATCATCTTGTAGAATACAATCATAAACATGTGCCCTAGAGAGAATTGTTATTTTTCAAAATCGGAAGGTCCAAATAAAACTTATGAAGACATTGTAGATAGGGAATAAACTGTATTTTATGTGGTCCCATTTCCATTCCATAAATGTTAAACAATGACATGTGAAAGTCCATACAAGTTCTCTATGATGAATAGTCCTCAAACATGTCAAAACAGGACGGATAGGGGTTGCATGAAATAGTGGAATAGTTGTGATATGAGAAAAAAAATAGTTCTTGCAGACAACTCATGCAAAGCAGAGGGTTAAGCACAATAAATCGCATGAAACTAAGTCACAATAGCGACCCAAGACGCTTTGAAATCCAGCACAAGTGTGATCTATATTTTTGAGCCAGTTTGGGGGTACCATGGGATGAAAGGTGCAACCCAGGTACTGCTTATCAAGAAAAAAGGCATGAATGGGTAACAGATTTGAGTTGGATAGGTGCAACTTGACCCAACCAGAATTGTTTTGAAAAAATGGCTATCGCCTAGGGTCGAGTGGCATGCACTAACATAGTACTGGTTCATATATGTGGAAAGGGTTTCATATCTATGACAATTGAGGGAAGAAGAGAGGACCAAACCAATGGAAACCTGCAAAAACAAAAATCTGTGTGGATTTACCAAGTGGAGTCGTGGAAACTGTATTGAGGATTTCTCCCCTACTACGTGCAGATGCACGAACCTTATATCATCTATAGGATAAAGAAGAGTTCAAAAATAACAATTAAAAAATAGTAACACAAAATACGTTTTAAGGGTTTTAACACATGTACTAACTAACTAATGCAAAAAATAAAGTAAACACACCTTGCTGAAAATGGGCCATCGTAGCCATCCTTGAAAGTGGTTTACCAGCTCCACAGTTTGGTTCTCCAATCTTTTCCATAACTGGTTGTCAAGTGAGTGGAACGGATCCAAATGGGTATGGAGAAAACTCAACATACAACACAAGAAACCACATGGAAAAAGATGGAGGGAAAAGTGTGATGTGACTGATGGAAAAATGGAAAAAAGTGATCCAAAAGTGTTTTGGGAGAGTCCTTCACAATGTATTTATAGTATGTTCCCAGGATTTTTTGAACCAAGGTAATGACCTCCTGTATTTTATTATCCATGGTATTTATCTGTGGTTTTTTTACCCATTCTCTTTTATATGGTTTTTACCCTTTTTGGGAGGGAGTGGAGATATATCATAATAAATGCTCATCATCCCTTCATTTATGGGAAGGAATACTGATGTTTTGGACCATTATTTGTGTAAATACAGTTGTGAAGGTCAAATATGAGGGAAATATAGTGGGAATATGATGTATGTATATGGTTTAGACCATGGAGAGCTAGGTGAACACTTTTTAGTGTTAACACTTATTATTGTTTTCCTCCTTGTTGTTGTAGTTGTAACTTTGAAAGATATTTTGATGTATATTACTATTGTATATTGTTGTACCCACATTAAAAATGTGTTTAACTCCTTTCAGAATGTCATCATTGTGCATGGTTACTGTAGTAAGCCCTCTGTTGTAATTCAAGGCAATAGTACCCATGTTAAATTAACGAAAATATACTTGTGAGTATTCATAGGTAGGTCAGCCCCAAGAGGTTACATATACGAACTAGTTAGCTGAGTTAGTTTCTCAATGGAAGAATGTAAATAGGGAGGATCCCTCCTCATTTGTCACACACTCATTCACTCTCTCATGTGCGAATTAGGAGAGAGAGAAAAATGATGATGAGAGAGAGGTCCTAAAGGCATATTGTTATTGGTCCATTCCATCTTGTTATCTTGTTTTTGTGATGAAACTATTATGACTTAGATTTCAGGGTTTTCTCATTTATGGTTTCCCTAGTGAAAATATCTAGGTCTTGTGTATCTTTTGCTTCTTTGATATTTTCTTTTTATTGTTATTATTTCTGAAAAAATATACTAAGTGAATTAAATTAGAAAAACTCAAGTGGTATCAAATCCACACTAAAATAAGGCATTGTGTAGCTGAAATAATCCTATAATGCAATCTATTAGAAATTAGGGTTTCATGCTTGAAAACCCTAGAAGATAAAATATAGTCTTGTTGGGAATTTCGCTATAACTTGATATTGGAGAATGCTCGAGAGATGAAAATTTGATACAATTAAGATGGAATCTTTCTGTATCCTTTGTATGAGTTTCAGACATATATTCACTATACTTTATGAGATAAAATTCCTCCAAATCAAGGTTCCATCCTCTTGCAAAATACAATCATAACCAGGTGACCTAGGGAGAATTGTTATTTTTCAAAATCGGAAGGTACAAATAAAATTTGTGAAGACATTGTAGATAGGGAATGAACTGTATTTTATGTGGTCCCATTTCCATACCATGAAGGTTAAACAATGACATGTGAAATTCCATACAATTTCTCTATGATGAATAGTCCCCAAACATGTCACCTTGGGAAACGTAGCATAAGTCCCACTTGGTGAATACAATTATTCTATATCCTGTGGGGTTAGAAAGAAAACATAACATGATACCTCATGAATAATTTTCTTACCTTTATGAGTAAAAACATTGGGTATATAGTAGGAACAAGATTAGATAATTTTTTAGAAGAAATTGAAGAAAATAGAGATTCTTGTTCCAGACAATTCACTCCACTGATCTGTTGAAAAGGGAATACAATTAGAATCCCCATATTATAGCACATACTTCTATGGAATAGGCTGTTAATTATGTGGAATTTCAATTTTTCACCGCGGGGCACTACAGGAAGAAACTCGGGCATCACGTTTCAGAGGCTTCCCACCACAATTTTCAGAAAATAAGTACATTGCATAACTGGCCTTGAAGAGGCACATATTCCTGTCCAATCATAATTTTGAAATTCCAAGTATGGAAAAATTAGGGTTTATATAATAAACCCTATATCATCCATCTCAAGAAGTAGGTTGGACACATGAAATTGGTAAGATCTAAATATTTTCTATTTCCAGTTGAGGTTCTCATTTCAAAATTACCCATGACACTCAGCTTTATCATAAGCCTGGAGGAGTTGATAAATTTTGAGCATGGAAGTATAGGATCTCCGTGATTCTTGAAAAAAATTACTTCGATGAGTATATCAATAAGGAATTTCTAGAGTCAGAGGGAGATGAGGATAAGGATACTCACAAGAAGAAGTTGGTTAAGGATACGAGAATGATTGCAGATTCTATTAAGGATCATCTCATCCCACATGTGTCATCCTTGAAGACAACAAAAGAAGTGTTTGATGCTTTGAAAAATTTATTCGAAGGAAAGAACATCAATTCGAATATGACATTAAGGAACCATTTGAATAATGTGAATATACACAACTCAAAGACCTTGATGTACTACTTCACAAGGGTTTCTCAAAATCAAGGAACAACTTTAAGCAATCTAAGAGAATGTGGAAGAAGGAGATATTTTTATAACCACCTTGAATGGCCTCCCAATATCATGGGATTCATTCATTCAAGGAATATGTGCAATAAGGAAGTTGATATCATTTAAAAGACTATGGGAAGAATCCATACAAGAATAATCTTGACTCATAAGAAGAGAAGAGAAGATGGGAGAAACTGAAAATCAAGATTTCACAATTCACACCAAAACAAATCATAGAAAGAAGGGGTACTATAATCACAACAAAAGAAAAAAAGGAATTCAGAAGCGATCCTTCCAATATTAGATGCTACACTTGTGATGAGAAGGGATACTACACTACTACATTTCGACCAAAAATACGACGACGTCCTTGTCGGATTTTCGACACTTCCCTGTCACATGTACGACACTATTGATTTTTTTTAAACGTCGGTGGATTGTCGTCGGTTATCCGACATATTTCCAATCCGTCGGTTAAGCGACATCTTAGTCAATCATCGGTTATCCGACACTTACAAAGCAATGGTGACGATTTTTTTTTAAAACATTTACACCTACATGTGTCTCTTAACCGACACCTCTCAGACATAGGCGTCGCTTAACCGATAGATCTAGGCGTCGCTTAAGCGATAATATTGTATTTTTAAAATACATAGGCGTCTCTTAACCGACACCTATAGGCGTCGGTTAAGCAACGCCTGTGTATTTTTTTTTTTTAAATATTGTGAAAATATTGTGAATCTCAAGAACACACCAAAAGGGAAGAAAATCTATCGACTGTAAATATCCTATGACTTATACCAGCATACCTAGAGGAGGAACCAAGGGTCCTTGGACTTGAAAGAAGTGCACTTGCTCATAATGGTGGAGCAAATTACTATAGTATTTGCGTAGAACAAATAAAGCACTTGTTGTAGTTTGAGGAAAGTTTAGCGCTACTACGATCTCCTTCCATTTCCGCTCATTAATGACCTGTCAGATGAGATGGAGCATATCCAGTTAATGAGTATATACTGAAGAGCAACTATGCCACTTATAGAGGAATATAATATATATGGGAAAACATCTCAATCCTTAGACGCATGGTACTTCTGGTCCCACACATATTTTCAATCGTATAATTTACAATGAAGATCCCTCAGTTATCCTGCATGAATAAGGAAATATAGATTTATAATATCTAAAGTAAATTCCAACTTAACTTACACTTGCAGATTTATAATAATTAAAGCAAATTCCGACTTGAAATATATTTTAAGTCAAACGGGGAGCTTGCTGGGTCATTAAAAGCAGGATTATGTACTTTCTATTTCCCCCACAAGGATTCAATTCCCCCATGGGTCTCCGTGCCTCCACAAGGGGGCTCAGGTCAGGAGATCATGATTCACACATCATAACTATGACAGCCAATGGATGCTTGTCAGTCAGTGTTAGGAAGCATCTTGCAGTAGTTCCTCAAACTATACTTCAAACAAGGCAAAGCATCACACTGAAACATAGTTACTTGAACCAATATCATACTATAATGACCTCTGCATAAAATAAATCACTCTCTTTTGCACAAACCCAATATAATCAAACTCATACTGTACAATTTCCATAACTTTCCTACAAGAGAAAGAACATGCATTCGGGCTGCTAAAATAGAACTGGCAGTAAAAATGAGTCCTGATAAAATCCCTGGTAGTTAAAAAGAGTCCCGGTAAAGTCCCTTGAAGGGCATTAAGGTTAAAAAAATTGAAAATTGACTGAAGTCCCTTCAAGACTCTGCAATTATGTCTATCAAGTATTAAAACAATGTTTATGTGCCATGTTTAAGAAATCCTTAGTTCAAGTTCAATTCCCCACAAGGATTCAGTTCCCCCATGCAATGTGTTTTCCCTCATGGTCACCACCACAAGGGGGCTCTGGTTGGGAGGTCACGACTCACACATCATAACTATGATAGGTGATGGATGTTTGTCAGCTGGTGTTAGTAAGCATATTGCAATATCATCCTCAAATTATACTTCAAACAAGGAAAAGCATCAACACCGAAACATTGTTACTTGAACCAATTTCATACCATAATAACCTCTGCGTCAAAGAAATATTTTACACAATCCCAATATAATCAAACTCATCCTGTACAATTTCCATAACTGTCCGACAAGAGAAAGAACATGCACATTCAAGTTGTGAAAATAAAGACGGCTATAAAAGAGAGTCCTAATAAAATACCTTGAAATCCCTGGCAGTTAAAGAGAGTCTTGGTAAAATCCCTTGAAAGACATTAAAGTAAAAAAAATTGAAAATTGAATGAAGTCCCTTTCAAGACTCTATAATGATGTCTAGCATTCCTCTATCAAGTATTAAAACAAAGCTTCTGTCCCATGTTTAAGAAATCCTTAGGTCAAGTTCACGAATAGTAATGGACCTAAAGCTTTAGAAAAAATTATCCAGTTGTTATTGTATTTTATAGATGCTCTAATTTTTCCAATAAGTAGTCCTAATCTAGAGTAAATTGGAACCACGGGTCAAATCACTAAATTTGCAGCAGGCAAACATAACAGTAAGTTGCAGAAGAAGCTTTGGCACTTCAAGACTTGTTCCTATACTTTCTGAGATGTAAGCAGACCGTCTGTTGAAGACACTCTGAAATTGAGTATCGAGTTTCTCTGTACAGATGTAAAGAAATGAAAGTGGCCAGTGAGTGTCCTTGTTATCACTCCAGGAAACTACCTAGGGTTATAAGCTAGGTATGCCTGGTAACTTGAGAATTCAATGTTTTTGGTGTTTTTTGTAAAGATGGATCAATGGGATGACTAAATCTGAGCATGACATTCAGACCTTCAGTATGATAAATAAATGAAACAGTGCTCTCAAGAAATGATCAATCAGCATATAATATCAAAGGTGGATGAAGAACAAATGTAACCAAACCAATACATAGTAGGGCTCGAGAGACATTTAAGAAACTAATACCAAGCTGTGAGCTAAACAATGCAAAGTAAACATTCACATTCGAAGCTAGACAACACTGATACAGTGAAAGAGAAAATGGAAACTGACATCAAAGCTGAGAGAAGCCTGTGATCTATATTAGCATGAGAAAGCTGAGTACCATAGCAGAGTATTTGCATCCAAAATCGAACCACTACAAAGTCTTGGTTCTCAGGGTTTATAGCCTTTACACAATAGTTTTCAGATCCTAAAAACGTGGATCTGATTTAATTAACTGAAACTAACTGAACAACAATATTTAAAAGACTTGAACTAGTCCCTGAAATCAAGGAGATGACATTAAGTAATTCTCCTTCGATTTGTGCTAAGTGCTCGATGCAGAAGAGCTGGCCTTCAAAGGCTCGGTGGGCTGGGCTGGCGCATAACAACTGAAGTCATTGATGTGGCAGTCGACTTTCAGTGGTATGCCTTGAAATAAGGTCGAATTCATTAATGACGCCCTACTGACTGAAATATCGCCCAAAGGTTTTCAGATATGGATAACATAATCCATGATATATCTCTTACAACGGGTCTTATGCCATTTCCACGAACAAAAATGATATTTGGGCAAAAGCATAGAAATCTGTCAAAAACCAGCTTTTGGCAATTTACTACTCTGGTGATTTCACGCCTTAACTGCCGGAAGTCGGTTCTTTTGGCAGCTAATGAGCTCGGTGGGCTCGCCTAAGTTGCCAAACGCTATAACTGTTTCAAATTTTAAAACTCCCAACAACGCTAATCGCCAATAGTCAGTCCTTTTGGTAGCTAATGAGCTCAGTGAGGCTCGCCTAAGCTGCCGAAAGCTGAAGCCTGTCAAAAATTCAAAAAAAACAAAACGATGTTGTCCCACAAGCTGGTGCTCAGTTGTTAGGATTTCTTTGCAGCTGCTCCCTTCCTTCGTATCGCTCGTTTAGTCCTCTTTTGCTGAGCTTCCACAGGTTGTTCTTTTTGAGTTTCCACAGGCTGTTCTTTTTGAGTTTCCACGGGCGTTTCTTCTTCAGGGATCATGGCGACCTCAGCTAACATGTCTAGGCCAGATGGTTGTGCTTCTGGGACTACTGGTTGTACCTCTGTTCCCTCCAATTCCCTTAATTTTAACCTGAGCATTCTGAGAGTGCGGTAGAGTTTGGCATTCTCTTTTATTAGCATTGCGTTCCTTTCTGTTGTCTTCTTGATTTTTTTGACAATCTCCTGGCTCCGGTCATGCAGTGCCATATTTCTTCCAATCAACTCTGCGTTGTGCATTTTGACTCGCTGAACATTATGTTTTGCTTGGGAAAGTTCCTGTAGCAGCTTATTGGACTTGTTGGTTTCTGGTGTGGAAGGTTTAGGATTTGGTGCATCAGCTGAGGGAAGGTCTTTACCTTTATCTCCTTCAATGGGCTGCTCTGCCCTTTGATCTCCTTCGTCTCCAGACTCAGATCCTGAGTAGGGAAGATTTAGAGGATTTTTTCCTTGAGGAGCTCCTTTAGCTGGTTCAAATACCAGCTTCTTCTTTTCCCTTCTCTTTTTTCTAGATGAGGAAGGGGATTCTGTTTGGGCTTGAGGAGAGATGGCTCTCCTCTTTCTTTTGCTGGTCTTGGGAGTGCTGCTCTTTTCGCCCTTACCCTGTTCAACCGCCTCTTCATTTGCAAGCTCTGTAGGGAACTCATGCCAAAACAAGAAATAGTTCCAGTCTATACCCCTTTTCTTCAACAGCTCCTTGATTATCAATGTGATGAGACCCTTGTGAGAGATTCTTCTTGCTACCTTGCTCGGTCTAGCCTGGACTTGCTTTGCCATTTTCATTAGGGTCTTGTGAAAGAAATATGGCAGATTTATACTTACCCTTCCTGTGAAATGATTTAATAACTTGAAATGGTAGTGCAGCACCCTGTGATATCGGCCTTCACAGGTTACGTAAACGAAAATGGCCTTTAACAGAGTTTGCCATTGGGGTTCAAGAAATGTGATGGGAAAATCTCTTCTCTGAATGGCCTCCTTATGGGCTGGTAGAAGATATGACCTGAATTCAATGTCTGAGGCCTTAGTGGTCTTAAACCAACTTTGCCCTGTCCTGGGGAGGCCTGTACACTCAGCTATGGCTGCCTCGTCCACATGAAACTCTTCTCTGCCAAACTTTACTGTTCTTCCATTGTAGCTCTGAGCGAATGCTTCGACGAGTGGCTGGTTAAAACTGGTGAGCCTTTCACAATACTCAAACACTTGTGCGGTTTTGAAGAACTCCGCTACTTGTGGGTGGGACTCGAGGTACCACACTCCATCTAGCTCTGTCTTGAGTGGCAGACCTGTTTTGGCCATAAGCCGAACCTTTGTAAAGAGACCCCGTGACGAGGACTTGTTTTGATGAAAGAGAACTCCTGGATCGAACCAGAACTCCAACTGCACGATAACATAACAGGGAGCCTCGGGTCTGCTTGTAATGCTTAAGGAATGAGATATCCATTGAATGAGCTCAGCAGGTAATCATCTATGAAATCACCCGACTTCGTGTGAAATGATGAATCGATCGGCTTCTCATGATCTTTAGATACCTTACATTATGACCCCCTGGGTGAATGGTGGATCGATCAGCTTCGAATGATCTGGAGATATGCATCACATTATGAACCCCCTGCGTAATCCTGCGTAGTTAATGATATGGTGCTTCATAACTTGCTTTCAGCAGTAAACCGACATTAAAATTCATGATGGTCGTATGAGACGTGCCCTGATCTCCTCCTTGGCGGCAAAACACACAAGCTCGCTTGATGTGAAGCTTGAGTACGGACACGTGCTCTCTTTTTTTTTTAATTTTTTGATGAGATGCTTTTTTGGCAGCTAACATAACTTAGCTTAATCCTTCTAGCTGCCGAGACTAGGCTCTTTTGGTAGCTAATGCGAACTTGAACTTTAGCTTGATTCTTCCAGCTGCCGAGACTGCACTCTTTTGGCAGCAAACGTGAACTTGAACCTTAGCTTGATTCTTCTGGCTGCCAGAACTGAGCTCTTTTGGTAGCTAATCTAGCCTCTACAAAACAGAGTTAGCTACCACAACCTGTCTTTCTCAAAATTTGAAACTAAGACTCAAATAACTTGGATTTTTGACTTAGTAATGAGAACAAGGATCTCATTATTGACTCTAAACAACTTTAAAAAATAAAATTTTGGACTCAAACCTATCACCTAAAATAATAGAAAACAGACTGGTTATTTTAGGAGATAACATCTGGCTCCTACTTGGGGATGGAATCCT
>LPNX010168810.1:115179-150074 GCA_001517045.1 Pseudotsuga menziesii
TCGACTTTCAGTGGTATGGCTTGAAACAAGGTCGAATTCATTAATGACGCCCTACTGACTGAAATCTTGCCCAAAGGTTTTCAGATATGGATAACATAATCCATGATATATCTCTTACAACGGGTCTTATGCCATTTCCACGAACAAAAATGATATTTGGGCAAAAGCATAGAAATCTGTCAAAAACCAGCTTTTGGCAATTTACTACTCTGTTGATTTCACGCCTTAACTGCCGGAAGTCGGTTCTTTTGGCAGCTAATGAGCTCGGTGGGCTCGCCTAAGTTGCCAAACGCTGTAACTGTTTCAAATTTTAAAACCCCCAACAACGCTAATCGCCAATATTCAGTCCTTTTGGCAGCTAATGAGCTCAGTGAGGCTTTCCTAAGCTGTCGAAAGCTGAATCCTGTCAAAAATTCAAAAAAAAACAAAACGATGTTGTCCCACAAGCTGGTGCTCAGTTGTTAGGATTTCTTTGCAGCTGCTCCCTTCCTTCATATCGCTCGTTTAGTCCTCTTTTGCTAAGCTTCCACAGGTTGTTCTTTTTGAGTTTCCACAGGCTGTTCTTTTTGAGTTTCCACAGGCGTTTCTTCTTCAGGGATCGTGGCGACCTCAGCCAAAGTGTCTAGGCCAGATGGTTGTGCTTCTGGGACTACTGGTTGTACCTCTGTTCCCTCCAATTCCCTTAATTTTAACCTGAGCATTCTGAGAGTGCGGTAGAGTTTGGAATTCTCTTTTATTAGCATTGCGTTCCTTTCTATTGTCTTCTTGAGTTTTTCGACAATCTCCTAGCTCCGGTCATGCAGTGCCATATTTCTTCCAATCAACTCTGCGTTGTGCATTTTGACTCGCTGAACATTATGTTTTGCTTGGGAAAGTTCCTATAGCAGCTTATTGGACTTGTTGGTTTCTGGTGTGGAAGGTTTAGGATTTGGTGCATCAGCTGAGGGAAGGTCTTTACCTTTATCTCCTTCAATGGGCTGCTCTGCCCTTTGATCGCCTTTGTCTCCAGACTCAGATCCTGAGTAGGGGAGATTTAGAGGATTTTTTCCTTGAGGAGCTCCTTCAGCTGGTTCAAATACTGGCTTCTTCTTTGCCCTTCTCTTTTTGCTAGATGAGGAAGGGGGTTCTGTTTGGGCTTGAGGAGAGATGGCTCTCCTCTTTCTTTTGCTGGTTTTGGGAGTGCTGCTCTTTTCGCCCTTACCCTGTTCAACCGCCTCTTCATTTGTAAGCTCTGTAGGGAACTCATGCCAAAACAAGAAATAGTTCCAGTCTATACCCCTTTTCTTCAACAGCTCCTTGATTATCAATGTGATGAGACCCTGGTGAGAGATTCTGCTTGCTACCTTGCTCGGTCTAGCCTGGACTTGCTTTGCCATTTTCGTTAGGGTCTTGTGAAAGAAATATGGCAGATTTATACTTACCCTTCCTGTGAAATGATTTAATAACTTGAAATGGTAGGGCAGCACCCTGTGATATCGGCCTTCACAGGTTATGTAAACGAAAATGGCCTTTAACAGAGTTTGCCATTGGGGTTCAAGAAATGTGATGGGAAAATCTCTTCTCTGAATGGTCTCCTTATGGGCTGGTAGAAGATATGACCTGAATTCAATGTCTGAGGCCTTAGTGGTCTTAAACCAACTTTGCCGTGTCCTGGGGAGGCCTGTACACTCAGCTATGGCTGCCTCGTCCACATGAAACTCTTCTCTGCCAAACTTTACTGTTCTTCCATTGTATCTCTGGGTGAATGCTTCGATGAGTGGCTGGTTAAAACTGGTGAGCCTTTCACAATACTCAAACACCTGTGCGGTTTTGAAGAACTCCGCTACTTGTGGGTGGGACTCGAGGTACCACACTCCATCTAGCTCTGTCCTGAGTGGTAGACCTGTTTTGGCCATAAGCCGAACCTTTGTAAAGAGACCCCGTGATGAGGACTTGTTTTGATGAAAGAGAACTCCTGGATCGAACCAGAACTCCAACTGCACGATAACATAACAGGGAGCCTCGGGTCTGCTTGTAATGCTTAAGGAATGATATATCCATTGAATGAGCTCAGCAGGTAATCATCTATGAAATCGCCCGACTTCGTGTGAAATGATGAATCGATCGGCTTCTCATGCTCTTTAGATACCTTACATTATGACCCCCTGGGTGAATGATGGATCGATCAGCTTCGAATGATCTGGAGATATGCATCACATTATGAACCCCCTGCGTAATCCTGCGTATTTAATGATATGGTGCTTCATAACTTGCTTTCAGCAGTAAACCGACATTAAAATTCATGATGGTCGTATGAGACGCGCCCTGATCTCCTCCTTGGTGGCAAAACACACAGGCTCGCTTGATGTGAAGCTTGAGTACGGACACGTGCTCTCTTTTTTTTTTAATTTTTTGATGAGATGCTTTTTTGGCAGCTAACATAACTTAGCTTAATCCTTCTAGCTGCCGAGACTGGGCTCTTTTGGCAGCTAATGCGAACTTGAACTTTAGCTTGATTCTTCCAGCTGCCGAGACTGCACTCTTTTGGCAGCAAACGTGAACTTGAACCTTAGCTTGATTCTTCCGGCTGCGAGAACTGAGCTCTTTTGGTAGCTAATCTAGCCTCTACAAAACAGAGTTAGCTACGACAACCTGTCTTTCTCAAAATTTGAAACTAAGACTCAAATAAATTGGATTTTTGACTTAGTAATGAGAACAAGGATCTCATTATTGACTCTAAACAATTTTAAAAAATAAAATTTTGGACTCAAACCTATCACCTAAAATAATAGAAAACAGACTGGTTATTTTAGGACATAACAGTCCTTATATCATTATATTGGAGATGTGGTAAACAAGAGAGCACCTATATTGAATGTGAATCTTACCGGTTAAAACAAATCTCCTCCATTCTTCTTGTACCTATTATTCATGAAATAGTCTGATTCCTAATTTTGTAAATTGTTTGACTGAGAATATTTTGCTCTTCTGCACCCATATTTCTTAAGAGGGTCATAACCATAGGTTTGCCTCCATTCCGTTTTCTGGCAGGTAGGTTGTGAAGACATTTGAAAGTCTGCAAATTAAAACTATAAATTACTCAATTCCATCATCGTTCCTACTAGTAGAACCACTAGTAAACATAGAATGGAACCCATGTTAAATAACATCACTCAATTCTTAGTAGTTACATCATATTTTGGTTATGGCACCTTGTTAATCTAAAGGATTTCATCGTTACTTGGATGTTATATAATTTATGGGAACTGATAGTAAGATCAATGAGAAATAAAGGTGAGGCCCTAAGGTCTACACTGACTGCAGACATCAAGAATGTGGATAGCTCCTTGCAGGCCCCTGTAACATACCCTCCTTTCTGCTGCACAAACAAATTGTGCTAGATAAATGGTTGTCATAAAAAATAAGAAGATTAGGCCACTTTTCAGAAGCCTCTCTCTTGTGATTCATTACTTAGTGTCACAGACAGAAGAGATTACTGCAGAACCCAACAATTTGAATAATAGAGAATGAAAGAAAGTTAAAAAAATATTGCTATCCAATTTAGGAATCGATCAACCTAGAAATAGTGAAAGCATCATAAAAAACTTTGCAAGTCAGCCCACCAACTATGACGTTATAAACATCCAAACTAGATTATTTTGCCAATTTATATGGGTAGCAAGGCAATTTCTTAATTATAATCAGTTTTTGGCAGAAATGAAAAAAACAAGTATAATCCTGCTATAAGAAAATATACAGAGTCTAGCTTACCCTTTCAAGTCCACCATGAGCAGTTACTTCCCTGTACAAAAAATGAAGATCCATATCCTTACCTCCTATCTTTGGGATTCTGCACATTGAAAAGGAAATCAATAGTTATTATTTTTCTTGATGCATGATGCTAATGAGAAAAAAATTAGATGTAAGAAAAATATAGCATAGATTCATTTTAAACTCAAATCTTTGAAGCCGTCATTATTTTATTCTTCTAGATGTTTGATAGATCCAGGGTAGATTTCATAACTTCATCCTCAGAAAACAAAATATGATTAATGGGTATTAGAATACAATTGAATATTTCTTCACTACCAACATCAGAGAAGGGCTTCAAAATTGTAGAGACTTGTATGCCCTTCCTAGCAACAATCTTTTAGACAATTCTGAAGTTGCATATAGTTTCTACATAATATATGTACATGAAAGATGTATGCCCTTCCTAAGTAACAATCTTTTAGATAATTCTGAATCTGCATACAGTTTCTACATGATATTATTTGAGTAATATAAAATATATATAAAGATCAGGAAATGTGAATTCTTTTGCAGTCAAAACTGTGAATCTACCTTTTTCTCCTCCTTAATAGTTTGGGCTAAGAACTGATTATGTTATATTTTAAGAGCAAATTAGCTGATCGTGTGAAGAATACAAGTTCAGTTTAGGCATTGAAAAACACAGTGAGGGATTATACTATTTCTAGCTTCTACATTTATTTTAATTTTGTATCGATTTCAATGATAAAGAGAAATTCTGGAGTAACCAATGGAACCATTATTGATAATTCTGATCAAAATGGCACATATTTTCACCAATATTGCAGATACATTGTTTATAATGCAATTATGTTCTACCATACACCTATATAGTGCTCATTTTCTAAGTAAACTTTCTGGCACCACTGAACCAGGAAAGAGACAAAGATCAATTATAAAGTCCATGATGAAAGCAGTCACACTAGAGGAAGTTGAACCTAGAATACTTGTTTGAGTATGGGCATGCACATTATAGCGATAGCTTTAGAGTTCATTAAATTGTCAATTCAAGTTGTGCCATGGACATAGTGCACATGGTAGGGGTATTTAGAGTCCATTAGTGTGACAAGTTCAGCTGTGCAAATTACTTAGGTGCAAGTGCAACAAGAAGTCAAGTGCATCCAATGGTGTGGAATACTACAGTGGGGTGGATAGACTACTTAGCTTATGGTTTCAAGTGGAAGTTCAATGATCATACCAGATCATCATACAAATAGACCAGATGTGAAACACTTCGTATTTCCTCAAGCTATATTGTTTATACCTAGATTTAAAATTGCAATGGGCTTCATCAGCTCATGGTGTTAGTCATAGTCGGTTGGAGTAGAGGAATTGGACTCTCCTTGGCACCCTTTATGTATGCAAATAAGGGAAAACTCGAATTGGAAAAGAGAGATAGTTTTTAGAGTAGAGGAGAGAAACTGAAAGTTCAACCCGGGAAGAGGAGACCGCCATAATAAGAAGTAGAACAACTATGAGAGAAAGCCATTAGAAACTAGGGAGAATACAAAACCAAGAAAAACTCTGTTGGAAATTAATGAACAACTATCTGTACCTATCTATGCAAACACTGAAAAGCACCAGAGCGATGGAATTTTGAGGGATTACTAAGCACAAAATAAAGAGTTTATCCTTGTGTTGTGAGGGAAGGTATTGTGGGTGCCAAATAGCTCGTCCAATTTAAGATCTCAACAGTGGTGATGGTAAATCATTCTCTTAGTTGAGTTGGAGAAGCTGTCGTGAGAGTTCTACGTATCTTCTTCTTTGATGCAGGAGAACATGCATTGAAGATGCATTGTACTCCAACATATGTAGAGCTCCTTAATTCAGCTAGCTGGCGACCAATATGTGGCTACTTCCAATCTCCTTGCTGTCAATTGCACTGAGTTAGAGGAGCAATTTCAAGAACTCTGTTGAAGATTGCATGCATGGTCCTTGTTAAGCTTTCAACGGACCTGTTCGATGATAAATAGGGAGACCAGAGTCTCAGGAAGGGGGCAGATCTAGATACACTTAGAGAATCATTGCAGATACACTCATAGGAGCTGTGCATGCTAAGGGCAGTGTCCATTGATGGGACACCAATCATGTGGCAAGTGTGCCATTAGTTGTCTCAGTGTTCATCAGGCCTGAGTTGCCTTATGGATGTAGTGGGTAGTTGTTTGATTCCAATAGAGAGATCAGATATTTTCTGTAGGATTGTAAGTTATCTACTGTAGATTGGTGTTTCTTGTTGAGTAATTCTTTTGTTGGAATTTGAGCCTCTTGTTGAGTAATTATTTTTCTTGAATTTTGAGGTCAGAGATTGTCTGTTTCTGGGTTGTATTTCCTGAGAGGAATGCTCTCGTTAGCTGTTATTTTGACTCATTAAGCTGGAAGCAGAGTGCATACCTGTACTAAACCAGATCTGAGTAAAAAGAGTTGCAGCAGACTTGGGTTGTCTGCAACATTCTTTTCCCTGGTGGTATCATATCCTGGCTAGGGGGTGGCATATACAGCAGATTGCCCGTGGTAGGAGGAAATAGTTGTCTCAGTCAGTTACTTGGTACCTCTCCATTTACTCTGAAAATTCCTGTTATGTTCTATGAAAAATTCCTATTAGGCTATACTTCCCAAGAGATCTGTTACACCGTGGGGATGAAATTCTAAAATTCCATCGCCTTAGGTTGGATGTGCATATGGTCCCACATCAGAAATTACAAATATATGTGACGAAAGCTTTAAAGGAAAGAATAAAAAATAAGAAAGAAATACTGTAATAAAGCAACAAGCAATTTTTATATATCACATAAGACATCACACTTACCTCCTCACAGGACTATGAGACTGAGACGAGGATCGAGACGGAGATGTAGACTTAGAATAAGAGAGAGATCACACATATCTGCGTCTAGGGGAAGGAGACCGTGAATATCTGCAGTGAGTCGAGTAATAAAATTACATTTTATAATGGCAGAATTGTGATTTCAACAAAGCAGAATATGCTCATTCTCAAAGCATCCTTTATGTCCTTCATAAAGTACAAATTTATTTTCAATGGCAATAAGATGTGGTTTGAAAACATGAATTACTAAAGCCAGATTATCAGACACAAATGGTGACACATCTCACCTTCGTCTAGGAGTGTCTGCCTGATTGTAACACACAAGATCAAAGAATTCATAAGAATCCATATACAATTTTCAAAATATACAAAATCAACATAAATGAGAAATAATACAAGCACGTTATTCCCATTCTTTCCTTCATTCATTGACCCAGAACAGGAAAAAAATTCGTATACTACAATACAATTTTACTTCTACAAGAAATACATGTTTGGAACAGGATAAGGAAGCTATAACTGATTTTACTCTATTCAAGCTATGCTCGAAATTGTAATCCCTTGTAAAATTTATTTTCTTTAAAGTCACATTTTCAGCATATGCCATAATGTCAGAATGATGTAGTTTGATAATTTAATGATAATATAAACGAAAACCACCACTAAGTGCATTGTCACGAGTTGATAAACATTTGGCATTTTCACTATCAGCAATAAAATAAAAGAACTTACAGCTTTTAGATCATGTATAGTCATTCCTAACTTCTAAGGAAAGAATGTTACTCATCTTCTAGTGGGTAACTATTAAAGGTGCCATGGTTAATGGAAATACGGCAGAGAATCAACATCAATTGCATTTTTCTTGTATATTAGCATTCAGTCACCCAATTCATCTCACTTTAAGCAAAGAAATCTAAACTGAGTAGCCTCAAATTTTCTCTATATTAGCCAAAAAGCCTTTAATTCCAAATGTGATTACCTACAGGGATTTGATTAAGGCACATTCTGAGGCAGGAAATATACAGGAGACCTCTGAACTTCTTGATAACATGATAGGTTGTGGAATTGTGCCAGACGACTCTCTCTATAACACTGTCATTGACAGACTTTGAAATCAATGGAAATTTGATACTGGTATGAAACTCTACAATGAAATAGAAAGGAAAGACATGCTCCCAAGTATTAGCAGTTACATGTCACTTATCAGAGTACTCTTAAAAAATTGCAGAAAGGAGGAGTTTAATGAGATTCTGAACAACACCTATGTAAAAGAATTGGCTTCTGATGTTGGAACTTGCAATATGCTGACTGATTGTTTATGCATGGAAGATGCATATTTTGTCATGAATTTGTATGACAGAATGAAGGTGAAAGGTGTTGCACCTAATGCTTCTACATACAATGCTGTCATTGGTGGACTTTGCAAAGTAGGAAAGGTAGATATGGCATTGGAGATGCATTTGAGAATGAAGAAAATGGGTTTTCTTCCTGTTATTGAAAGCTTCAGCACCCTTATGCAATATATGCCTCACAATAACAATGCAATCAATGCCTTAGAATAAGTCTTTTGAGACAAGCCACCAACAAGTGTATTGTCAGGTCCACTTAAAAATGGTTAATGAGAGTGGTACCATGGCAATCAGAGCTACACAAGGAATCTTTTGAGATAGGTTTCTTGCAAGGGTATTGTCATGACCCAAAACTCTTTAGTCCTATAGGAATACTGCTCCTAGTTGTGCAATATTTCACTAATGGAACCCCCAAATTATTGACATGACACCAACATCAATGGAGATCCAAGATATTTCTGAAATAAAAAATGGTTCAGTTCAAAACATCAGCGAGATTCCAGAGGAACTTAAGGCTATTTACAGGACTGTATGGGAGATTAAACAGTGGACACTTGTGGACATGGCAGCTGATCTTGGCTGTTATATAGATCAGAGCCAAAGCCTTAATATTCACATGGACCAGCCTAACTTTGGAAAGCTTACTTCTCTGCATTTTTATGCTTGGTCAAAGGGCCTGAAAACTGTAATGTATTGTTTACGTACACAGGCTGCAGTGGATGCAATCAAGTTTACTATGGATGCAACTAACATAAAGCAGGAGAGCATAAAACCTGTGACTGAAGATGTAGAAAAAAAGCTAGCTCAGATGGCATGTTCATAGGAGAATAAAGATGAATGTCTTGCTTGTGGAAGTTGATTAACTAGGTAGAAGGCTTGTTGCCGATATGAGTATAGTCTCAAAATCTGGGCTTTGTTTAGGAGATGCCTTTATTTCTTTGTATAAATTCACTATTTATGGATGTTGTACATTATTTATCCTTTTTCTGTAATATATTATTCAGCCCTTGAGTGAATAGTGTATATCTGGAAAATTTCATTCTCTTATATATTGTCTCTGCTTCCTTCCACCGTTTCTGGTTAAAATAAAAACCTGCACTGTATAAGCTGTGCTAATCTCTTGCAATGCAATGAGCAACTATAGTTCAATGAACAGATTGAGGTGCACTTTAATTTTTTTTCATAATACACTATACACATACTATTATATTATTACATTCATTATATATACATATGCTACTAATATATACATATTATACACCATATACATTATATATAATATATATAATCCATGATATCTAAAGAGTAGCCTGGAATGATAGAGCACTAAGAAGTAGCCCTTGGAAACATCAAAGCGCTCCTGAATCCTCATCAATCTTGCCATTGAGGAAGGCTGTTTTTACATCCATCTGATGTAACTTCCATCCAAACACTGCAGCAAGAGAAATGATGGTTCTGATAGTAGTATACTGGGCCACAGGAGCAAAATTCTCATCATAGTTTGAAGAAGGATGGGGTGGTTTGAAGAAGAAATAGTTCAATGGTTGAGATGGGTAGTGTATGATGCAAGACAAGGTGCTTCCAAAGAAGTAACGGGCTTAAAGAAATATGCATTGCTGTTCATGTCCTAAATTGGAGTATTTGGAAAGTGGTATATGGTATTACTCTGAAGAGGAATTGTTTGGAAGAATAACATGTAAAGAAACCAAAGGGTATTTGGTTATGCTTTAATTCCAGGAAAAAGGGTAGGAAATTTGGATTCAAAATGCAATTTTTTTTGTTTTAATTTATTTGTTGCTTGTAGCAACCATTCTAAGGCTCATTGTTCACTGGATGTTTCCAATAACAAAGTAGTTTTCAGTGAGGACACAATTGTAATGCGAAACCAAGTTTGTTTTAAGTCTAATTCATATTTGAAAACCAATGATAATTGTTGGTTTGAGCCTGAAAGATCATCGAAGTTGCAAGCGGCAGATGGTTTGCACTGAGCACATGAAGGTGAAGAGGTTGAATTCACTTCGGAAGGAACAAGAGATAGCACTGATTCAACTGATAGAATACTGAAGCATATTCAAAATGGTCACACTTCCGTAACTTAGAGAAGAATGGTCAAGTTGAAGGATGAAAAGAGGAGTAAGGTGTACAAGAGGTTTATTTTGGGGTATGGTGGTGTAAATGCTTTTGACTCCTTTTTGATGAAAAAGATGGCAATGATGAGTGAAAGAAAGCACTCACAGAGATGATATGAAGGAAATTTTGTACCTATGCCAAAGCTGGACACATCTAGATTTATTTTATGTATGAAAATTCAAGTTGGATGATGGATTTGCAGCTTGGACCTAAGGAGAGGCTTGTGTTAAGGTAATCTCTAAAGGCCCACGTTTCAAAGTTTTACTTTGCCACCTAGGCTTGGGAAAGAGATAATGAGCTGATCAATGGTTAGACAGGTGGTTGGTGACTTGGTATACCAATAAATCAACTGGGCCAAGTACATGTCATGTAGTTATTGTGATCTCACATTGTGACATTGTTAAAAGCTATTTTTTGGAGTGCAGTGAAGAGGGGTTTGTGACGCAGACAAAATACATCAGGATGTGTGGTAATGGATAAGAGAATGGAGAGTGTCAACATATTGAGATTCACGATCATTGCATTCAAATTTTAATAGCTAATCAAGAGTGAGAATCTCAAGCTACATCATTGCATATTTCAAGAGAACGTTGTAGACATCTTTTTATACATATGCTTGGTCTAGATAAGTTTCTTAGTTTTTGGGAGAAGTGTTTCTCCAATTTGACCATTTGAGATCATGATAAAATTAATTTAGTGTAATTATTATATTGTTGTACTTTATTATATGTTAATACATCATTGCGCATTTCAAGAGCAGATTGCAGACGCTTTTTTCACTGTGCTTGGACTAGACCAGTTTGTAAGCTTTTTGGGGCAAGCATTTCTCTCCAATGTGGCCATCAAGGGATCATAATAAAAATATTTTATTGTAATGGTTATATCATTGTACTTGATTAGATGTGAGTATTAGGTCCTAAAATGTCATAGGACATTATGTAATAATCCTATGCGATAATAAAGGGGGCCAAGACATGTTATTTGTCAACGAGGGATTACAGTAACGTTAAGATTTTTTGAATGAACACATTTTTAATACTTATTAAGTTATTTCAATCCTTTTATGTTCAACTCACTGCTGGTTTAAAAGTTTAATTGAATCTGTGTGACTACTTCCTGTTTTCTAATGTGTAAATAATGCACTCTTTTTATTGGCTTTTTCACAAATGAGATCAGCAGAAAATTTAAAAACAATTTAATGAAAGAATTTAACCTAAAATGTCAAAGGAGTAAACTAATTCTACGATTGGGGGGTGTATTTACATGGGATTCACATGATTGTTTTGGACTGGACCATTTTAGCCTGTAAGTCTCAAGCTAGGAATTTCTACAAGCACTTCCATAGTAACGATGGGCTTATTGTTCAACCACACTATCTCTAAGCCTATCTGTTAAATGGGCTTTGATTTCCTTGTAAATATCTTTCAGGTGTTCTTATCGGTGGTGGGCTGAGATAGATCATCATATCTTCCCAAGGTGGATCATTTATGCAGACTTTGCCCTTTGCTTGAAGTAGTGGTTTTGGAGCACTTTACTTTGAGATGTCTTATATATTATGAGAATAGGAGAAACTTTTTATTGCCTTTGTAGGGATTTGTGCAAAGCTTTATCGACATTCTTAGGATACTATAATCAATAGTGCCATGGCCTCGTACACTCCCCATATTCGCTCGTTTTATCTGATTTGGGGCATTAGGGGAGTAAACTGTCTTGCAATGATTTAGTGGGACAATATTGGTTCCTTGGTCCATGTAACCAGCACTCCAAAGCGTGCCACATTGATGGCTCCTAGGAGGATGAGAGTCACTTGGGAGTGCTTCCAGCTCCCCATGTTAGCTTGTTTTATCTGATTTAGGGCATTAGGGGTGTAAAGTTCCTTGCAGTAGTTTAGTGGGACAATATTGCTCCTTGTTCCATGTCACCAGCACTTCAAAGAGTGCTACATTGATGGCTCCTAGGAGGATGAGAGTCACTTGGGAGTGCTTCCACTGCGGGACACCTTCCCAAAGATTCATTGCTAGTATCATTCCCTTTCGCTTGGAGTTCTTCGACCTTGATGCTATCAGTGCTTCTATTTCTTCATAGTCTTCCCTGACCACCATGAGGGATTCAAGAGCGCTTTGATGTTGCCAAGGGAAGACATGAAAAGTTGGCTTGGGACTGGGTGTGGGGGTTTCACAGTCACCAATGTTTTATTCCCACAAGATCCACCCAGTAAATTAAGGTAGCCATGGCCCCTGGATGCAGGGGTCAGGAACTGGGAGATGAGAACCCATGTGCACGTATTATAGGCCTCGTTACACTTCCATGTTCTCCTTAAAATTGTGAAACTATTTCGCACCCAGAGATAAGGGTTAAACTTATGACAATGGGAGATAATGACCCACGTGGACATATTATAGACCCAAATGGCCATATTACAGATCCAAGGCCACTTCCATGTGTTGTTAAAGCCTAACATTTATTGCCCAAAGGGCTCCAAACCAAAGTTCCATTCCTAAAGGATTTAATGTGAGACATGGGGACCCCTGCAGGTAGAGATCGAATTTATATCATGTGAGGATGAGGTCAGGTACATATCCCGATGTTCTCCCTAAAACCCATCATGGAACTATTGGGCAAGGTTCCATTTTCACAAGCTTTATAATACATGGAGTTACCTGGAGGTAGGTGTCGAAAGTATAACATTGGAAGATAATCCATTGGTGTTGATATTAACAATCTAAGCCAATCCCCAAGTTATCTCCATGGCACGCCAAACTTTACAGTCAAGTGGATTGTAACAAAGTGGTAAATCAGGTGATCTATTTACAATACAACCCAGGTTCAATACCTTAAGTCAAGAAATGTCGGTGTGTTGATGCAACCAATTATATGGTACCTTATGATATTGCGTTGTTAAATGAGCCTATACGGATTGTCCTAAGCAGTGTATCTCAACAGACGAGGCCAGGTACAAGGCCTTGGTAATGTTGAGGGAATATCAATATATACACCTATTCCAAGCCCACTTCCTCTACAAAGGCTCATTAGGCAGAAAAATAAGAAGAGATAGGCTAAGAATTAGCAAACCAATTTGAAAAACTAACTAACGTCAATTTTTTCTTGCAAAAGCTTTCGGAGGACCTCCTTCAGTTAAGAAAATTGAAATGGGTATTCGGAAAAAGTAGAAAAGTGTAGCCTTCAGCTATTAAAATCGAAATTGGTATTTCACTACCATACAACAGATTGAAGAAAATGAAAAGGGTATTTGATTGAATACCTAGATATCGGCTGGGGAGAGTGGTGGTGCCATCCCATGAATGAAGCAGCTCGGCCAGCAATAACAATAAGCGTGAAAATAAGGAAAAAGGGCAGCAATAACTTGATCTTAACTGATCCAATATGAGTTAACAGTTGCCTTAACCTATGAGTCAGCAATCTGTGGTGCGAACCTCTCATTCCAGCTTTTTCCTTAGCAGGGGAATAAGCCCCGATGTTCATAGGGGCGTTGCCCATGCCCAATCCCATGCTACTCGACATGGAAATCCCATAATACTCTTAAGGCAATGAATTATCCCAATAGAAAATAGGCTCTCTCTAATATAAGCCCAATCAATTATCCCAATAGAAAATGGTGTGGGTTTAGCATGAGGCATTGTGTGACAGCCTTAACCTTCTATATATTTCCATCCCCATCTCAAACCTTGTCTCTAACCTTATAGATCGTGCTCCTGCATTCACCTCAAATCCTGCCCCAAACCTTGAAATAGTATGTTCTCCATCCTTTGCCTTAAACCGTGTTCCAAACCTTACAACCCGTGATCTTTCCTTCGCTTCAAACCTTGGATCAAACCCTAAAATACTATGTTGATCCTGCATCAAAACATGGCATTGCTGAGAAATATGGTTTAGAAACAGAGGAAAAAACTTGCAATAGTATGTTCTCTTGCCTTCACCTCAAACTCTTTCGAACCTTATAGCTCATGCTCCTACCTTCACCTTGAACCTTGGCTCAGTCCCTGAAATACTATGTTGCTCTTGCAGTGAAACACAGAATCATAGAGGTATGTTTTGGAAATAGAGGAAAACCTCTGCAATAGTATGTGCTTCGACCATCACTTCAAACCTCTTCAATAGTATGTGCTTCCTTATGTGTCTCCTTCTTTTACCACATCTTATATTATAAATCATAAAAGTCACGGAACTCCCTGCTAAAATGGGTTTCGAGCTGTTGTAGGAAATAAACCGAAATATCCGTCACTTAACCGACACAATATTATTGTGTATTGTAAACTTTAGTGTAGATTTTTTTTTCTTTTTCTCAATTCAACAAACGCGCCATCGCTTAACCGACGACGATGAGAATTTCCATATCTTAACCGACGGGTATGAGACTAGCCATCGCTTAAGCGACGGTTGTGGCCACATTTACAAAAAAAAAATGTATCCTTGTGATTTTTGGTAAGTTTAAAAAGAGAAATCCATGTGCCATCGGATTTTTCCGTCGGATTTTGGATCAAAATGTAGTAGTTCTACTTCATAGGTTGTCCCAAAAATATAGGCTCCTTCAACAAGAAGTAAAAGATGAAAAGGAAGATTCCTCAAGTGATGAGGATTATGAATTCTATGGGTGAATATGAATATCATACTCTTATCCATCTCAATACTTTTATAGGAAGGAATGCAGTTGTGAATGAATAAGTAGAACACACTTTCAAAGAATTTAGTTATTTTTTATAGGAGATAACGATCAAGAGGGAGTCCACCCATCAAACAAACAAAGATAAGTTTTCAATTGTCATTTCTTGTATATCTACATACTTAAATGATAATGTTTGGTTATGCACATGTTTATATTAAGTTATACTAATAACTTACATGTGATGTGTAAGTAGCCTATAATACTATACATCATTCCATTGCTACTTATCTAGAATGAATCCTTCATGATGAAATAATAGCGAGAGATGGAAGGAACCTATAAAGTTATCATATCTATACGGGACATGGATGAATTTTGTAGGATTGGCTAATATAGTTGCATCACTGTGTGACACACTAGAGAAAATTTCAATTTAAAATGGGCCTTCCAAAAATAATAAAAATTCCATGTCATCATGTATTAACCAATCAAAATGATTTAAAATTAAAAAAGGGAGCACCATTTAAACAATTTTCTAATGTAAATTTGGAGATAGGTATCATAAAAAAAACTACTTTTTTGTTCATATTTTCGACATATATCCCTCTGATTTTACTCAAAGTTTGATTGCGAGAGCTTGTTGGATGCAGAATTAAATTCCACATCCAATGAGTACCTATTCGGCATACTTTGTATGGGCCCCGATACCCCAAAAACAAGAAATACCTAAACAAACGTGATGATGATGTCATTGTCACATTATTTTAGGTATTTCTTATTTTTGGGGTAGCATGGCCCATCAAAAGTATGTCGAGTGGGTACTCGTTGGATATAGAATTTAATTCCACATCCAAAAATATTTCGCAATAAAAAATTGATTAAAAACATAGGGAGATATGTTGAAAATACGAACAAAAAAAATAGTTTTTTCTTTTCTTCATCCAAAATTAATAAATATTATTTTATTATTTTAACTATTATTTTATTAATTTTCCTTAGTACGCCCATTTTGAGTTGAAATTTCCTCTACTGTATAACTTAATTCTTTAGCTTAATATGCTTTGGAAATAACGAAATTATTATAATCATGAAACTAAAAATGACTTGTAGGAAATATCGTTATGAAGAACAAGTGAAGCTCCTTGGGTCAAAGACATCTTGGTGGAGTAAAGAGCTTCAGATTAATATAAAGAATCATGATATGAAATAAAGGGAATGGTAGATCCACCTCGAAAGATGAATACCATCTTGGGCATGAGAAATCATCCAAGATAAAGAATAGCATGGTGAGACTTCCAAAGAAAATAAGAGGCTTTGGACACACTCCAGTTATGTGGAACAATTGAGTGACATCATTGATACTGATCCTTCCATCTATGAAGAAATAGCCCAGAAGAAACTGAAGGAGACTATGATCAAACAATACAAGTTGATCAGGAAGAATTATGTCTAGGATGCGATTCCAAGACCTGAAGGGAATTATGTAGTGTGTTCCATGTGGATATACAATATCAAGCATGAAATAGATGGCAGCATCAAGGGATACAAAGATTTTTTTGTGGTTTCTCTCATAAAGAGGGAGTAGACTATGGCATGACATACTCCATTGATGAGACACAATTCCCTAATAGAAGTGTATATTGAACAGAGAACCACATGTGAAGAGGGAGTGACTATGGAAGATATACAAATCTAAGAATATTGACATGGTATGACATGATGGAAATCTTACTTATGTTTCTAGGATTTATTAAGAGTAAAGCGGATCCCAACCTTTACTTCAAGATTGAAGGAAGAATACCAGTGATCCTCATGCTACATGTCAATGAATTGTTCATGATAGGATAGGACGAACTCATTGAAGATGCAAAGATTAGACTTTCTACTAAATTAGATATGAAATATATAGGGATAATGAAATACTTCCTATTCATGGAGATGTGGCAAAGTGCATATGGGATTTTCTTTAGCTAAGGAAAGTATACAGAGGATATTTTGAAGAGACTAAGAATGCTGGACTGCAAGGAGATAGACCACTAGGGGAGTTTTGGGGTGAAAAATGGGCCTCAAAACAAAATTTGTACCATTAAAATTCTCTTTATAAGAACCAATAGGATTCAATATGATGATTTCAACCATAAGGGTAAAATTTGGTGAAAAACATGGAGGGAAAAAGAAAAGAAAAATTCTCTTAACGTATTTTTGGAATATCTCCTTATTGTTTCACCCAAATTTTAAATTTGGGGACTCAATTGATGCATAATTTAATTGCACATCAAACCCATACCTGAACTGCATACTTCTGGGGTACCCACGACACCCAAAATTGAAAATTTCAATAACAAACATATTTTAATATTAAAATATATCTTTTATTGAAATTTTCATTTTGGGTGTTGATAGTTCCTCATAAGTATTCAGTGTGGTTATGGGTTTGTTGTGCCCTTACTCAACAGCCTTAAAAAACAAATTTCATCAAAAAAAAATTTATTTTGTTTTGATGAAATGTTTGAATTTCATATGTCAAAACTAAAGAATCGACAGCTACTGAAATGGTGACATTTCATGAGCTACTGAAACGATGAAATTCTATGTTTTTACAACCTTTGTGAACTATGGTTAGTTGACAAAAAATCACTTCATTGAAACCATTATTTTTTATGGATTTAACTTTCCAACTTAAGGGATAAGCTCCTTTTTTATGCCTCTCACCATAACTCTTCATTGGAATATTAATCAATGGATATGTGTTATTGGTTTATTGTAAAATTGACAAGTCCCTAGAACATCAAAGGCTCAATATTTTATGCAAAGATGCCTTATCCTAAGCTCATCCTTTAAACTCCGAACCATACTCAATATTACCATAAGTGTTTAATTTTGATTTTTATAATATGCTCCATATTGTGAAGGTTTGGGGTTGGTTTGATGGTTTGTGTTGCGTCGTATGCTCACCACCTTCAAAGATTTAAATCATTATAAGGTAAGGTCGATATTAATCGGCCAAGGTCCATTCCCTTTGGTTGTTTCGATTCGTGTTGCTATCTGCTCCACTTGATTACGAATTGATATCCATCATTGCATTCGTACATGACTCTGTAAATGACATTCAATTGCCAGTACGTGCTCAGTGTCATGGATAAGATGCTCATTGAACATCTGTAATTCATTTAAGGTATGGTTGTATGTCGATTGCGTCGGTTAAATTATGGTAAAACGAGTCTAGTATGGAGTCTTCGCCGTCACTTGCTATTATCTTGAGTGCCTCTCTGTGTGATCATTCCAATGTCCATGCTAAGCTTATAGGGATCTTGTCTGGGTTTGCTCATGTCGCATTTCATTTTTGAGAGAGTCGGGTTTCATTGCTTGTGGTTCTTGCTTGGTTTGCATCCTGAATGCTCACTCTCCAGCCTTCTGTCATATTGCGATTTGTGGTATTTCCTCTGTGTGCAACTTCGCGCATTTGCGTTCGATGCCATGGCTTCGGTTGTTAGAGTCGAGTCCAATGACACAAAGCTCCTTGATGAAAACCCTGAGTTGTTAGCTAAAGTTGAAATAGTTGGGTGGCTGCCATTTATCCGCAAGTTTGCAGACTTGAACCCTGAGGTGACTAGGTTATTCGCTATGTCACTGGTTGATGCTAGGGTTAAGGTGGCCAACCTTCACTTCAGAGTCGACGAATGTTCAGTTGATTTAGATATGGGTTTACCGTTGACAGGTGAACGTTGGTTCAAATACAAGTAGATGGAGGTGAGTAAATGGAGGCAGATGTTGAAGAACCCTTGCTAGGATGTGTCCTTTAGAGCTGGTGTGGCACAGAAATACTTCAAGAAGGAATGGCGACCGGTCTTATACGTTATTCATAGGTACGTGACCTGCGAGGGTCATCTCTCCTCTGCTTATGTCGATCATCTCCGATTGATGGTTGTGTTTCTTGGCTTTCCTATTAACTTGGCCTATTATTTAGTTCAGTGCATGAACAAGATGTCTTCGGCCATTAAGACGGGGCCGAAGAACATCGTTTGAAGTCTGTTTCATCATGGCTTGGTTAGGATATTGGTAGAAAGAGAATTGTCTAAACAAAATCGTTCATGGGATGATTTTCTCGAACAGAATGGCTTCTTGGCATTCTTCCATTGCGAATTCGATTGTGCTGAAGAGTGTTTAAGGCATCAACAGCCTTGTTAAGTTTCGACTTCACCTGTGCACAGGCCTGTGTCAAACCCTGTTGGTTGTGTAAGCCCCAGCGTCCGCGATGATCTCGCTCCCACTCCTTTATGTAGTCCTGGTACTCCTATGCCTTCGAAGCATAGGAGGAAGTATTTAAACATATCCCCTGTGACACCGAAACATAATGACAATACCTGCAAATAGAAGGGAAAAAGGACGAATGTTAAGGTTACTGGCAGGTTTACAAGGAGTATGTTGGCCAAGGTTAGTACTGTTAAGCCTTTTGTGAGTAAGAACATAGACATTGAAATGATTGTGCTAGATGATGAAGAAGAGAATCCTGTCTCACCTAATGATAGCCTTGACATTGATCATGAGCCTATCATGAACCATGCTGCTAACAGTCCTCATGTGTCTGATAAGAATCTTCAGGTTGACCATGTGGTCGATCCTCCAATTAAGGGCAAGTCTGTAGAAGCGAATTTACCAGGTTCTTATCGAATTGGTGAAATGATTCACCCATTATTTGTAAACTGTTTGCTGGATAAAATACATAGGATGGAGGAAGAAGTAACAGAAATGGTAGCACATCATGATGCTATGAAAGCCGATAATATAAGGATGAAAGAGAAATCTGATTCCGATGATAAGTGTCTGCTGCGTCTGAAGAATCATAAGAATAGGTTGATTCGGAGAGTTCTGAAACTGCAAAATGAGAATCATAAGAATGAGGAAAAAGTGCGTGAGTTGAATGATCAGGTTACTTTGATGCAATTCAAAGGTCATTCACAGAATCCGGTGAATGGTGTGAATATACAGGTGTTTAATGCTCCTGTTAAATTATAATATTTTGGGCAGACTCACTATTGTATAAATGTTTAAGAAGATTTCAGGTTTGAAGTTTAGAATCAAGTGATAATCAAGTTATTTTTGTTACAGGTATTGGTTTGAATTGATTCATGGATTATGTAGTTTACTTTATTTTTCTCTTGCGTGTGTATTAATTATTTCTCTTCACTATGTAGTATTGTAGGTGATATTGTTGATGCGTTTGTTCTTTTATTTTGGTGATCGCCCATTTTCAGAATGACCCCTGGATAATCGTGAACAAATCGATTGGCTATGCTGTTTCCCAGGTGTCACTACATCATTAGTGTCTTTGTCAATTATTGATTTTTTCCTATAAATTGAGTCTTTCCAATTTCAAGACATTATAACGCATATAGAAAAATGACAATTGCATTTGTCATTTTTAATGAAATTGGTTAAGATTTCAATTTTGTAGTTTCCAGTTTTATAGAACTATCTCCATGTGAGATTAAAGGTATTTAAAGGAGACATGTATTACTGGATACAGGGTCGATAGTTGGGAAAAGGGCGAGACAAGATCACTGTAATCATTTCCTGTGACTTAAGACAATTTTTTGTTAGCAGTTGCAACACTTTTGACTGGTGATATCTATATATATATTTACAGTATTTATGCTATGCAAAGGTATTTATGATATCGCTTGATCTTGTCACTTCTTTCTGCAGTATTTATGTTTTGTTATTATTTCTTTAATGAATTATGCAAATTCATCATGTTTGACTGTCGACTTATGCTGGTTTTAACTTGCTGATATATGTCATATAGTAAATTATGATGTTGTGATCGTAATGTATCTGATATACTTGTTCAATGTGTTATCTTGTTTAAATTTCTGAATTTTTTTCCAAATATTTTCAGAATTATTTACACAGTAGCATTATTTGCAATTTGATTCCAGGTTAATGTTTCTTTGCTCCTGATCGGGATAGGATATTTAGGATAGGTTAATGATATTTCTCTTTATTTATTTTACAGAAAACCTATATTGGATATGATTTGGCATTCATGTTTTGAGAAGTTATCATTTCGATCCTGTTATTAATGTGCATGTGTTTATAGTGTATTTATGCAATTGATTGAGTTTTGTGAATATTTAATTAACTAGTTATTCTTGTATTTATAGATTAATTGGTAAAATAGATTAATTTCTAGTTATTAGTCGTGTAATATACCAATCAAATCAGTAGCAGTTTGTTTTGCATATTCATAGGTGTATTGTAGATTTAGTTAAACAGTAGCCTTTTTTTTCTTTTGAAGTCTTCTCCTGTAGTTGGGAGTAATTTAGAGAAGGCAACGGGGCCTTAATCCTGTCAGAGGTAGCTACCTAATGACTGAGAGCATCTTTAAAAACTTTTGGCGCTAGAAGGAGGTCCATCTCTCAGTTGACTCATGTGCCAATCCGGCCCATCAACAATGGCTCTAGAAGGAGGGCCAACTTAAGCAAATGGCTGATGAACAAAATCCTATTCACAAAATTAATCAGCCCTCCACCCCTCAAATACAGTCATCATCTCAACCACAAACATTCCAGTCATCACAATTAGATGAGACCCTGTTCAACGATACTGTTCGAAATCTCATTCATCAGTTCAATACTAGCGGTGCCCATCCATGTGAAGAACTTGACCAGTTCGAACAGGCCATCAATGAATTCCATAGGATTTTAACCAGAGCCTATTTAAATCTTACTGGAATCCAACCCACCGAAATTCCTCTTCCATAGATCAGACGTCCCCGCACTCACCATACCGAGTCTGCACCTGAAGAACATGATCATCCTTTAAGTGTATTCCCTGACCATCAATTACAACAGTCTCTAATAGGCACCAATCAACCCTCATCTTCTTCAGGACCACCTGCTACAGGAGGGTCTGGTCGACCACCATCACCGCCACATTCACCTCCTCACATTTTACAAACACCACCTTCGCCACCTCCTTCACCAAGGAACATGGCAGGTTTAAACCCAAACCCCAATGCCAATATGCCATGGTTAGCTCAGGATGCAGTCGCTATTCCAGGTGATCAACATCCTTCACCAAAGCATCCTGAGAAATTGTTGCCCAAGTTCAATCCCGAGCTGAAAGAGCCTGCAGAAGATCATGTAAAAAAATTCATGCTAGCAGTTCGTCTTTTGGATGTTAAACACGAAGATGTATTGTGTCAACTTTTCCCTTACAAATTTAAGCGAAAAGCATTGACTTGGTATTTTTCACTGACTACTGGTTCTATTACCAACTGGAATGAATTCAAATTGGCTTTCATGAACAAGTTTGGAGACGATAAGACTCTAGCTATGTTGGTGTTAGAATTGTCTAGGATCTGTATGGAAAATAAGGAGAAGGTTAAAGATTTTAACCAGCGGTTCTTGAATCTCGGAAACAAAATTCCTGCCACCTCAAGGTTGGCTGAAGATGTCACCATTCAATTCTATACTTCATCCCTACCTGTGTCTATGGCCATGTTTTTCAGGAGAGTTGCCAAGCCCACTCTCACTGAAACCTTTGATGAAGCCATCAAGGTCGAGAAAGACATGTCTGCTATTAAGACAAAACCTGGGGTAGACACTGATTCTGCATCTTCTTCTCGCAAAAATACTGAGATTCCTTCCAAAACCACAACTCCTGATAAGAAGGGTCAAGATGCACTAGACTTAGACAGTCTCCAAAGAGTCATTAAGACGCTATCCAATGAGATCATAGATTTGAAGAAAGGTACTTCTGAAAGTACTCCGAATAAAGAACCACCTAGAGAGCTTTTTAGAAGACCATTCCAAAATACAGCTGTTAAATAGACCCCTCCCTCCGAGGCTAATAACGTGGATGAAATTAATAGTTTCCTAAAATTATTAGTTTCAGGCCTAGAATCATCAGCTGAAAGTGAAACCCAATCTTCTGGACATAATTCTGAAGATACCCAAGGCATTGATAATAACACTGAAGATAAACCTCCTCAAGTTATTAGTCACTTCTGGGATACCACGGAATTGACTGATGATGAAGATGCGGTTGTTGTGAATGTCAATCAGCATCAATATAATACTAGGAGCAAGAAAGATCAGCCCTTAGGGGAACCTGCCACAACATCTACAGATGACAGTTCAACTGACAAAACAAGAAAACAACCTTCGAATACTAAGTCTGCACCCTCTCTTGATTTAGAATACGATCTGGTTGAGGATTTAAAGAAAATCAGAGCCAATATTTCTATTTATGAACTCCTCAAACTGCCTGTGATTTGAGATAAGATGATGCAAGGGGTTTCTCTAAGTAAAAATGGAAAAAGTTCCTCCACCCAAAATAGTTCTGCTAGTTCCAAAGACAACCCAACAAAATCTTCATTCAATGTCTCGTCCATAGGTAAGAAATAAAATTCCTCAACTTCTCCTTTTCTGCTTACATTTGAGATCTGCAACCGTAAAATACAAAATTGTATGATAGATTCAGGGGCCTCAAAAAATGTCATGCCATATTCAGTATGAAAAAAACTTAATGCAGTCCCTGTGCCATGTGATACCAGCATTGTGCAACTTGACCAATCTAATGTAAAAGTGATAGGAAAGTTGAATGAAGTACTGATAAGGTTATCCTCAAACCCTCAGGTTCATTTCATCATTGACATAATTGTTGCAGATATCCCTGAGGCATACGGTTTATTCCTCAGTAGAAATTGGTCTGAAAAATTGAAGGGATACTTTGCCACAGATTGGTCACATTTATGGATACCTCATAATGGTCTCCCAAACAAGATCAGAATTGATCGAGAATGTTATATGAAGCACACAGTCACCGAACTAGATGACTCAAATGAACCGGTGTTATTCACTGATACTATAATGGGCAATTACACGGTAGATTCCTTCTTTGGAAACCTTGAGGCTGAAACTTCATTAGTCCAAAACCTAGGACAACAGTCTGAAGTTTTTCATTTCATGCAAATATCGGATGAAATTCGGGTCCGAAACACTGCCCATTTGGACCTGAATGATGGCCTTTGGTCACTATACTTTGACGGGTCTAAGTCAAAGGAAGGAGCTGGGGCCAGTTGCATGTTAATAGATCCTCAAGGAAAAAGGTATTTTGTTGCTTGCATGTTAGAATTTGAATGCACCAATAATATTGATGAATATGAAGCCCTCATTCAAGGGCTGAAAAAGGAAATTGATCTAGGAGCTAAAGCTTTGGTAGTGTTAGGAGACTCTGAAATTATCGTTAGACATGTACGTAACACTATACATTGCATTGTTGGACATCTTAGAAATTACCAGACAGAGGTATGGAATTTATTATTATCGTTTGAATCTTTTAACATAAATTCTATTCCTCGTTATTTGAACCAGGAAGTAGATCTGTTAGCTAATGTTGCTTCAAGGTTAATTTTGTCTGAAGGGATGCTTGCTGATTCTTTTTCTGTTGAACTGCTTTTCAGACCTTCCATACCTGATAACATTGTCAGTTGGAGAGTCTTTGACCATGGAGAGCAGTTAATCGAGTTTTTGACCATGAAGGACACTTTTAAAGATGCAGTCATCGATGAAATGACTCATGATGAAGATCTGTACAACTTTGTGGTAATTCATAAACCTTGTTCAATTGAGGAATCCCTCAATCAGGTCAATACCCTTCCTAGATCTGTAATTAAACTTTAGAAATTCTATGATTTGAAGGATAAATTTAAAGGTGCAAGGAACTGTAAAACCAATAGCTCTACTATGCAATCTGAAATCATAAACTTAGGTACAGAAAACAGTCCCCAATGTGTCAATTTGGGTAGTACATGCACTCCCCAAGAACAAACAGCCTTCATATGAATCTTTAATGAGTTTAAGGACATTTTTTCTTGGACATATGATGATCTCAAGAAATTTGATCCAAACATAATGCAACATGTCATCCCCATGAAACAACAGACCAAACCCTTCCAGCAGAAGTTTAGTAAAATGCACCCTAGCCTAGAACCAGCTGTTAAGAAAGAGCTTAACAAACTCCTCACTGCTAGAATAATTTTTCCAGTGTGGCATGCGCAGTGGGTGGCAAATCTTGTTCCCATTAGAAAGAAAAATGGGGATATTCGGTTATGCGTCGATTTCCGAAATCTAAATAAGGTTTTAGAAAAGGATAACTATCCCGTTCCGCCTATGGAAAAAATATTATAACAGGTTTCTAGATTTGAAATGTTTTCACTTTTAGATGTCTTTTCGAGATACAGCCAAGTGCTAGTATCCAAAACAGATTAGTTGAAAACAACCTTCAGAACCCCTTGGGGAACTTATGCATACAGGAAAATGGCGTTTGGATTAATTAATGCCAGAGCAACATTTCAAAGGGCAATGGATATTGCATTTAGAGGTCCCATCGGTCAATTTGTCATCGTCATTTACCTTGACGATATAACTGTCTTTTCAAAAAATAGAGCTGATCACCCAACACATCTTAGGAAGGTTTTTGAGCGTTGCAGGAAATATGAGATCTCTCTGAATCCCAAGAAATCCATCTTTGCAGTTACTGAAGGTAAGTTGTTGGGTTTTGTAGTTTCAAAACAAGGTATCAATATTGACCCTGAACGTACCCAAGCTATAGCACAGATTTCTATGCCTCACTCAAAGAAAACTATGCAATCCTTTCTAGGGAAGATAAATTTTGTTTCCATGTTTATCCCTGGTTTCACTGAGATTGTTAGACCACTTCAGAAAATGATTAAAAAAGATCCTGATTTCAAATGGTCCACTGAATAAAAGCAATCCTTTCATGACATAGTAAAAGCTATTGTTGAAGCTCCTACCTTAATAAGCCCTGATTTCTCTAAACCATTTATTTTGTACACATTTGCTTCTGACTCTTCGTATGCTGCTATTTTAACACAGAAAAATCAGGAAAACAATGAAGCTCCTATTGCTTTTACGAGTTCCAGTTTGAACGGTGCAGAGCTCAATTATTCAGAAGTAGACAAACAAGAACTCGTTGTTTTTAAGTCAGTAAAACATTTTAGACCTTATCTGCTGAAGTCATATACCAAGCTTATTGTGCCATATTCTGCAGTCAGAAATATTTTGGTGCAAAAGGACCTGGGTGAAAAGCGATCCCATTGGGTTACAGCACTTCAGGAGTATGACCTGGAAATCAAGCCTTTAAAGATTGTCAGAGGATAGGGACTTTGCAAGTTGATAGACAGATATTTAGATATGTCTGGATCTGATCTGCACTTCATCGATGAACATTTTTTGTTTGAAAGGGAAGTTTTGCCAATCTCAGGCCCCTCTGATTCTTGGTATCATGACATTAAATTTTTTTCTATTGCATGGAAATGCTCCTGAACATTTAGATTCCCGTAGCAAAAGGGCTTTGAGATTAAGATCTACACCTTATCATTTGATCGATAACATTCTATTCAAAAATAATTTCGAAGGGATCCTCCTTCGTTGCTTAGAAAGGAATGAAGCTGATAGTGTGCTTCCTCAATTACATGCAGGGCCAGCTGGGGGACACTTTGGCGGAGAAACCACTACACATAAGGTACTCAAAGCTGGATATTACTAGCCTACTTTGTTTAAGGATGCATATGCCTTTGCTAGGAAATGTCAGGAGTGTCAGAGAGCAGGCGAAAGACTTAAGAAAGTAGCATTACCTCTCCATCCTGTTATTATTGAAGTCCCATTTCAACAATGGGGATTGGACATTGTTGGTCCAATTACACCAGCTTCCTCACAGCAGCAAAAATACATTTTGACAGCTACCGATTATTTAACTAGATGGGATGAAGCCATCCCTTTGCGAGTGGTTAACTCAGAACAGGTGATATCATTCCTTGACTCTTTTATTGTCACCAGGTTTGGTGTTCCAGAATCTTTGATTTTTGACAATGCAACTTATTTTTCTTCTATAAAATTAATAGAATATGCATTGGAAAAGGGCATAAAATTAAAGTATTCAGCTAATTATTATCCTCAGGGTAATGGATTAGCTGAATCTTCCAATAAAAATTTAATCAAAATTCTGAAATGCACAGTGGTTAATCATCATAGAAATTGGCACAACACTTTATCAAATGCCTTATGTGCTGACAGGGTGACTCTTAAGGCTGCCATAGGTAACTCTCCTTTTTTCTTGGTATATGGTAAGGAAGCTATCTTGCCTCCTCATCTATTTTTACCATCTCTACAACTTTCCCAGTAAGTACAAGACACAACATGTTCTGCCATGGAACATAGAATTAATACTCTTCTTAAACTAGAAGAAGAATGAGAGTTAGCCAGAAAAAAGTTTGACCAACACCAGAAGACAGTGAAACGCTCGTTCGATCATAGAAAATAAGCTAGTAGGAATCTGGAAGTAGGTGACCTAGTTCTGAAATGGGACAAGGAGCACGAAGACAGAGGACAACATACTAAGTTCCAATGCATGTGGTTGGGACTGTTTATCATTGTAGAAAAACTTGGTCCTAGCACATTTAGGTTGTAGACCCTGGAGGGATACATTGAGAACCTTCCAGTAAATGGTCATCTGATTAAGAAATATTTCTGTGGATCCCCATTAAGTGGTTATCCTATATATACCTTGTGTGGTTTTCTCGATTGATGGAATTTCCTTTTGGAGTGTTTATTTTATTGTTTGCTTTGATTCTCTTCTCTATTTGTTGTTTTATTTGCATAATGTTTGAGAATGATCAATTTGTTAAACTTCAAGCCGATGAATTTTCATCAAATCATGTCCTTGATCTACGAATCATACATCATGGTCTTACTATCCTGAATATTGTCATGTTGTTTTACGTCTTGAATAGTGAACGGTTTTTATCTTTCTAGATTTTACCAGAAATTTTTAAGTTATGTAAATATAAATTAATAAGATGAGTCTCTGTAGAGATTTTTCCAAAAGGATTAAGGTAGTGTTTGTCAAGGTTATCTATTTAAGTCTTTTACGCCACTCCCTCTCGTAAAGAGGATTAGACTTGCCTCCCCATCTGTTAAGATAATTTCATTGGAGATTAAAAATAAATACAATCTGGCCATGGTTGGATTTGATTATCTTTAAATAATCTGAAGGACAGAGGGTCTCATAATGAGCTAGTATGTTCAGGATCATAGGTTTGCATTCAGTAACATTGTCGTTTCCAGTCACCAAGCCTGGACAGTGGCCTTTGGAAAAAACACCAAGGGATAAAAGGTCTCATTACGAGCCGGTTTATTTACTGTAATGCAGATTGGTGACTGACATGGTTAATACCTGGTTACCAAGCCAGAACCGTGGCCTTCAGAAGTATAAAAAAGAAAAATAATAAAAAATAATAATAATAATAATAAAGAAGAAAATGATGGTAACAGTTCAGCCTAACCATAATTGTATATCTATAAGCTGACAGATGGGATACTGGCATTCTTTGGGCTTTGAAGCAGCCCTGTCGAGGCTATGGACTCCTGCTGGCAGCAGGGCCATGCTTGTGGTATTGAGATTTTATTCTTCAAAACCAAGCTACTTACTACCTTACTTCGTTTGAACTGATTTTTGTGAGAGACCCAATCTTTATCAAATAAATAATTAAAAGTGTAAACTTCTGGTAATTTTTAGAAATATGAAATTCCAGAATCTGTTTAAGATGTTAAAATATTGATTTCTGTATAATGGTATACATGAAGGATCTAATTTTTTGATTGCATGATTTCTGGTCAAGAAAACAGAGAAAACTGTTCCGCCCAGTCAGTCGCCATCTATTGTGCCCTTACTCAACAGCCTTAAAAAACAAATTTCATCAAACAAAATTTTATTTTGTTTTGATGAAATGTTTGAATTTCATATGTCAAAACTAAAGAATCGACAGTTACTGAAATGGTGACATTCCATGAGCTATTGAAACGATGAAATTCTATGTTTTTACAACCTTTGTGAACTATGGTTAGTTGACAAAAAATCACTACATTGAAACCATTATTTTTGATGGATTTAACTTTCCAACTTAAGGGATAAGCTTTGTTTTTATGCCTCTCACCATAACTCTTCATTGGAATATTAATCAATGGATATGTGTTATTGGTTTATTGTAAAATTGACAAGTCCCTAGAACATCAAAGGTTCAATATTTTATGCAAAGATGCCTTATCCTAAGCTCATCCTTTAAACTTTGAACCATACTCGATATTACCATAAGTGTTTGATTTCGATTTTTATAATATGATCCATATTGTGAAGGTTTGGTGTTGGTTTGATGGTTTGTGTTGCGTTGTATGCTCGCCACCTTCGAAGATTTAAATCATTATAAGGTAAGGTCGATGTTAAACGCCCAAGGTCCATTCCCTCTGGTTGTTTCGATTCATGTCGCTATCTGCTCCACTTGATTACAAATTGATATGGTATCATTGCATTCATACATGACTCTGTAAATGGCATTCAATTGCAAGTACGTGCTCAGCGTCATGGCTAAGTTGCTCATTGAACACCTGTGATTCATTTAAGGTATGGTTGTATGTCGATTACGTCGGTTAAATTATGGTAAAACGAGTCTAGTCTGGAGTCTTCGTTGTCACTTGCTGTTATCTTGAGTGCCTCTCTGTGTGATCATTCTTCCATCCATGCCGAGATTATAGGGCTCTTGTCTGGGTTTTATCATGTCGCATTTCATTTTTGAGAGAGTCGGGTTTCATTGCTTGTGGTTCTTGCTTGGTTTGCATCATGAATGCTCGCTCTCCATCCTTCTGTTGTATTGAGATTTATGGTATTTCCTCTTTGTACAACTTCACGCATTTGCACTCGATGCCATGGCTCCGGTTGTTAGATTCGAGCCCAATAACACAAAGCTCCTTGATGAAAACCCTGAGTTGTTAGCTAAAGTTGAAACAGTTGGGTGGCTGCCATTTATCCGCAAGTTTGCAGACTCGAACCCTAAGGTGACTAGGTTATTCGCTATGTTGCTGGTTGATGCTAGGGTTAAGGTGGCCAACCTCCACTTCAGAGTTGACGAACGTTCAGTTGCTTTAGCTACGGGTTTACCATTGACAGGTGAATGTTGGTTCAAATACAAGCAGATGGAGGTGACTGAATGGAGGCAGATGTTGAAGAACCCTTGCCAGGATGTGTCCTTTAGAGCTGGTGTGTCACGAAAATACTTCAAGAAGGAATGGAGACCGGTGTTAGATGTTATTCATAGGTATGTGACCTACGAGGATCGTCTCTCCTCTGCTTATGTCTATCATATCTGATTGATGGCTGTGTTTCTCGGCTTTCCTATTAACTTTCCCTATTATTTAGTTCATAGCATGACCAAGATGTCTCTAGCCATTAAGAAGGGGCCGAAGAACATCGGTCGGAGTCTATTTCATCATGGCTTGGTTAGGATATTGGTAGAAAGAGAATTGTCTTAACAAAATCAGTCATGGGATGATTTTCTCGAACATAATGGCTTCTTGGCATTCTGCCATCGCCAATTTGATTGTGCTGAAGAGTGTTTAAGGCATCAACATCCTTGTCAAGTTTCAACTTCACCTGTGCACAGGCCTGTGTCAAACCCTGTTGGTTGTGTAAGCCCCAGGGTCTGCGATGATCTCTCTCCCACTCTTGTATGTAGTCCTGGTACTCCTATGCCTTACAAGCATAGGAGGAAGTCTTTAAACATATCCCCTAAGACACCGAAACGTAATGACAATACCTGCTAACAGAAGGGAAAAAGGCCGAATGTTAAGGTTACTGGCAGGTTTACAAGGAGTATGGTGGCCAAGGTTAGTACTGTTAAGTCTTTCGTGAGTAAGAACATAGACATTGAAACGGTTGTGCTAGATGACAAAGAAGAGAATCCTATCTTGCCTAATAATAGCCTTGACATTGATCATGAGCCTATCATGAACCATGTTGATAACAGTCCTCATGTGTCTGATAAGAATCTTCAGGTTGACCTTGTGTTCGATCCTCCAATTAAGGGCAAGTCTGTAGAAGCGAATTTACCAGGTTCTTATCGAATTGGTGAAATGATTCACCCGTTATTTGTAAAATGTTTGCTGGATAAAATACATAGGATGGAGGAAGAAGTAACATAAATGGTAGCACGTCGTGATGCTATGAAAGCTGACAATATAAGGATGAAAGAGAAATATGATTCCGATGATAAGTGTCTACTGCGTCTGAAGAAGCATAAGAACAGGTTGATTCGGAGAGTCCTGAAACTACAAAATGAGAATCATAAGAATGAGGAAAAAGTGTGTGAGCTGAATGCTCAGGTTATTTTGATGCAATTCAAAGGTCATTCACAGAATCCGGCGAATGGTGTGAATATACAGGTGTTTAATGCTCCTGTTAAATTATAATATTTTGGGCACACTCACTATTGTATATATGTTTAAGAAGATTTCAGGTTTGAAGTTTATAATCAAGTGATAATCGAGTTATTTTTGTTACAGGTATTGGTTTGAATTGATTCATGGATTATGTAGCTTACTTTGTTTTGCTCTTGCGTGTGTATTAATTATTTCTCTTTACTATGTAGTATTGCAGGTGATATTGTTGATGCGTTTGTTCTTGGATTTTGGTGATCACCCATTTTCAAGATGATCCCTGGATAATCGTGAACAAATAGGTTGGCTATGCTGTTTCCCAGGTGTCACTACGTCATTAGTGTCTTTGTCGATTATTGATTTTCTGCTATAAATAGAGTCTTTCCAATTTCAAGACATTATAACACATATAGAAAAATGACAATTGCATTTGTCATTTTTAATGAAATTGGTTAAGATTTCGATTTTGTAGTTTCCAGTTTTATAGAACTATCTCCATGTGAGATTAAAGGTATTTAAAGGAGACATGTATTACTGGATAGAGGGTCGACAGTTGGGAAAAGGGCGAGACAAGATCACTGTAATCATTTCCTGTGACTTAAGACAATTTTTTGTTAGCAGTTGCAGCACTTTTGACTGGTGATATCTATATATATATTTACAGTATTTATGCTATGCAAATGTATTTATGATATCGTTTGATCTTGTCACTTCTTTATGCAGTATTTATGTTTTGTCATTATTTCTTTAATGAATTATGCAAATGCATCATGTTTAACTGTCGAATTATGTTGGTTTTAACTTGCTGATATATGTCATATAGTAAATTATGATGTTGTCATCATAATGTATGTGATATACTTGTTCACTGTGTTATCTTCTTTAAATTTCTGAATTTTTTTTCTGAATATTTTTAGGATTATTTACACAGTAGCATTAGTTGCAATTTGATTTGAGGTTAATGTTTCTTTGCTCCTGATCAGGATAGGATATTTAGGATAGGTTAATGATATTTTTCTTTATTTTTTTTCCAGAAACCCTATATTGGATATGATTTGACATTCATGTTTTGATAAGTTATCATTTCAATCCTGTTATTAATTTGAATGTGTTTATAGTGTATTTACGCAATTGATTGAGTTTTGTGAATATTTAATTAACTAGTTATTCTTGTATTTATATATTAATTTCCAGTTATTAGTCGTGTAATATACCAATTAAATTAGTAGCAGTTTGTTTTGCATATTCATAGGTGTACTGTAGATTTAGTTAAATAGTAGCCTTAGTTTTTCTTTTGAAGTCTTCTCCTATAGCTGGTAGTAATTTAGAGAAGGCAATGGGGCCTTAATCCTGTCAGAGGCAGCTAGCTAACGACTAAGAGCATCTTCAAAATTTTTTTGATCAAGTTGTCTCTTAGTTGACTCCTATGCCAATCCGGCCCGTCAACAAGGTTCGATACGAAATTAAATTACACATCCAATGATTTCCCAGAATAAAAAAATGGGTGAAACGATAAGGAGATATGTCAAAAATACAATAAGAAAAAGTATTTTTCCCTTTTCCTCTCAAAAATTTAGAACTTTAATTTTATTATTATAACTTTTATTTTATTATTTCCATTATGAGTCCCATTTTATACCTCGAAAATCCTCTAATGCACACCTATGGAATTGAACTGGAAGGTTCTTTGTGATGCTTCATTAGAGTTGGTTGATGTCACGATGTATCGTTAGATGATCGACTCATTCATGTTCCTGGAGAATACGAGACCATACATATTCTTTTATATGAACACCTTGATCTAGTTACTTGAGGATCTAAGACCTATTCACCTTGTTGCAAAACATATATTGAGGTACCTAAGTGCTACAATAAATGATGGGCTCAAGTATGATGAAAATAAGAAGATTAACCGACACAATTATGTTGATTCAAATTTGGAAAGTATCACCGCTGATAGGAAGAGCACCTCGGATTACTGCTTTAGTTTAGGATTTGGAACGATCTCTTGGTTTAGAAAGAAAAAATCCTATGTGGCACTAAGAACAACCGAGGAATAATATGTTGTCATTTTCTTGACTAATTCTGAGGTAGTATGGCTTCAAAAGCTACTATCTAATTTGTTCGATCTAACTTACATTTTTGTATGATGCAAAGAGGAGTGGTGAATCTCAAGTATGTGGAAATAGATGAGTAGATAGAAAATGTATTGACCAAGCCTCTAGAAAGACTAAATTGTTAGTAGTTGATAGAAATTATTGGTGTGATCCATAATGAGACTCCTCAAAAGAGGAAGTGATGAATTCTAGCATAGTTGAAGATACAGGTTGTCTTGGTGACGTAATTAGTCATGTGGGTTTTCCTCAGATGTAATCAGTCCTAGTCAATATCGTAGGTTATCCTTGGATGTAATCAGTATTGATGTTGTTCTATGTTAGAAGATGACAAGAGACCAGAAGATGTAGATGCATGAGATCTCACATGGGAAATGAGACAGTTTGTATTAGCGTAAATAGAGAGACCTAGTGTAGTATGTAGGTTGCTCAAATGTAATTAATATTGTAACTTTTCCTAGAATGTAATCATCCATAGAGAAGCTCACAAGTTATCCTTGGATGTAATAAGTCTTGAGATAGGTTCTCTGATTATAAATATCGATTCTTTCCATAGTATAGAGGTTGCTCAAATATAATAAGTCCTAAAGGTTGTCTAAGCATAAACATGGAGTCCTGGTTTGGTACACAAGTTGTTTGGACGTAATCCGCCTTGAAAGTTTCTCTGAACAGAAAAGATCCTCGATGCAGTTTTTTTTATGTAGTAAGTCCTTGATGTTGACCTAAACAGAAAAGGTACTCACATGGTATGGATGTTGTTCAGATGTAATCAATCCTTGTGTATTTTTGTTCCCTAGTTGGATATGATGAGTTCATAAGGCACTTAAATGTGCACCCAGGTAGTTCTCCTATGTTGGTAGAATGTAGGTGTTGGGCCGAATTAATGTCGTTTTAATTCCGTTATAGTAATTTCCCAACCATTTAATTTGTCAATCCAAGGGTCATAGGCTTACGAAGCACATGCAAAGTATATGTAGGACTGAAGTGAAATTAAGCTAATCTAAACCCCTATGAAGCTAAGACTAATCTAATCTAACCCCCCTTAAGATGAAACACACAATTGCAAATCTAATGCAAGAACATGAAACACACGGCTGAAAGTAAATTTCATAAAAGAAAGACAACATATGAAGAGAAACAAGACAACACATGTGAGCTCACATTAACAATCAAGAAATATTAATTTACATCACAAGAATCAATGACATATAATGAAAGCATCAAAACCAATATTATGAACAAAAATATAAGAATTACCTTCTCCATATTACAAAGTCAAGACTAACTTCTACAATCTTCTATTCTCTAAAATAATCTAATATCTAGTATATTATAAGATAATCTAGGATAGAAAATGAAGAGAGAGCACTCTCTTTTATACATGAACTTCTTTGAGAAGAAAATAACCATCTCATAATGAGAGATCCACTATTCACTCAACCATTCAACTACTTTCCTATTATGACAAGATATGATCTCTTCAAATCCTCCACATGTCTCTCACAAATTGTCCACATGTCTCTCAAACAAATCTCCATGATCTTCTCCTTGAAATATTCCTTGCATAACTATCTCCTTGAAATGGTGGAGGAGATATACGTGAAGTATTTTCTTTGAATTAATCCCTCACATATTCCTACACATTACAAAGGTCATCCATAGTTGAGATATTAGTGAAAAACATGTTAATTTATAACATTTTAATCATAAGTTCACTTATAATACTAAAATGAATAAAGTGGAAATATGAAGATTAACCCCCCCCCCCCC
>LPNX010168810.1:159396-212205 GCA_001517045.1 Pseudotsuga menziesii
CGTAATTTGATTCTGCATCCAACGAGTACCCACACTGCATACTTTTGAGGGACCCCGCTACCCCAAAAACAAGAAATACCTGAAAAAATGTGATGATGATGTCATCATCACGTTTTTTCAGGTATTTCTTGTTTTTGGGCTAGCGGGGTCCCTCAAAAGTATGCAGTGTGGGTACTCGTTGGATGCGGAATCAAATTCCGCATCCAACAAGCTCTCCCAATCGAAATTTGAGTAAAAACACAGGGAGATATGTCAAAAATACGAACAAAAAAAGTAGTTTTTTTTAATGACAAATATGTCAATTCAACCATTATGGTTGACTTATTTTATTGAAATTCTATTGGTTCTTGAATTCCAACTCACAAAAACTTATTTTGGCACGTTTTCTTATAAGGCCCATTTTAGACCCCAAATTTCCTCTAATGCTTCTCCTTTATGATTTCCCCAATGAAAATACTTGTGTATTGTTATGTATTTTTGATATCTTGGTGTCCTTTTTGTTCTTTCAGATACATATCCTACATGAATTAAATTAGATAAATTAACACTCCTAAGTATCCCGAAACACGCCATCTTCTGTAGGGACAATATCCTTTAAATTTTGGATGATATTAACATTATTTTACATATTTTTCTCCATATTTCCCATTAGCTTATCCTCTAGATTAATTAAATTAACCATTCTCACTGAATCTTTCATATTTTCCTCCATTTTTCCCATCATATTTTCCAACTTGGACATTTGAGAATATAGGTATTATTTTTCATCATACATATCGGATGAATAATTGGGTCATTTGGGGAGAGTGTTATTTTTTCCACTTCCATTGGAGGGAAATTTTAAAAATATAAATATATATCACACCATGGGGATTGTTGTAATCTCATAGATCGCATAAGGTTACCAATAATACATACTAAGACATAACTATAAATCAGAGACAAGAGACAAGAATAGATAGGAAAACAGATTATATTATTGCAATGAGTTCATACAAGGCAGAGAAATAAACTGAGTTCTCGTTTGGCTCAACAGCCTAATATATACAATTTACAGACAGTTAAAAAATAATTACCTATCGGTTCGGTGAACCGACACGACTTTTAGTTTAGCCGACTAATCTTCTATTTTAGTCGGCCGACCGACTTAGTCGGCCGACCGACTTAGTCGGCCGATCGACTTAAGTCAGCCCATCGACTTAGTCGCCTGATCGACTAAGTAGGTCTTCGTTCAAGTTGACTTCGTCGACTTGCTCCTTCTACATATCCCCCACGAAAAAAATGTTTCTTCCTCCCGAAGAAACAGGGAGGTATAAAATTGAAGCTTTCGTCGAACCGTTCAAAATGCTATTGTTGTGAACTGTGCAGACGGATGGTTGGTCTCTTCTGGATGCAGATCTTGAAAATGGCTGGAGCTGTGATGGCAAGGTGATGCTAAAAGTCCGTCCAACTCTACAGAGCTTTCTGGATGTCGATCGTTAATGTTGTTAAACTTGACAGGACCGACATCTTTTCTGAAATGGGAATTTCTGCGATTTTCTCCATATTGGGGCCTAAGGACTGTTTCTGCTCTTCTACTGCGTCGATGAGTCATTTCATCTAGGGGCAGATAATATCAAACTTTTCTAAGTTTGAAAGAGCCTGTTGCACCCACTAATGAGCTGCTCATTCCAGGTGCAATGCGCGAGTGTGGAGTAATGGTGGATTGCTTTCGATGCTCAAGGTCATAAATGCGTGATGGGACTTTCGAGGTCGTCAGCCGATGTCGGTGCTGAAAATGGTCGACCCAACTGGTCGATGAAGATGGTCGAAGGCGAGGATGTCGGTTGTCGAAGTAGTGAGTTCCTGTCATGTTTTTTTGTGTCGGTTGTATTACTTTGTTTTTGGAATTTTTATCTTTTTATGGGTTTTCATTGACGGTTAAGGTCGTTATTTGATTTTTTTTTTCAGTTTCTGTAATGTTTGAGTCGGGCTCCATTAACGAGCTTCCAAAATAATAGGCCCTATAATTTTTTTAGTTGTACTGAGCCATTAGGATGTATTTATTCGACAACATAAGGTCCCATCCATTCTTTGTGCAATTTCTTGGGTTTTCCTTTGACTCAACTATTATAAAGTAAAGCAAGGTCGCCGACCGATAGGTTTTTGTTTTTGATGTTACGGTCGTGCCATGCTTTCTGTTGTTGTTTGTGAATTTCCTAGTGTTGGATAGCCATGAGTCTATGCTCTTCTAGCTTACTGAGTTGGAATAGTTGGTCCTTTCTTGCATGTTCGACATCGACATGTAATAGTTGTGCAATAATAGTTGTCTTCTGTCGGAAATGTAGGGGGACGACTGCTTCTTGCCCGTAGACTAGTCAAAAGGGGGTTTTATCGGTTGACCCTTTATATATTTTTCTATATGTCCAGAGAACCACAGGGATTTTCTCATCCTAGTCGTCTTTGTCAGTACTGCATATTTTGGTTAACCCTTTTGTCAATGTTTTGTTGAAAGCTTCAACAAAACATGTCCCGGCAACGGGACCAATGTTGTAATCTCATAGATCACATAAGGTTACCAATAATACATACTAAAACATAACTATAAATCAGAGACAAGAGACAAGAACAAATAGGAAAACATATTATATTATTGCAATGAGTTCATACAAGGCAGAGAACTGAACTGAGTTCTCGTTTGTCTCAACAGCCTAATATATACAATTTACAGACAGTTACAAAATAACTACCTGTCAGTTCGGTGAACCGACACGAATTTTAGTTTAGCCAACTAATCTTCTAGTTTAGTCGGCCGACTGACTTAGTCGGTTGATTGACTTAAGTCGACCCATCGACTTAGTCGACTGATCGACTAAGTCGGTCTTCGTTCAAGTCGACTTCGTCGACTTGCTCCTTCTACACACCAACAAGAAGTTGATCCGAAGGAATGGGAGCCAAGTGAAAAGTTATGAAGGACATTTCCAAGGTCATTAAAAAATCTTTATTGGATGATTCCACAAAGAATAAGTTGATCCTAAATAATGGGACCCAAGCGAAAAAGTTATGAAGGGAATTTTCAAGTTCATTAAAAACTCTTCATTGGACGATTCCACCAATAAGTAGTTGATCCCAAGGAATGGGACCCAAGTGAAAAAATTATGAAGGACATTTCCAAGATCATTAAAAAATCTTCATTAGACGATTCCATGAAGAAGAAGTTGATCGCAAGTAATGGGACCCAAGCAAAAAATTTATGAAGGACGTTTCCATGATCATGCAAACAAATTATGAAGAAGATTTCGAAGATAATTAAAAAATATTCATTAGACAATTCCACCAAGAAGAAGTTGATACCAAGGAATGGGACCCAAGAGAAAAATTTATGAAGGATGTTTCCAAGATCATTAAAAAATATTCATTGGATGATTCCACCAAGCAGAAGTTGATCCCAAGGAATGGGACCCAAGTGAAAAAGTTATGAGGAAATTTCCAAGATCATTCAAAACTCTTCATTCGAAGATTCCGCCAAGAACAAGTTGATCCTAGGAATGCGACCCAAGCGAAAAAATTATGATGGACATTTGTAAGATCAATAAAAACTCTTCATTGCATGATTCCACCAAGAAGAAGTTGATCCAAAGGAATGGGACATAAGCGAAAACATTATGAAGGATGTTTCCAAGATCATTAAAAATTATTCATTGGACTATTCCACCAAGATGAATTTGATCCCAAGGAATGGGACCCAAGTAAAAAATTTATGAAGGACATTTTGAAGATCATTAAAAGCTCTTCATTGCATGATTCCACCAAGAAGAAGTTCATCCCAAGGAATGACACCCAAGCAGAAAAGTTATGAAGGACGTTTCCAAGATCATTAAAAACTCTTCATTGGACGATTCCACCAAGAAGAAGTTGATCCTAAGGAATGAGACCCAAGTGAATAAGCTATGAAGGATGTTTCCAATATCGTTAAAAACTCTTCATTGGACTATTCCACCAAGAAGGAGTTGATCGCAATGAATGGGACCCAAGAGAAAAAATTATGAAGGGCATTTCCAAGATCATTAAAAACTCTTTATTGGGCGATTCCACAAAGAAGAAGTTGAAGTAAAGGAATGGGTTCCAAGCAAAAATGTTATGAAGGACATTTCCAAGATCATTAAAAACTCTTCATTGGAGGATTCCACAAAGAATAAGTTGATCCCAAGGAATGGGACCCAAGTGAAAAAGGTATGAAGGACGTTTCCAAGATCATTAAAAACACTTGATTGGAATATTACACCAAGAAGAAGTTGAGCCCACGGAATGGTACCCAAGCAAAAACATTATGAAGTAAATTTACAAGATCATTAAAAACTATTCATTGGAGGATTCCATGAAGAAGATATTGATCTCAAGGAATGAGTCCCAAGTTAAAATATTATGAAGGACGTTTCCAAGATCATTAAAAAATATTCATTAGATGATTCCACCAAGAAGAAGTTGATCGCAAGGAATGGGACCTAAGAGAAAAAACTTATTGACGATGCTTCCAAGATCATTAAAATATATTCATTGGACAATCCCACCAAGAATAAGTTGATCCCAAGGAATGGGAATCAAGTAAAAAACTTATGAAGGAAATTTCTAAGATCATTAAAAACTCTTCATTGGACGATTCCACCAAGAACATGTTGATCCCAAGGAATGGGGCCGAAGAAAAAAAGTTATTAAGGCCATTTCCAAGATCATTAGTAATTATTCATTAGACGATTCCAACAAGAAGAATTTGATCCCAAGGAATGGAACCCAAGAAAAAAAATTATGAAGGACATTTCCAAGATCATTAGAAACTCTTCATTGGACGATTGCACCAAGAAGAAGGTGATCCCAAAGAATGGGACCCAAGCAAAAAATTTATGAAGGATGTTTCCATGATCATTAAAAACTCTTCATTCAATGGATCTACCAAGAAGAAGTTGATCCCAAGGAATGGGACCAAAGCGAAGAAGTTATGAAGGATGTTTCATACAACATTAAAAACTATTCATTGGATGATTCCACAAAAAATAATTTGATCCCAAGGAATGATATCTTACCTTGGATCTATAGTTTACAAAAAATTCATAAAAATAGGATACCTCTAAGACCATTTGTGAATACCATAGGCTCTCTAACCTATATTATTTCCATGTTCTTAGCTAAGAAGCATTTTCCTTTGGTTGGAAACACCTCTTCCTTACTCAAGGATTCCACTTCCTTTGTTGATTTGGTAAAAAACATTGAGGCTAGTAAAGAATACATTTTGGTGAGCTTTGACATTGTCTCATTGTACACAATGATTCCCATTGAGTAGACTATTGATGTCCTCAAAGACATTACAGATGCCGACACTGCCATTTTTGTAGGAACTTGTTTAAAATCTACTTTTTTATCTTATCATGGAAAGACCAATGAGCAGATTCATGGTGTAGAGATTGGTTCTCCTTTATCACTTGTTATTTCTAACATATACATGGATCGTTTCAAAATGAAATCTATAAAATTTTTCCATGTTACCCCAAATGAATGGAAAAGGTATGTAGATCATATATTTGCTAAATGAAACCATAGGATTGAAAAGTTATATGAGTTCCTTGCTCACCTTAATAGTCTACAACATATAAAATTTACTATTGAGATAGAAAAAGATGGAAACTTACGTTTCTTGATGTTCACCTTATGAATAAAGAGGATGGGGGATTGGGATATTAGGTTTACAGAAACAACACACACATAAAGGTATCTTCATGCATATTCTCACCATCACCCTTCCCAGAAGGTTGGAATCATTAGAACACTTACTAGTAGAGATAAAATAATTTCAGATGTGGATCATCTCAATAATGAATTAGATCACCTTAGAATGGTTTACAAGAAGAATAGTTACCATGATAAACAAATCAATAAGGAAATCAATAATGAATAGAATTAGGGAAAATATTTTGAGGTCCCCATAATTATCTTGCCTAATATTAAAGGAACCATTCATAGTATTGCTAAGATATTGAGAAAAAGAGGGTTCACTATTGCATTCCCCCCCAAACTCTATCAGAAGGTTTGTTGATTCTGCCGAAGACGTGCTGGACTAGAGACAACAAAAAGGAGTGTATGAAGTTCCTTGTTCATGTGCTAAGGTTTATATTGAGTAAATGTGTCATTCTTTGAAAACCTGTCTCGACCAACATTTAGCTGACATTATCCATGGATGAACAAATAAGTCTTCTCTAGAGGAGCATTCACGCAATGCATCTCATCAAGTTTGCATTGAAAAAGCTTCTCTTATTGCTAAGGAAGACAACTATAACAAGATAAGGATACATGAGGCTATGGAAATAGAAAAAAGAAATAATAACTTAAATAAAGATGATGGATTAAAGCTAATTAATACTTGCGGGCCTTTGATTAATAAAATTATGGGGAATTGGAAATGATAGTTCAGTTTCATTGACTTATTCTTCCTTGGCCACCTATTTATGGCTTAAAATCCCTTCATCCTTCATTGCTTTCTCATGTTCTGATTTTTTTCCCTAATGATGGACTCAGTTATTTGGTAGTCTAAAACAATGATTTCAAAAATAGAACACGGGGCTCCTTCTTTACAATTTCCATTGGACTTATGAATTCTCCTGCAATTTTTTCGAGAATTGTTGTAGTGACCTTTAAAAGTTTCATACACAAATTTACTAAAGTCTACTTCCATGATTGATCAGTATTTGGGCTCATAAAATACCATATTGAGATCCTTAGAATGATGCTCGAACGTTGTCACCAGTATAAAATTTCACTCAATTTGAAGAAATGTATCTTTTACACCCCATTTTGAGCTTTGTTAGGCCATGTGGTTTGTCACAGTGAAATTTTGGTCGGCCCAACCAAAATTGCGATCATTATCGACCTACCACCACCTAATAAATATAAACAATTGAGAGAAACATTGGGACACATAGGATACTACTGAAAACTTATCAAAGGATATGCAGCGGTGACTGCTTTGAGGACTGTAAGCTTCTCTAAGGGGAAGGAAAAGTTATATAAATAGAAATATAATATACATACATACATACACACACACACACACACACAGATATATATATATATATATATATATTATATTTATATTTATATAACTTTTCCTTCCCCTTGGAGAAGCTTACAGTCCTCAAATCAGAGGAAATTTGGGGTTTAAAATGGGTCTTATAAGAAAACATGCCAACAATAAATTTTGTGAGTTGGAATTCAAGAACCAGTATAATTTCAATAAAATGAGTCAACAATAATGGTTGAATTGAAATATTTGTCATAAAAGAAAACTAGTTTTTTTGTTCATAGTTTCGACATATCTCCTTGTGGTTTTACTCAAATTTCAAGTGGGAGAGCTTGTTGGATGCAAAATTTAATTCTACATCCAACGAGTACCCACACTACATACTTTTTATGGACCCCTCTATCCCAAAAACAAGAAATACCTGAAAAATGTGATGATGATGTCATCATCACTTTTTTTTCAGGTATTTCTTGTTTTTCGGGTAGAGGGGTCTGTCAAAAGTATGTAGTGTGGGTACTCATTGGATGCAGAAATAAATTTTGCATCCAACGAGCTCTCCTACTTGAAATTTGAGTAAAAACACAGGGATATATGTCAAACATACGAAGACAAAAATTAGTTTTTTCATTCTTCCTCCAAAATTAATAACTATTATTTTATTATTTTAACTATTATTTTGTTAGTTTCCTTAGGAGGCCCATTTTAGACCTCAAATTTTATCTAATTAGAGAAGACCTAGCTTACGTTTGATTTTTTTCTTGAATGTTATATCTCGATCTCTTGTGTTTAGCCATCGTGACATTTGATGAAATGAGGCAATACGAGTTCCAAATTCCCCAGAAGAACTGTCGCATCGTCTTATGTGGTCCATAGAAAATCTATTTTTATCGAAGCTATTTGATCATTTTGTGGGATAGGTCTTCTTGTTTTTTATTTTGTATTTTGATTTGTTTTTCTTGCTTGTTTGGTATCATCACTTCTTTGTGTGTGTTCATTTCGACCCTGTCGTTGGTCAAAATAACGTTTATAATTTGGGTGTCGATCAATATTTCTTGTTGTGTTTTCTTTAGTTGTATTGAATTACTTTTTATTTTTTATGATGACTGAATTTACTTCCTAAACTTGAATTTTTTTTCAGAGAGACTAGATGTTTCTTTCTAGATTTGCATTATTTTGTTCTCCAATAGATTTTTCTTACTGTGAATCTTCTTAAACCTTTCATCTTGTGACTTTTTGTCCTGTTTTAATTTCTCGATTTGTTTCTCTAGTTCTTGATTAAGATTCTTTAGGGGTTGGTTTTCTTCTTGATTTTCTAGAAGTCGTCCTTCAAGGTCTTCATTCCATTTTTTCTTTTTGCAACTATGTTTCAGTATTTTAATCTTCGTAATTAATGTTTTGTTATAGTTTATTAGTCGAAAACTTTATTCGGTATTGCTTGATAACACCTTGTTGATTTTTGTCATTTCCAACTTATGTGTCTTCTTAATGTCATCATAATGTTGGTGGATTTTTTCCTTCTATTGTTGATCTTGACATAACTCAAATTCTTAATTTTCTCTCTTTATTTGGACATGCTTCACCTCATTATCTTTGTCCATGATGAGTTTTTTTTTTAAATCTCTATTTCTTCTTCTAAAATTTCATATCGTCCATAAGTTGATTCTTCATCTCTAGTTTGCAATAGGAGAACTAGCACGGAGAAATCTTGTAGTGTTATTTTCTTCTTCTCATGAAAAATTGTGATGCACTTGTTTTTGCGCATTCATGGAAAATGTTTCTAGTGTTTCCAACTAGTTATAACCCAATATTATGTCAATGATATGGAAATCTATAGCTGCGATGACGAAATGAGCTATAAAATGACAATCATGAATTTGTAATGGTACTTCTATTTGATCTTCGTTTCATTCATTGTTCATTGATTCTTGAAATTGTACTTGGTTTGCGACATCAATTCTTATAATTTTTTTCTTGTTGGATGGAAAATAGCAATGGAAATTGGATTTTCATCAAATATCCCATTAAATTTCAACATCGTCATCGGTACTTTTGTCGAAACATTGAAAAATATTTTCTCTCTTTTATTAAAATCTGTCTCTTTCATTTTTTGTTTGTCTTCTTTCTTGGTTCTTATTCATTCTCTTTTCCCTTTGTATATAGTAATTGTAATTTCTTATAGTTATTAAATATTTAAGATTAATATTATTTATCAATAATTGCTTCTTAGTAGCAATTATTATGCACTTTTAGATTTTGTCCCCTTAAGTTTTGTAAAATGGTGTAGATTGGGTGGTTCGAAGGAATGAGTATTACTATCCCCACTCAGGTTCAATTCTTTTTTTTTTGTTTCTTGTTGGAGAATAAACCAAAACCCACTTATTAAGAAACCATGTGTGGTTTTACTTTTCACCCTTTTTTTGTTTTACTTTTTACCTCTTTTTTCAGGGGGTTTACCTTTAACTCTTTTTGCTACCTATTTTTTTGGGGGGTTTACTTTTACCTCTTTTTTTTTACTTTTACCTCCTTTTTTGTTTTTTTTATAAAGACAAGGTCCTATTTTTTAGGGAGACCTAGAATAAGGCTACAAGCCAAAAAGCACACAGGGTAGACCTAGATTAGCCAAGTAAGGCTCTGATACCATTGGATGAACAAAGTTCCTCAATAATTGAATAACCAAAACAAGTAACGTAGAAAATCCATAAATGGATAAGTAGAAAGTAAAAATGTAATGTATGATAGATATGTGATTGATATTACATTTATAATGATGGGTATTATATAACCCATCATGCCTTACTAAGAGGCATTTCTTTTCATTTAATTAATTAATTAATCATTAGTATTAATCATTAGTATTAATATTGATGATATTACATATATATTATGTTATATTTTTATTTATATAACACAATACTTGTATTGCCGGACTCAAAAAAGGTGTTTTATGTTCATGACTATGCATCATCTATTGTTCTCAGCCTGGTACTAACACATCATGGTGAAGGATCGATCGATCATCCCATTTCCTTTTCTAGAAGGAAGTTATCAAATGTATAGAAATATTATACCACAACGGAAAGAGAAGGTTTAGCAATGGTACATTTGTTGCAGAAATTCAAACATTATTTTCTGGGTGGACATTTTAAGATGTACATTGACCAATCCAAATTGAAATACATGGTCAATAAGCCAGTGTTGGCAGGGAAGATCTGTTGGTGTCTTTTCATGTTCTAGAAATTTTATTTTGAATTCATTGTTAAAACTGGTCGATTGAATTTCGGACCAGACCATCTCTTAAGGAAAGAAAGTGGTGAAGAGCATAGTAACCTGGACGATAATATCCTTGATGTGCAATTGTTTGGGATAACCATGTCTGATGATCATTATAGATATATGATACAATTTTTGAGTACATGTTATATGCTAGCTGAACTCACCATTGCCTAGAAAAAACAGTTGGTTGCACAATCTGCATATTTCTTGTTGATCACTAAACAATTGTATAAAATTGGTCTTGATGAGATTCATTGTCACCATGTTTTGGATAATGAGTGACCATCGAGATTAAATCAATCATATGATACCATTTTTGAAGGCCATTATGTAGGAATATATAAAGTGTGCAAGATTTTGCAAAAAATACTACGGTGGCCCACCATGCATGCAGATGCCAAAGATCATGGTCATGGCTATGATGTCTACCAAAGGACCAAAAAGTCATTATGACATAATGAAATGCCATTAGCAATTCAAATAAATTTGCAGTAATTTGATAAATTATCCATTTATTTTGTGGGTCCTATCAGTGCGACGAGAAAGCAGACCAATGCACGCTATATTATTACTCCGACTGATTACCGAATCTAATGGGTCGAAGCAGCGCCAGTAAAGGATTTTATTTCTATGACCACTATGAAATTTTTATTTCAGAATGTTGTAAAATGATTTGGAATCCCAAATATTTTAATAAGTTATCAAGGTACACACTTTGTCAACAAGCTAATTGCAGAACTCACAGAAGAATTCTAGTTTTAACATATAAGAACAACACCTTATCACCCTTAATAAAATTGAGTTGTCGAATCCTATAACAAAATTATGGAAAACACATTGACAAAGATTTTTAATGCCCAAAGAGATGACTAGGATAAAAAAAATTCAATAGTATTATGGGTGTATTGAAGCCAGACATCATTTTCTTTGGTGTATGCACAGGAAGTTGTGATGCCTTTGGAGTATATTTTCCTAATCTTAAGAATTGTTGCGATCACAGAAATGAAATATTCGAATGCTGTTGATGAAATATTGTGATAACTTATGCAACTAGAAGAAGAAAGTTATGTATGAGGATCTCATCAAACTATTGAAAAATAAAGGAAAAATGTATGGCATGATCAACACATTAAAAGAAAACACTTCTAGTTTGGAGGACTTGTTCTTGTGTATGACAACAAAATTTTCAAGCATATAGGAAAGTTGAAAACAAATTAGTTGGGACCATATATCATCAAGAAGATCATTGACAGAGGAGCAGTGAAATTTCAAAAGTTAGATGGAACAGAATTCAAAGGAATGGTGAATGGAATTCGGCTAAAGCCATATCATGATAGCAGTGACTTGGTCCAATAAAAAAATGAAAATAAAGAAAGGGAGGAAATTTTTTGGTCACAGACTGCTATTCTACCACAACAAGAAGTGAAGTATCGTAGATTCGATGTGTGGACAAGACGATAAATTTAGGGCGAATACACTTTGTATTTCACAAGAAAAGGAATCTATGAAAGGAAGAAACTAGGTCGCAAGGAGTGTGACGCTATGGAAAGTAATACACCAATCACGAATATCACAGTTGTATGTCATTAATTTGAAAATTTTGAGAGATTTTGGTGGTGAAATTTTTTTGTCATGTCCATATTTATGGAAATTAATAACACTTTATGTCATAGCTAATCGACGTTGTGCATATAATTTTCATTAATTATTCGAATGATACACCCATGTGACTAAAAGAATAGATTCGTTTAGATTTATTTCCCATGCATGTGAAGAGAGACAATGAAAACTTGTTGCACGCTACTAACCTTTATGCCAAATTTCATTTTATTATATTTGAATGAGGGAAGAGCAATTTTTTTCTACAACTTCAAGAGCCAAAGAAAATTGTTGAGAGTATGGTAATTTCAATATCTAGTGATAGTACCACTTTTCAATCCGAAGTTGTGACTTCCTCACCCCCAATAATCATGAAATATACTGCTTCATATGTCCCACAACAACAACATGGTTCTCCAGTTTTTAAACAAGTTCCAGTTAGGCCATCAGAAAAATCAAGTGCAAGCCTACAAGATACATCAAGAAGTTCATGGAGAAATCACACAGGAAATAGAAAGTGAAAATGAAAAGAAACGACACCAAAAACATCACCAAAAACATCTGAAGATGTCGAAGACTTTGAAAGAATAAACTTTCTACCACCATATATCCCACGAAGACATGTAGATGAACCAAAGGAAAAACTCCAGCCAAGTCTCCAGCCATGCTGGTAGCACCCATAATGCCAGAAGGAATTCTTGTGTTGAAGAACATTATGTCGAACCTCCACAAGTTATCCTTCGTCGAACATGATATAAAGAAACAGAGAGACTTGGAGAGGAAAATTCATATGCTAACTATGTAGGACAAAATGGACTCACCAAAGCACTTGGTTCCTATGGAATTAATGAGAAGACTAGAACATTCATGACTATTGCTGTTACTATACATGCAACACTTCGGTCGAAGCAGAGAAGTAAATATCTTTTTGTAATATTTGTTAGTATCATATCATGGAGGATACCTTTTTCTAGTCTAATTACACTCTGTGGATGTCGATCTCATCACAATGGTCATAGGCCTCACACTGGAAGATATGGAACCAACACCATTTTTATGAAAATATTAGCACATGGTGATGACAGAAAGGGTTAAGGACAAGCGATTTGACTAGGGAAAACATAGGGTTCCTAATATATTCAATTAATGACTTTACCATTCTCATTTTCGCAAAGGTATTGATGTGTAAAATTTTGCGCAAGATGTGATTGACCCAGTGTACTACAAGTATTATTGCGCTAGCCAAACTCTTTGCGGAGCGAGTTCATATTAACTAGTCGCAATTCCTACTGAATGAATGTATAACAAGAACAATTGAGTTGTAGGAATATGGTAATCCTTTCCATTATTCTTAGTTGTTGATTTTTATTTCATTTACTATCCTATCCAAGCCACCAAACAACCAAGTGGTAAATCTACCAGTTCATTGTAGGGGAGACAAATACACGAATTTTTGGCTCACAAAGGATAACAAGAATAGGAAGCGGGATAATAATATCAAATTTTTTATGCATGGATAAGCCCTTACAAACATTAGGTGAAAAAGAATACAATACTTGCATATGACACTATTAATTGATGCTTCCAAATTATTAAGTGTCTAATCTATCAACATAATGCTATGATACATCTACAACAAGACCCATAACACCAATGGTTAGTGACACAATTTTTATTGATTGAAGAAGAAGTGGAATCCATTTTCCAAGAATGGAAAAAAGGAAGGTGTGTCCCTATTCTAGATGACCAAATAGTAGATGAAGACCTCAACCAAGACAACACACCACCACAACAACATAAATATCAAAAAGAGGGCCCACAAGTAAATACGCAAACTACTAATTTGGCATAGAGTGGCTCAAGAAAAACTCCCATAGGTCCAGCCATGGGAGACAATATAAAATAGGAAGAAACTAAGCAGGTGGAGTCTAGACGAAACAAAATAAAGGATGACAAAACTGCCAATTGATGGTGAATACTTTACACATTTGACTAAGGCATTGGAAAAAGTGGCTTAGACAATTTTTTAGAATATAGATAAGAGAAAAACAGAGCTAACAAGAAATATTATAGATCTTCTAAAATTACTCTGCGAAGCTGTTAAAGAGGTTAGAATCACAATAGATTAAATGGCTTAGGGAAATGAGTCACAAGATGTACCTAGAACTTCTGAAGAGCAGCAACCTGAGATGCCAAGGTCGGCTCCACCAATCAGAGTGCAAGTGTTAGGATAAGTACTTGATATCCAAAACATGGAATTCAATGATGTCACCAAAATCATAGGGAATATAAAAATCATGTTGATGTATTTGTAACTTCAGAATGTATTCACTTTTATATTTTATGTATTGTACCTCGATGTTCCTAGTGAGAAGTATCAGTAATGTAATTGAGTCATGTCATACCCTGGTGTTCCTATCACGAGAATCAATAATGTAAACAAGTCATGTAAATTCATAGAGGGTAACCATCCTTATTGATCAAGGGTTAAAGTCCCCGCAATTGTGGGTCACTAGGGTTGTTAGACTCTCCGTGAGAAGTTGGAATTTGTGAGTTAATGTATGTCGGTTCATTACTACCCTATTTGTGGTTACTCAAGCCTACATAACTGAGTTAGGATTACTTGAGCCTACATAACTGAGTCAAATATTAAGTGAATGAAAGAATATAAATAGAGATTTAGCCTCTATATTTATAACACACATTCACTCAACTCGGGCGCATGAGTGAGAGAAGAAGTGCTCACTAAGTGAGAGACAGAACAATGGTTAGAGATCATCTTTTCTATATTTGGGTTTTAATAGTGCCATTGGTGGTCATTCTATATCTGAGGAAGTTGCAGGGTTTTCTCCTTTATGGTTTCCCCAAGGAAAATATCTTGTGATTGGTTGTTGTGCAAGTTATTCTCTCAGATAAGATCCTAATATCATATTGCTTAAATGCTAAAAATCTAACATGGTATCCAAGCTAACCTGAGAATAAGAAACTATGTAGTTGTAGAATCTAGGGCTTCTTACTTTTTGGGTATCTCTCCAAAATCCATCAGTAAAAGGAGGCTAGGCGAACTCTCCATTGAAGAGTGCGTCTTTCTGTCAAAGTAGAATTTTATTCTAGGCATTTTCAGTTTTTTACTATAGGAAATTAGGGATTTTCATAGAAGAGGAAATTTTGAGTGAGACTGACATAGGATTTCTATCCCCATCAAAATCAAAGTTTAGAGACCAAGGTCAATATTTTTGGTTGGGTAAAACTCTAGGAAAGTCAAAACCTAGTTTGATCTCAGTCTTGAAAAACCTTAAAATACTAAAGCTGCTCATTTTGGTACATTCGCTATATCATGGGATTGAAGAATCCTCAAGGGACGATATTTTCATAGGTCGAATATGAAATATTGATTTACCTTGTGTAAAATTTTCAACTGCATATTCAATATATTCTGGGAGATATGATTCCTCCAAATCAGGGTTCCAAGCTCTTCAAGGATTCATCCTAAATAGGAAAACTATGGAGAATTGTTATATATTGGGATACAAAGGTCCAAATGAAATTTCATAAGATGTTTTATATAGGGCACAAAATGTACCTTCGGTGGTAAAATTTTTAGACCCCGAAGGTGAAACAGTGACATGTGGCAGTCCATACAACTTCATTAGAGGAAATTTCAACTCGAAATGGGCCTTTTAACTTTAACTCAAATTCCATGTCATCATGTGTTAGCCAATGAAATTGCTTTAAATTTGAAATACCGTATAGGTCTTAAACACTTTTTTAATATAAATTTGGGGATAGGTATCATAAAAAAAACTACTTTTTTTGTTTGTATTTTTGACATATATCCCCTTTTTTTACTCAAATTTCGATCGGGAGAGCTCGTTGGATGTGGAATTTAATTTCGCATCCAACGAGTACCCACTCAGCATACTTTTGATGGCCCTACTACTCCAAAAACAAGAAATACCTGAAAAAATGTGATGATGATGTCATCATCACGTTTTTCAGGTATTTCTTATTTTTGGGGTAGAGGGGTCCATCAAAAGTATGCTGAGTGGGTACTCGTTGGATGCAGAATTTAATTCCGCATCTAATGATCTCTCTCTCTCAATCGAAATTTGAGTAAAATCATGGGGAGATATGTCGAAAATACAAACAAAAAAGTAATTTTTTTCTTTTCTTCCTCCAAAATTAATAAATATTATTTTATTATTTTAACTATTATTTTATTAATTGTTTTTAGGAGGCCCATTTTGAGTTAAAATTTTCTCTAATATGATTATGCTGAACAATCCTGAAACAAGTCACCTTGGGAAAATGCACATAAGTACCAATTGGTGAAACCAAATCTGGTAAACCCTGTAGTGTTGGAAACAGGACAAACGAGGTTACCTCAGTACAAAATTGCAGACATAAAGGAGCAGTAATTTCGAAGATACCACAGAAACAGTATCAGGAATTTCTGTAGAAGATGTTGGTAAACAAGGGATTCCTGTTTCTGGAGCTTCCCTCCATTGTTTTCAGAAAAGGAGTACATTGGAAATCTCTCCTTGAAGAGGTCTATCTTTCTGTCCAATCATATCTAAAATATTCCATGTTTTGAAAATTAGGGTTTCTCTGAAAAACCCTTGATCAGCCAGCTCCAGAACCAAGATGGACACCTCAAATTGGTAAGATCTAATATTTTTCTATTTATATTTGAGGTTCTCATTTCAAAATGACTAATCACACAATATCGATGAAAATATTGGTGAAACTGAAAACTTCCAAGCATGGATGTATTGGATCTCACTGGTTCTTGAAGAAAATGAAATTGGACACCTACATAAGTTGAAAGGTTCCAGTCCTAGAGGGAGATGAGGCTAAAAGCCTTACACAAGAAGAACTTGGTCAAGGCCAAGAAGATCATTGCTGATTCAATCAAGGATCACCTTATACCACAAGTGTCATCCCTAAAGAAAACTAAAGAGATTTTTTGATTCCTTGACCAAGCTATTTGAAGGGAAGAACATGAATCGAAAGACGAATTCGAGAAACCAGTTAAAGAATGTGAAGAATGCAGAGACCATACAGTCATACTTTACAAGGTTCTCTCAAATAAGAACAACTTGAAGCAGTACAAGAAGAATTGGAGAATGCAGAAGTTGTGATAACCACCTTGAATGGCCTCCCAGGATCATGTGATTCATTTATTCAAGGAATGTGTTTAAGAAGGAAGTGATTTAATTTCAGCCGAATCTGGGAAGATCGCACGCAAGAAGAAGATCAACTCATAATAAGACAAAAGAATATGGGAGCAAATGAAGATCAATTTTTCATGATTCAAGGAAGATACCTCAAGCGATGAGGAATATGAAGAAATCAATTCTTGAAGAACCTCTTATCCATATTAATAATTTGAATAAGAGATTATTCTCATTGTTGTTATGAATAAAAAAGATGATGAAGCTAAAATAAGGAGTCTACCCACGAAACAAATAAAGATAAATATTCAATTGTCATTTCATGATACTGTTTTGTTATGCATTTGTTTATATTCAATTGATGTATTATGCATGATAGAATGTTTGCATGAATGACAGTATACTACTAATATGCATGTGATGGGTAAGTATCTCATGGTGATATAAAAATCCCATTTCTACTTATCTAGAATGAAACCTCTTTGCTGACATATTGGATTAGTGCACAATATCAATGATGTCTTGGTATAGATGGAAGGAATCTAGAAACGTTTCCGTGAGATATGGATGAAAGTTGTCTTGGATAAAATAGTTGCATGATTATATCTTTATGCATCAGAATTTTCATTATGAATATGCCTTATGAAATTTTTCGAACGGTACAAATGCATTTGACTTGTAGGAAATATCGTGTACAATCACCTACAAGAAAAGAAGGATGAGGCTTGTTCCGAAGAATAAGTGACGATGGTTCAAAAAATAATCCAAGATGAAGAATAATATGACGATAATTTCAAAGAAATAAAGAGGCCTAAGAGATACTCTAGTTACGTTACACTGTTGAGTGACATCATTGATGCAGAGCCTTCCAGCTATGAAGAAGTAGCCAAGAAGAAAGGGAAGGAGAAAACTAGTTCAAGAAGAATGATGTCTAGGATACAATATCAAGACCTAGAGGGAATTCCATAATGTATTCCATATGGATATACATGATCTAGCATGCACTAGATGGAAACATCGTGGGATACAAGGAAAGATTCATAGCATGAGGATTGTCATGGAAAGAAGGCATAGACTATAAAGAGACATTTGCAGCCAGTAGAAATTAAGACACATGACAAGTAGAATCATGTGTGCAAATGAAATAAGGCCTTGTACAAGCTTAGAAGACACCCATGGGATAACACATACATGAGGATCTTGAATATCACCTAGATTGATGAAGATCTTAACATTTTCTACAAGTTTGAAGATGAAATCCTATAGAGGATGACAAGCTCACAGATGGGAGAAAGAAGAACTTTTTCAAGATAGAGGATCTTGGTATCTAGTGACCCTAAATGGATACATAGAATATTAGTAGTAGAGGAATCTACTTGTCACTCCAGTATAGAATGTTTCAATGTATAGAGTATGAAATATAGATAGAGTATGATGCTTCAATTTAGAGGGAGTGACTATAGAAGATCCCAAGGTTCAACATGGTACAATATGATGGACATATTACTGATGGCTCTAGGTTTTACTAAGATTAAAGAACATTCCAACCTTTGCTTCAAGGTTGAAGGTGGAATACCAGTAATGCTCTTGTTATATGTCGACGACTTGTTCCTCACAGAAGATAGGAACTCATTAAAGTTTCAAAAAGGGACACCTTCTGTCAAGTTCAAGATGAAGGAATTGGGTATGATGCACTGCTTTCTAGGCATGGAGGTGTGGCAGAGTACAAATGGAATCTCTATGGGCCAAGGGAAGTATACAGTAGATATCCTAAATAGGTTCAAGATGATGGACTGTAAGGCCATGGCCACACCTATGAAATCAAACTTGAATCTATTGAGTGTTTATTCATCATAATTGATTGATTCCACGATGTATCCTCAGATAATTTCTTCCTTGATGTAAAAGACAAATACGAGACCAGATATTTGCTTTACTGTGAAAACATTGAGACATGTTCACCTAATGGTTGCAAAGCATGCAGTGAGGTACCTAATGGGTAGAGTTGAGGATGGGCTCGAGTATGAATCGAATCATAAGACTAACCTGGAGTGTTATGTGGATTCAAACTGGGTAGGTAGTGCCATTCATAGGAAGAGAACTTCAGAGTATTGCTTCAGTATGAGATCAGGTGCGATCTCTTGGTTTAGTAGGAAGCAACCCTACATGGTGCTCAATATAGTTGGAAGAGGAGCAGTGAAGCTCAAGTATGTGGTCTAGATCAAGATCTCTCGAAAGAGAGAGTTCTAGCATAGCCGATGAGAGCAATTGTTTGAGCATAAGATCCTAGCGAAGGTCATAGGTGGCTCAGATGTAAACATTCTTGTAGATTTTCCTTGGATGTAATAGGTCCTGGAGAATCCCACAGGTTATCCTTGGGCGTAACAACCCTGATGTGACTGTATGCTAGAAATTGCTAGAGTGAAGTTTGAGTACTTCAGGGAGAATCTTGGTGTTCTCCAGATCGAGGTGAAGAGCATGAGAGCCTTTCTGACATGGTAGGATTGGTTCTTTCTATGGTGAGATATAAGTGCATGAGCCATTCTGACATGGTGGCAGGATGGGTCTCCCATGGTCAAAAGCAAGTGCATATCCTTTCTGACATGGTGGTAGGTGGGTCCTCACATGGTCAGATGTAAGTGCAGAGCCTTTCTGACATGGTGGTAGGAGGGTCCTCCCATGGTCAGATATAAGTGCAGTGCCTTTATGACTGGGTCAGATGTAAGTGTAGAGCCTTTCTGACTCAGTCATACATAAGTGATGGACGAGCCTTTCTAACATGTTGGTAGGCTAGGCATATCATGGTCAAATATAAGTGTTGAGCCTTTATGACATGGTGGAAGGATAGGCCTCCCATGGTCGGATATAAGTACTAAGCCTTTCTGACATGGTGGTAGGCTGGGCCTCCTATGGGCGGATATAAATGTTGAGTCTTTCTGACATGGTGGTAGGCTGGGCCTCCCATGGTCAGATGTGAGTGATGGGCCCTTGTGATTGGATCAGATATAAGTGTTCGAAGATCCTTTCTAACATGGTGGTAGGCTCAGTCTCCCATGGTCAGATGTGAGTTCTAGGCCTTTCTAATTGGGTTAGATGTGAGTGATGGGCATGCCTTTCTAACATGTTGTTGGATGTGTTTCTGCCATGGTCAGATGTAAATGTTGGGTGGGCCTTTCTGACTAGGGTCATATATAAGTGCTAAATAATACCTACGTGGAGGCTAGGCCTACAACCAGCATGAAAAATGGTTGGCTCTATAGAACTTCCTATGATGAGTAGAATTGAGAGATAACACCAGTTGATCGAGATAGTGGAAGCAGTGATGATGATCATCCAGTGATGATCCAGCTTTAATGATGATCCGTTGATGATCTATTTTCAATGATGATCCAGTAATGATCTAGTGATTATAAATTTTTGATGATGATCTAGTGATGATCGAGCTTTGATGATGATCCAGAATTGATCCGGTGAATAAGACTTGTGCTGATGAATTGTGTCAAGAGAATACCTTCCTAGTTAAGAGGGAGTGTTGATGTATTTGTAACTTTGGAATGTATTCACTTGTATATTTTATGTATTGTACCCCGATGTTCCTATCGGTAAGTATCAGTAATGTAATTGAGTCATGTCATACCCTGATGTTCCTATTGGGAGAATGAATAATGTAAACAAATCATGTAAAGTCATAGAGGGTAACCCTCCTTATTGATCAAGGATTAAATTCCCCATAGTTGTGGGGCACTATGGTTGTTAGACTCTCATAGAGAATGCATCCTTCGTTATTTAATGTAAGTCTAGTAATTAATACCCTAGTTGTGGTTACTCAAGCCTACATAACTGTGTTAGGATTACTCGATCCTACATAACAAAGTCAAATATTAAGTGAACAAAAGAATATAAATAGAGAGTGAGCCTCTCTATTTATTACACACACTCACTCAACTAGGACGCATGAGTGAGAGAATAAGTTTTCACTCAAGTGAGAGAGAGAACAAATATTGGAGATCATCTTTTCTATCTTTGGATTTTACTGTTGCCATTGGTGATCATTCTATCTTTGAGGAAGTTGTGGGGTTTTCTCCTTTATGGTTTCCTTGAGGAAAGTCTTTGTGTCTCTTTTCCCTTGTGATTTATTTTTGTGCATGTTATTCTCTCAAATAAGATCCTAATATCATATTGCTTACATGATAAAAATATAACAAATTGTTTTTTTGCAGATGCACACAATTGAGGTATATGCAGTACAGAATGTCACAGTTGTAGAAATGAAAGTAAGAGAAGGATCCTTGATTAAGAAGGAAAATATAAGAAACATAATTGTTAATATGAAGACAAAAATTTAAGAGACTGATCAAAAATAAAAAAGATGGGAAGAAAAAAGGCTTAGGCTCGACAAGGCTGTCACTCTTCCATGCAAAAAAATCACTAACACGGGAATTACATAAGACATTTTTGTGGCTGAAAATGTAATTCAACTTAGAGAGATAGTGTAAACACTTCAAAAAAAGGTGAAAGAAATCAAAGCATAGATAAAATGAAGCACACCCCCAGAGCTGTTGAAAGCGTGATGAGAAGCACCAATTGAATCTACAAAGAATATAGAAGAAGCATAAGCATTAGGTGTTAAGGTTTTCGACCAAGTTTCTCAGGATTTGGAAGCCTTGATAGATGATGTAGAATTAGAAAAATTCACAAAGGATATGAGAATAGTTGAGAAAAATAGGAAGAAAATGAAGAATGCGATAAAAAAATTTCCCACTATAGAAAAAATGGCTAAGGAGACAAAATTGAAGAATTGTAGCAGCAGGTTATAGTGTTGCGCATGCAATGGCATGAAATAACTGAAAAACGCATTCAATTACATATTGAATATGAAAAAGTTACATGCATTATTTAGCATGTACATCAAAAGGTGCACTGAGAAACATAATCAATAGAAAAGTTAAGGTCAGAACGTGCAAGTTCCGACCTTGGGGAGAAGTTGAAGAAAAAAGAGGAATATTTGCGACAGGAGGGAGAGAAAGTAGTGAACATATTGCAATATTTTAAAATTAAAGTCAACACAACTCAAGAAATGGAAAAATAGCTTCATGTGCCTTGGGACAAGACACATATGAGTATTGGATTTCTCCTGGGACTAGGGAAAGATAAGAAGAATTCAGTTAGAAATATGCCCAAGTATGAAAAGATTCAAGTCGTAAGAAGGAAAAATGATATGTGACAAAATTAGGTGTGAAACGAAGGATAAGGTACAATAAGTAGTAAGGAATAAAGACAAGACAATGGATGAACAAAAATAGACAAAGAAGAAGGAACTAAGGAAATAAGCAACTGAAGGGGAATCTGTGACAACAAAATAAGAGAGTCCATGACAGAAGAGAGTTCACGACAAAAGAGAAGCCACAACAAAAATAAATGACAAAATGATGAAATATGTGATGGAATAAACCATGTAAGAAGGACTGTAGTGGTGAAATGGTTGGAAACATACAATTCAAAAATATCATGGGTATGAGGTCATTCTGGTTCAATGGAGGATTCACCTATGAAAGAATACTTTTAATTCAGGTTGTTGGTGACTACTGACATGTGTCAATAGAATAGTAAAGACAACATATTGCCTAACTATATGAATTCAGATGAGAGTGAAATTTAAGATTATATAACAGGAGGAAACCAAGATGTATGCGAGTTAGTTCCTGTTTAGTTGTCTCTAAGTCATGTGTTAGCTTCTCTAAGTTGTTTTGTTTGTTATTTTTCTAATTTTGTCGACTGGTAGAGAGGATTCGAATAATATGCAGCTGAGTTCACAGAAGTGTAGAATATATTGAGTCAATCCAGGCTATGTGCGGATTGATAGTAGAGTCATAGAGGAAGTTGAATCGATCTAGGATGTGTGTGGATCGTTAGTAGAGTCAAGTATAGACATAATACTGAAAAAATACCGAAGAGCATGAGAGGAAAAATAATTCCATATAGATAGGAAAGGAAGATATATAACAGAGTTTGTAGCTTAGTGCATAGAAAAAAGGGTGCCATATGCTTATCATGCTAGATGAGGAGTTCCTTTGTGGTTTTTCTCGTATGGGTTTCAACATTAGATACTATGTCAAATATTTTTGAGTGGATATATATGTTGTTGTGAATAAGTGTTTATGTATTTTCTTACGAAGGAGTGCATATGTATCTATCACACTGTAACCATTGAATGTATCTATGTTGCATCAGGTTTATTGTTATAATACCTTTGGAAGGATGAGTTCTGTCACAACTGAACCATTATTAATAGGTATAAATACCCCACCCACCAGCTTTTGTCAAGCGCCTTGGTGGAATAGCAAGGAACATTAACGCCTCCACCCAACTGCATAAACCTCGTTTTGGCAGTTACCTATAAAAAGATATCTTGGGTGAGATTGCATCTACATCATGGGTGCTAAATACTAAGACTTTCTATGTGATGATGATATATTGGGATTTGTTGTGATAAAAGGATGAAATGAACCTAGGTAGAGGGTAATTTGATTCCAACACAATAAAAACAATACTTATATTTCACGTGCAAATAAAAGGGGAGAATGGTAATGGAGTGGTAGTGCATGAAGTAATCAAAATTATAGTACTAAGGTGTAATCCAAATATTATGTTGGGTCAATGAAAGAGGACAAATATTATTCATTTATATTTTTCCTTTTAAGAATGACAATACTATAGCATGACTTGGGAAACATAATAACTAAGTAGGGGTCAAATCAAGGTTGGTTGAAAATTTCAATAACCCACATAATCCATGTGATACCCAATACATGGCTTGGAAATAGTAAATGTCAGGGTCTTCATTACCTTTCTGTAACACAATAGAGATCCACGAATTTTCATAGCTTACCATTTCATGAATTACTTGTTTTGAAACACTTATTCCGAAATGAATGGCCTCTAAGAGCATAATAAGGAAATTTTAACAAGCAACATGATATTTATAGTTGCATTAAATTGTACAATAATTGGTTTCTAGTTGCATATACATAAGAAAAGAAAAAAAAAATGGAGGAAAATAAATTGTAAAGTTTAAGAATTGTATTTCCAGATCTTTTCGTGTAATGAACATTTGATATTATCCCTAATTAAACCCTCAACTATTGAATTGAATTACATATGAAAGTGGTAAAAAAACTATTTATATGGAATGCATTCAAAGAGGTAGTAATTACAGTTGAATTTTCAAATTATGAAACAAATCCATATCAAACCCCATTAAAACCACTTGTAGTGTTACAACAAAAATATGCATGATTGACATTTAGTATGATGAAACATATAATCCAATGCAGCTTGGGGCATTCAAATTATAATTGAATCCTTTGTACAAAATTCAATAAAATCATACCTCATGAGAACATTAGTGTTGGTTTCATATATTTTATCATTAATGTTTTCAAACACATATATCCTATGTGAGTTGTAACCTTATTTAGGGTCTAAACAAAGGAACTATATTTAGTTATTTTTTGGTCCTCCTAATTCCTATGAAGGATACTCTCTCATGTGTCATTTCAATCAATACTAATAGACTTATTTTCTAATTAGTTATGACTTTCATTTATAATCTAGTTTGATCGTGAACTTGACATGGTATCATCAGTGGTACAACCATGAATCTATTATGGGAGCATTTGATATCAAGACATAATATATACATGATCCTAATTTATCTGATATCATGGTTTTCCACTACGGTCTGTGAAATATCTCTAGTTCTTAGAGTTCTATTTTATCCTCCGGTGTTGTAGCAACATCTTGTGTTGGGAATTGAGTGTGTAGTTGTCTCTCCATACTAAACAAACTCACAGACTTCATTATTCTATCCAATGGATATATGTGGGAAATATTTGTCAAATTATGGTCACAAATCCATTAGGTTGGGCATTCTATAATGTGGTGGGATTTCATCATACCAGTAAAACAACCTTTATTCATTTTAATCTTCAAATATTGAATACATACATAGATAATTACTTTCTTGACTACAAATCAATCCATATAATCTTATTGTAAACTAATATTCTTTGAAACATTTTTTCATATATGTTGGTTTTACAACACTTTTTTTCATATATGTGGGTGTTTATCTTATTTCTGTTTAAAAGAGGTAATTGGTGTAAATATGGTTCTTCCTCTACTGTCATATCACAATTCCTATGACCTAGAAATTTTCACCTTCAACAAACTTTGGATTCATCAATTAGTCTACTGCATGTCCCATCCCAAATTTCTATAGGGTGAAATTTGGAACTATCTTCTAATGGAAAAGAAACACGATGAGATATTGTTCTTGGTATTGATATAGTTTTTAATTATGCGGTTTTTGTTGGCCCAGTTTAGAACAACCAGTATGAAAGGAATGCACAAAATTCAACTATTATCCCATATCATGGATAAGGGTTATCAATCTCATTTCTTAGAGAGTGGTCATTTCTATTGGTTAGGAAGAGGCTATCAATCATATATATAACAATAGTTGATATAGAAATGAAACAGACACAACTACAACTAGTTATATCACTTGTGGAACAAAATTTTTCAAGATCTTCTTCATTAACACAAAAAATCATTGTATACTCTTAAAATGAGACTTCATACATATAATAAATTCTAAAGTAGTTTGGAAAGTTTCCTGAATTAAATAAAAAGCTATACTTGTAATGATTATTACATGTACTCACAAAGATTGTACATTAGAAAGTTTAATTGTTTCAAAACTACATGTATTTATTTGCATATGTCACAGGGAGAAATTAGTCCTTCTTATAACCCCCCTTAATTTATACCTTATAAATTTCATGACTACTTATTTCTAAATATTTCCTTTGATTTACAAATTTATGTCTTTCCAATGGATTAGTGAAGATGTTATCGAGTTGGCCTTGAGATTTACAAAATTTCAAATGTATTTCTCCATTTCTTACAAGATCTCTTATAAAATTATATATGGTAGCAATATGTTTTCTTTTCCAATGGAATAGATGATTTTTTTATAGTTCTATGGCTAAGTAAATGTCAAAAAAGATTTGTTTTTCTTATTTTGCTTTATGTTTAAGATCTTCCAATATCCTCATCAACCATACAACATGACATGATGTTGATGTTGCTGGCACATACTTAAATTCTCCTAAAGATATTGTCACAATGGGATACTTTTTGGATGGCCATGAACATAATCATAATCCAAAATGGAATACATAACCTGAAGTAATATTTCTATTATCAATGTTTCCTGCAAAATAATTTTTAGTGTATCCAAGTAGAGAGATGGAATTTGTGGTTGAATACAAGATTCCAAAATTAGTTGTACCTAAAATATATCTTAAAATTATTTTACCTATTTGCCACTGGGAAATTTTTGGAATTTCCATGAACCTAGAAATTAAATTGACTCCATACCTGATGTTTCATCTTTTGGTTGTTAAATAAATCAAATGACCAACAAGTATTTTATACAAAGTAGGATCCTCTGATGTTCCTTTATCATGCTTGCTCAACATTTTTCATGTTACTATTAGAGTAGATGTTGGCTTCCATTTTGTCATTTTAAACCTCTTCAATTTTTTTTTTATCATACTATTGTTGAAATATAAATACCCCATTATTTGATTTCTCAACATCAATTAACCCAATGTTTTCCATTTAATTTTTTTTTGCATGACTAATTTGAAATTTTCCATCCTTATATTTCTTGTATAGATCATATCATTTAAATCAAGACATACAATTAAAATTATATTTTCCATATTTGTTTTGGTGTAAAATGTGGGTTGATATTTGCTTCTATAAAACCCATTACTATAGAAATTGCAACTTTGATACCATGTGAAAATAGAGACTTGTTTAAAAGAAGTAGCACATGAGGTATATCTTGCTACTAATATAATTCTCACAAGTATGTACAACGAAAATAGAGAGAAGAATAAAGAGAATGAATAAAAGAGAAGTGATCCAATATATTTCCAAGTGTTATTGATTAGATCAATTTATTGATTTTTACAATATTAATACATCCTTATAAATGAAAATTGAGCTGGTGGAAGACAACTCATGCTAGCTCATAAATCAGACTTTCCAATTATTACAAACCCCCATGGGCAGCTAAAAAACCTCCCAAATAAGTAAAGGACCTCACCAATTATCTAAAGCATGAGTTATTTGTCATAAGTGATGGAAAAACATGCTAATCTTGGAATATGGAGAGAAAATCATGGAGGATGGGTTAGAAACAAAAGGTAGCAGTTTCCTAGCTGAATAGCTTTATCTTATGGACATAAAAGCAAGATAACAAGAAGGCACATTTACTAATTATGGAAGCCAATAAAGTAGGAGGGATATAACTAGATTCCCAATAAATACACTACTGGGGTATATATGGAAAGTGTTGGCCAACTGGTGGAATTTAATAAAAAATGATTAAATATTTTTATCCTAAGTATGAAGTGTGTTTATAATATTTCCACATCCCCATTTAATTCTGACTTTATGATTTTTATATTTGAAATAATAATATTCATATGGTGCATACAAGTGTATATAGATACCAACAACAAGGCTATGGTCACCCTTTACAATTATTCATCTCCAAAAGGGAAGAGGAAAAACCAAATGGGGAAATCCTCCATCAAGAAAGGACAAGGCACAAAATTTGAACAATATTATTCAATTATGTATTTATATTCACTTGAATGAGCTGAATTAACTGCTTCTAGTGAAATGATTTGATGAATAAATCGTAGACTCCATGATCATGCGCTAGAGTGTAGAATCTGTAAGAAGGAAGAGGATAGATTCCTTGTATCTCATCATCTGATGAAGTAGAATAATTATATGAATGCTTCTTGATTCTAATAAAATATGATATGAAAACAAAATCTGAAATGGAAAATATATCTATGCATACTCCTTCCGAAAGAGTAAAAAAATTAAGACAATCAGTCACACAATAAGTTCCTTATATAGCTACAAGATTGTGATGTGGATAAGATATCTTTCTTAAAATATGATGTACCACATTCTCATATATGATATGAGGCTGAAAATACTCTCATATGACATAAATATTATCATATGGAACCACAAAGACAAATTATTTAATTTCTCCATGAGGAGATGGGGTTAGACTAGGAAAAGTATTAGCAAATGGGGAAAATTGAAGAGCATAAAAATATGAATGATGAATGGACTTGAAATAAGAGCCATAAGTATTTAGAGAGGATAAAAACATATGTAAGATATTTACATTGATGAATAAGTTTATACATAACCAACCAGTGAGAAATAACCAATACATGAAACCATTTGATATAAGTAACACTGCATAGGAAATCAATGAGGAATTAGCTATTGAACTTAGGGTTTGTACAGTCTTAGGAATATTTAGAGGTATGGTAGATGGTATGGATGGAGGTATGAATGGTGTAATTACATGCATTTAATCCTTTAAACATGCTTCTAAATCATTATCATTATCATTTGAATGAAACAAGGAAAATTTGCTTAAACACAAGTCAGGATCTAGTGAAAGATCACAAGTTTTGGGAGATGAATATAGGAGACTGATAAGTGGATTATCAAGGAAAGAAACTTATATTTATGATTCTGATATATCAAAAGGGAAAACTATATTAGATATATGAATAAAGTATTTAACTCTAGAGCCTAAGGAATAGTTTATATCACCTTAGAACTGCACACTATGACACTGTTTCGAGGAATCAACCGGTTTCTGTAGCTCATCTAGAACTTTGATGTTGTGCTTCTAAAGAAGATGAGACATGATGTCCATATTATTCATCAAATAATTCTTTTGAAACTTAAATCTCTTGCTGCAATAATAACACTTGGATGTACTTCCTTTTTTCTTTACTTTCTTTATTGAACCTTCATCACTAGTCTTCAAACATTCATCTTCATTATTTTACTTTGGCATTCTATTTCATAGTACATACCACTATTAATCCTAAATAGAATCACCATCATGTTCATGAGACTGGTACTTTAGTGTTTTCCTTAATCCCTTAGAGTGTTAATTGCCAAAAATGGTTGCAAGGAGATTTGTCCTTTGTGCTTTTTCCATATGTTTAAGTAGTACAACATCTTGAAAATATACATAAGGCACGAGGAATCCCTAATTCAACTTGCGCACTACCAAAGTTCAGTATTGTAAATATTTTACTTGATGCAACAAGTTTTATCCTCTATCAACACTTCTTGTCCTCTTGCAAAGTATAGTTCCCTTCCCAAAAACACAAAAAAGAGAAGATTTCAAGAAGTCTCTAGAAGAAACGTTCATGGACCCTTATCCCAACTGATTTTCCTAGGTCAAACTCAAATTCCCCCATTTATGAAATGATCCCTAAACCTTCTTGCTAAAATATTCAACATGTTCTATCTTCTTTAATCTTTAAATATACATGCATCTCTCATGATTAAGAGAGCAGCAAATGATTGAGAATACACAAATCTTTCCCAAATAGTGTTTAACATTTGATGCATTTGTGCTAGGTGAGGATTAGAGGAAAATTGTCAATTGGAGGGTCTTATCAACATCAAGGCTTGGTTTTAATTATTTTATACTCAACTTAATACAAATACATTCTCTCTTTTCCATAGATAAAGTATGTATCATGTTATATTTTCCTTGGTTTTTCTTTTGGATCATTAACATAGGATTATCTTATTTTCTTTTTGCTTTCACTTTGTCTGCTTGTTCTTGTGTGTCTATTTAAGGTATCCTCTTCTAAAAAAGTTGGTGTTAAGATTAAAGAATCCTCCTTTGTCCATACATAGTCTATTTGATCATATTTCCTTACTTAGGAGTCATTTGGATGATTTTGGTGCCACCATGATATTAGTGAAACTGGTGCAACCGGTGATAATCCCTACATTCTAGGAGCCACTTTGAGTGCCACCACTTGCCTCCATCAGTTGGTTTTGGTAGGTAGGAAGTTATGTTGAGTGAACCTCTACTCACAGTTAGTTAGATCACTCTCATTTAGTCTAGTGCCAACTTTGCGTTCATCCATGGTGAGTGGTGGATTTTTCCACCTACCAAAGTAGTTAACTGATTGTAAACTGATTTAGACATTGGGATTTAGATTATTTTCTCTCATGAAGTCATTTAGACACAATGATTTAGCGAGTTAGTCAAGTTTAGTTTGTATATTTGAATATTGTCCACATGATTCGAATTCTCCTTATTGTAACACCATTGTATTAATGTTGGGTTAATGAATATTAATATTGTAATTAACTGATCAATTCTTATCATATTTGTCTCAAATTTTCCTTGTTCAGTGTGCATTGTTCTTGATATTCCACTGCATAATTATATTTCTGAATTTCTCTCATTTCCTGTAGATCAATGGATCATAAATTTAACATGGTATCAGAGCCTTTTTCAGGCTAGCAACAATTCTTGACCAATCTCCATTGTACACCTAAAGAAACTAAGTTTCCATGTAGATCTTAGAATGATATCCTCGCTCCTGATGGATTTTGTCCAGATAAGTCTATAGAGGTGTGATGGACTCTAAGAAACTATACATGTCAAGGTGGAAAGGATTGAAACCGACATGATTGCAAATTGAATTGGGTTTTTAGTGTTGAATGTACCTATGTAGCTTCTTGAGGAATGGATTGTTCATCATACAAAAATATGGATTCTACAGCTCTTGTAACTTGAATCCTTACACCCTTCAACTATACGTATTGGAAGGAAAATACACATGCAGCCTCGTGCAAGATTGGTCTATTTCAGATGAAAATGGGTGCAAAAACTGAGCCTCGATAGTATGTTGAGAAGAAGAAATTTTTTAATTGGCTTCATGTGCACTCATATCTCCGGATATATGTTTTTCCACCTTTAGGGACTAAGGAATTTGAAGGAATATTGAGATAATATTGAATATTTATTTGGAAAACAATATGAGCTTCGAGGGCATATTTTGGAGAATGAGCTCATTGCTCTACAACCCAGCAATTTTGAATCTATTAAACAATTCTTCACAAAATACAAGTCACTAGTACTGTAGTGCAAACAATGTGGATTAGAGAGGAAAAATGAGCTTCTTGTGTTGTCAGTACTGGGCAATATTGGCTCTAAGTGCTCATTCCTTGTCTCTACATTCCATTCTAGAAGAGCTTCCATAGGTAATTGGAATATGCCGTCTCTACAAGATTTTGTTGAGTCATTAATACAATATTAAGATAGATTGGTTCAAATGGGAGTAATTCAAACCTCCATGAATCAAGCACTCTTTATGATAGAATCAACTAAATTGCAAGAAAGAGGGAAGCATAAAGGGAAGGAGACCAAAACCACCGATTCAAAGCCAAAGGAGAATCATAAATATTTTGATGGATCTGTGGGTTCCAAGAAAAAGAATAAATTTGAGAAGACTAAGTGTCCATATTGTATGAGAGGCTTTCATCTAGAGAGCAAGTGCATGAAGAAGACAATCGACCAGCTATCAACACTCCTTGAACTAAACAATATTTCCCTCCTACAAGGAGCAAATAAATATGATGTTGGACAATCGATAGAAGATCATGAGAGATGCCATGACTTGAAGGAATTCCTCACTCATCTAAAACATTAATTTATAGATTATGGAGCATCCAAACACATGTTTTCCTATACAAAATCCTTCACCACTCTCACACTCTATCAGGAGGACCTGGGATTCACATGGGAGATAGACTCACAAAACCTAGTTGCTGAAAGACGTTTTATTAAAATCCATCATGGTGAGTTCAAGAATGTTCTATATGTTCCCTCTCTTGCAGGAAATATGTTGTATGTTTACCAAATGAGTCATACAAGATTAGCTAAGAGAGTTACATTTGACTCTAACTCAATAGAAATCACTGAAAAATATATTGGAAATATCACAGTGAAAAGGTTTTCTAACCATGCCTCAAAGGTATATGAGTTATCCCATTTCCTTCCTGCTTCACATCAAACAGATTTATTCAATGATTGCAATAGCACTAGCAAGTTGTGGCATGAGATATTGGGCATCTCAATATCAAATATATCAAGAAAATTTATAATGAAGAAAAGGTTGAGGGCTTGCCACCCATCCAAACATCAGATGGAGTATGTCCTGGTTTCTTGCTAGGTAATCATCGAGAGAATAGGTGTGAATTTGGAAAGTAAACTAGAGCTCCTTATACACTTGATATGATACACAATGATGTTTCAGGACCAATCCATAAAAAATTAGTAAATGGTTCTAGGTTTTTTCTTAATTTTATTTATGATTATTAAGGGTTCTACTAGGTATATTTTAAGAAACAAAAATGAGAGGTATTCACAATTTTTAAACTTTTTAAAGTCTTGATTGAGAATAGTTTCTAAAAGAATATCAAGTCCATTAAATCAAATAATGGAGGTGAATATATTAAAATAGATTTTCAGCAATATTGTGAATAAGAGGGGATTCAAATAGAACACTTAGTTCCATACACACCAAAATAGAGTGGTGTTCATGACAGGAAAAATAGATCATTAAAGGAAATGGAAACCTCTCTTCTCCAAGAAAAGAATATTCATCCTTCTCTTAGGGTTGAAGCTGTAAAATGTGCTTCATACATACATAATAGATTTCATAAAAAATCAATGATTGGGGAGACTCCTTTCTATGCACTACATGGGCATAAGAATGATTTCTCTCACTTGAGAGTCTTTAGTTCCAAATCTTGGGCCATACTTCCTATAGAGAAGATAAAGGCCTTCCAAGACCAGATTAGAAAATGCATATTACCAGGATATGATGGTGATGTAAAACAATATAAATTGATGGAACTTGCAAATTGGAAGTACTTCATAGAGTGCAATGTTTAGTTTCAAGAAGATCAGTTACTTGATCCACCACAATCCGAAGTAAAATAGGTGTAAACACTCCTCAGTTTCCATTTGATGATGATATTTTGTCTTATGTTTGATATTCAAATTCATAGGAACACGATCAAAATGATATTGATATTGAGGTTGTACCTCATGAGAACCTAGATCCAAATCTATCTCCCATTCCAAATCAGTGGCCTAATCTTAAATGGGCACAAAATATCATTGAAGAAGCTTAGGATGGTGCTGGGAATCAAAAAGACAGAAGGAGAACTTGGTCCCAGTATCAGAATGAACATGTTAAACTATCTCAAACAACTTCTCTATCTACAGAGTGGTGCAACAAAATTCCAGGTAAATGCTACTCAATGATAGTGAATGATAAAAAAATTGGCCTAGTGAAGAACAAAATTGATTATTAGATTCCTCTTCTAGAAAGAAGAAACAAAAATAATATTCATTGGATCGAAATAAAATTGAGAGATTCACATGCAAAGTCTTGAGATGTATTTGCACAGAAGAGCCAAGCTATTCTATTGTTGTTGCATAATGCTGCAAATTGAAGCAATTTTTTTACAAGTTATTACCCAAAGAGGGAAATTTTCTCCTAAGTATAGCTTGTTTTCCTGATTCATTGCTTATTTTGGGAGGCGGGGGGGGGGTTCAATGAGTTTTTATCCATTTTTTGTAGTTTATCAAGCAATTTTTATTTTTTCACTAGATTGTATGGGTGAAATTTGGCCTAGTTTCCAAGGCACAACGTCGTCCAAGTTAGGATTAAGGGGAGGTGTTAGGATTAAATAATCCTCCCTTGTCTGTATATATTTGATTCGATCTTATTTCCTAAATTAGGATTAATTTGGATGAGTTTGGTTCCACCATGATATTGGTGCCACTCATTCCATTGGTTCCAGCAATGCCATTTGGTTCCATTGGTGCCAATCAATACATTCTAGGAGGTAATCTGAGTGATACCAGCAGCCTCCATTAGTTGGTTGTGGTAGGGAGGACGTTATGTTGAGTCAACCTCTAGTTACAATCAGTTACATTACTCTCAGTTAGTCTAGTGTCATTTTTCATGCATGGATGGGGAGTGGCACCTTTTTCCACCTACCCGAGTTGTTAACTAATTGTAAACTGATTTAGAGAATAGTAGTTAGACTACTTGCTCCCATGAAATGATTAAGGCATAGTGAATTATCTAGTCAGTCAAGTTTAGTTGGTACATTTGAATCTTATCCACATGATTCATATTATCCATATTGTAACACCATTATATTACTGCTAGTTTAATGAAGACTAATATTGTAATTCAGTGATAAATTTGTATTGATTTTGTGTCAAGTTTGTCTTATTTAGTGTACATTGTTTTTTATATTCAACTACATAATTCTACTTCTCAATTTCTCTCATTCACATGTAGATCAATGGTTCACAAATTTAACAGTTGGATCGCAAAGAACATTCAAGAGACAAGGACAACCTTCGAGTAAGGTATGAGAGCTAATATTTAAGTAATTTGATATACTAGGGAAATATTGCATAGTTGTTCTTTATTTTTCTATATATACATCATTTACACTAGGGAAACAATCCATGTCCACATAGATTGAATAATTTCTGTAAAACAACCACTCTGTATTTTTTCTATATATTTAAATTCCTTGAACTTGTCAAAAGTTTCATATTTTTTTTAGGAAATATAACCATGTATTCTGACTAAAATCATCAATAAAAGTGTCCTCCTAAGGACTATGTTTTCATGGTACCACATACATTAGTATTCCCCATCTCCAATAGTACCCTTATGTCGTAGAATGCACTAGATACAAAGTTTTCTCTTTTTTGTTTTCCAAATATGAAACTCTCACCACAATTTGTTGGTTTATGAATCAATCAAAACCCTTTAACCATTTGCTTCTCTTGTAATAAATTCATCCCACCAAAGTGTAGTTGGCCAAATGTAAAATTCCATAACCAAGACTCAACTTGTAGTGGTGACATTGTGATTCCTTAAAGTTAAAGAAAATTTATTATTCTTGGTCATTTTAATCCTAGAAATCAGATTTCTACTTGGAGATTTGTCTACAAACATTTCTTGTAAAGATGACATTATAACCATGTTTAGTGAGTTTACCAACAATAATTAAGTTGTTATTTAAACCAAGGATTAGATAGACATCACACATGTTTTTCTTCTCATTCTTCTAGGTTAGATAATCGATTGTCCCTTTACCAACTACATTGGAAAATTTATCATGTCCTAATATGACACCAAACTTGATTGAGTTGTCTACATTTACAAACATACTTTTATCTCCTTTCATGTGGTTTCTAAAGCCATTATATAACAACCAAAGGTCTTTATTACATTCCTAATCTTCATGACAAATTAAGAAACTGGCCTGTCATGTAGTTTCAAATGTATTCGAAATATTAGCTCTATTTTTGTCTAGGTCTTCCTTCTTTATCCTACATTCATTCACTAAATGACCAAATTTTTTGCAATAGTACCATTTGTTTCTATATTTGGCATACCTCATGTTCTACTAAAAATATCTACCTCTCCCCCTTGAACATAAACGGTGTTATTTTGGATTGTATTATTATTCTATGCTTTGCTTGTTTTTGTTGTGTGCACTATAGTTGCTGAATAGAACCCTCCCTTTGTTGTTTATTCCTATTCCTCTGTTGAGATAATATTGTGTCTTGAATCCATGTTCAAGTGATTCGTCTTCCCTATTAATTATTGATTCATAAGATAACAATCATATTTTAAGTTCATAAATTGACTATATTGAAAAATAATTAGATTATTCAATGAAAACTATTAACATACCAAAATTTAATGAAGGATCCTCAGAACCCTTTGCACAACCTTCTCATATTTTATGTATTCTCCATGAATAATTATATGTTTGACCATTCCCATTATTCCCATTACCATTGATCCTTACAAAATCAACCTTGACCATCGATCTTGATTTGATACAGAAATCGGACTTCAAAAACTTCAAGTTCTATTCACTTAATTCTTTACCTTCCTCGTTCTGCATTTTGTATGTGCCTTCCGCACCGTTGATCCTTGTATAATAAACCTTGACCATTGATGTTGATTTGATGTGGGAATCAAACTTTCAAAACTTAAAGTTCCATTAACTTAATTCTTGACTTTTTTCATTCTGCATTCCGTATATGACATCTACACCATCGATCCTTGCAGAATCAAACTTGACCGTCAATCTTGATTTGATGCAAGATTTGGACTTCAAAAAATTCAAGTTTCTTTAAATTAACTCTTGAATTTCCAAGTTGTGTATTCTGTATATTATTTTCACACTATTGATCCTTGTTGAATCAACCTTGACCATTGATCTTTATTTGATGGGAAAATCAGGCTTCAAAAATTTCAAGTTTCGTTAACTTAATTCTTGACTGTCTCTGTTCTTAATTTCGTATATGCTTTCCACACCATTGATCCTTGTGGAGTCAACATTGACCATTGATATACTTCTTTGTGGATTCCAAAATGAAACCTCTATGACTATTATCAGGATTTGATCTTCTTTGTGTATAAACTCTCAGTCGTTTATCTACTTCTTTGTGAATCGACATTTAACTCACTCAAGAAGACTCAATTTTGTAACAAATTCCTTTAGATAAAAATTTCACGCTCGCTATCTGTTGTTAATAAAATTTCTAGTTGAATTAATGAAATAGCTTATTGATTGTTCAATCAGTGTTCCCACCAAATCAATGGTGGACTTCAAAAACTATGAAGTGGGATTCCATAAATATTCTGTGCACATGGCATGTCCCCAACCCTCTACTCGATGGAGAGGAGGTGACTTACATCTATCAACCCGAAAAATCTAAGCCCCATGAACATAATATAAAAATGCATGAACTTAAACAAAGACATATGCATAACTTATTAACATATAGCGGAAGTATAATCATTCATACAAGCATTCAACATGTTCATAGTAATTCATAAAACAAATACAATTGTGGAAACAAAATATAGGGGAATACTTATCTTGTAAAAAGCTTGTACAAAAACCATCTATGTCGCTACAAAATTCCACACAACCATAGGACACAACGCTCTTTAATCTCTCTGCAGGACTACCACCCCTAAGATAGGCATGATTTCCCCCAAGGAATAAGGAACACTAGCAAACTTCACCCATAGCCAAGGATCTAATAAAATTCATCAAATTTAACACATTTGGGTTTATCATACTTACACAGGAAGTGGTTTAAACTTAGACAAATTCACAGGAGACACATCCAAGCCAACATATGGGTTTATCAGGCTACCAAGCAAGCCATCCTTCCAGTCAGGTTTATCAGGTTGCCAAGGAGGCAAAAGGGATGATTGGTAAGTTAGTGAGCTCAATCCAGAGCTATGAAAACCCACATCATATCTAACCTGAATTCTAAACACTTACACACCCAACACAAGGAACCATCCCCTTCTTTGCTACACAATCCCTTAAGCCATGCATTCCCTTCTAATGCTATTCAGTGTATGCAAATAAGAAAATCAACTGTGTAGATTGATCTGTGAGGTGCCTTCAAACACTAGGTTTATCAACCAAGTCCAGAATCCATTTCAATTCCCCAAATCAGTTCAGATCCCAAACAAGGATGCACACACAGTGATCTCAGTCCTAGGATTATCAAATGTATGCAGAAGACAAGGAATTACACATGCACACAGTAATTTACGAATTTCTGAACATTGTCGGTGCCAGACCGACTGCTCCAAAATACCAAAATGAAAACATTTGTTGGTTATCCAAATTAAAGAAAAAAAGTTGGATTCTGGGCAATCGGGTTTAGGAAAACGACTAGCATACTGGATATAATGTGAAAAGAAACAAATCAATACGGTAAAACCCAAAACGTGAAGGATCCAGATAATCGAACAAGAGAAAATTGTAAAGGTTTAAGACTCATAGTGGTTTTTCTTTCCACATGAATGAATATTGGGATCCAAAAACGTTACACATAGTCAAAATCGTGAGGGGAAGGTGAAACACCCATGTCTGAGGAAAAGGTAGTCATTTTTTTTGTTTTCTTTCGCAAGAAAATTTAAAACACATTTTTCCCAAAGTGGTGCTATGCCCAATTCGAATTTCTTCCCACTCTTCCAATTCCTACCCCCCCCCTTTATCCATAGGAAAAATCATGCCCCCAACTCATTTGGTTGTGTTAACATATCTAGCTATAGGTTTTTAATTAAAAATTGTAAATTTAACATAATGTCTAGCTTTGTAATATTTAACTAGAATAAAATAACATCGACTCAACTTTAATTGCTGAAACATAAACACTAAATCAATGGTGTGACTTTTTCCTAGCTCCACATCATGATTATTTAGATCATATTATTTAAATGCCAATCGGGTCAAAACCAGGGTGTTCCAGCACATCAATTTTTTTTCAAAACCCACATCTACACCCAGTGAAATCGTTGTGGATCATCGATCTATTTTATGTTCAATATCTCAGAGCCCCTCCTACATATTCCTCGCTCCTTCTCAAGCGAAATGTCGTTATCATTGTCAATCTTATCAAATATCGATATCGATCGTACGATGTATTTTGTGTAGTCTTAACTCGGGAACACCTTCTGTTTGTGAAATTCAATTTTAACTGTAAATATGTTGTAGATACAAGCTCTTTAACTTTTTGTAATCTTCGTTGAAATTATGAGTGAAGAGATCAATTCTGTCTGTAACACTTCAGACAAGAAAATTAGATCTCATACGCTTGAATTTGATTTTTATTTACATATATACACATAGAGGATTGAAAATATATACTTCTCATTAACAAAATAAAGGTATTAACAGATCAAAACATTTGCAGGGTAGAACTAGGCTCTTTATTCAATTAACCAGTTATAAATCGCACACTATCTGCTATATGCTCTTTGCAGACAGATCTATGCTATAAAAACATTACAGATTCAGTCCACATTCAATAAGCATAATTAGGTTGAGTGGAAATGATACAAACAAAGCTTAGTTAAAATTAGGAATATATGGTACACATTTAAAAAGAAACAAGGGATTCAGTCCCTTAAACAGAGAACCATTAATTCTAAATTCTTCAAGTATTGGATTCAAAACTATATCAACAACAACCATTTCTACTAATGTTTTCTCAGAATGAGTTATTAATCACTACAGTAATAACATTGCACATATCTAATATACTTCAGATAAACATGGATATTTGTTATACAGAAATGCATAATCCTACTACCTGGAGACGTAACTGTACATAAAACTTTCACATACACATACAATTGTAACTAGAATTAGTCATAACAAAAACAGAGGAGGAACTTGGCATAAATACTGGGAAAAAAAAAGATGACAAGTTGTTCCTCCCAACCAACTCCCAGAGTAGCCAAATTACTTGCTCCAGAACCCTCGATCCTATTCGCTGAAACACAAGAGAAAAATATCTTAATGCGCCAGAGCCTTGCATTCCACATATGTTAATCCCCATCCAATGCTAGCCTCCTTCTGCTCATGGACATACTATTAAATAGTATTTTTCCTAGGACATGGTTATTTATGAGCCTCCTGCTCTTTAGAAACTAAACTAGGAGAGGAGACCTGATTTTTTAAAATGATGCCTCCTGCATATCAAATTCTCAATCGGTTGTATCTACAACTTATTGTTTCCCTCTTGTGGGTCAGTGAACATTCTTTCAACATTGACTTCCACTTTTGTTCCTGTTCAGCATATTTTATTAAATAAGGAATTTTTTTATTATAAAATATTTTATTCTTGAATTTTCTATCAAAGAATAATAAAATAATAATCAAGGTATTTTCCAACAAAATAAATAATTATTAATTCATGGGGTATTACATACACCTTCGCTTAAAAGATAACAATGAACTCGGCATTATAACTTTTGTTTTCATTCTTTCATGCCAGCTTCATGGAATGAGTCTAGATATGCCTCCTACAAATTATTTTCTAGCTCCCAAGTAGCTTCTTATGGAGTAAGGTTCTTCCATTACCTTTACATGTTCGACCGTACGATTTTGGAGTAAAAGTTCTCTCTTTTTGAAAATGTGCTCTGGTCCCACTTTGAACTCTCCCTCTGGTTCCACTCGAATTACATTCCATTCAATCACATGAGAAACATCATGAACATATCTTTTCAATATAGAAACGTGAAACACATTATGCACTTTAATATAGGGTGGTAGGGGTAACGGGTATGCGACTGACCCTACTTTAGCTAGGATTTCAAATGGCTCGCAATACATGGGTGCCAATTCCTTATACTTTCTGAATATAAAGGTAATTTTCTTGGGCTTTACATTTCTGTATACATGATCACCCACCTAGAAGTCCCTAGGAGTTATTTTTGAGTCAACAAAACGTTTTTTCCTTCCTTGGGAATCCTTCAAGTTTTATTGTACTTATTTCATGATTAGTTCCATATCTTCTAATAAATCAGGTCCTAAAATTAATATATCAAGAGTTCTGCTCCATGATATTGGATTATTAAACTTACTCCCATATAAAATTTCAAATGGACTCATACCTGCTGAAAATTGGAAATTATTGTTATAAGCAAATTCAACTAAGTGTAGGTAGTCTTCCCATTTACTTGCTTTGTCCATAACATACATTCTTAACATGTCATCTAGAACTTGGTTTACCCTTTTAGTCTCCCCATATGTTTGTGGATGATATGCAATACAAAAATTTAACTGGTTACCCAAACCTCTAAATAAGTCTTTCAAGAAGTTACCTCTGAACTCTATGTCCATATCTGAGACTATTACCTTCGATATGCCATGTAACCTGAATATTTATTTCATGAATATGTCTACAATATTAATAGCTTTGTAGGTAGATTTGACAGGTATAAAATGAGCTTCTTTACTTAATTTGTCAACCACAACCATGATGGAATCATGTTGTCTGAAAATCTTGGGCAATCTGGTGATGAAATCCATACTGATGGTCTCCCACTTCCATTTTGGAATGGGTAGTGGTAGCAAAAATCCTACTGGATGTTGATGCTCTTCTTTAACTTGATGACATTCAAGGCATAGAGCTAAGTGTTCAGCCACTTCCTTTTTCATGTTTTTCTGAAAGAAGTCCTTTCTGATCATGGTAATCATTTTCTCAAAGCCTAGATGCCTCAATTATGGTATTTTATGTAGCTCATCCATAACTGTGAATTTAATTTCTCTATGTTTGGTATATATAGAATGTATTTATTCAACAATAGTCCTTGTTGGTTTATGCTAAAGTATGCTTTTACTTGTTTTTTTTTTCATTTTTAGAATTCCTTTCTTTTAAATTCTGATATTCACCATTAGAATTTCCAGTACTTGAAATCTGATTTCCTAGATCAGATTTGTAACTACTAATTCTGCATAGTAAATTCACATGACAACTTAAACCATCTGTTACATTATTTTCCTTTCCCTTTATATGTTTTATTTTGAAGTCATACTTGCTTAGAAAGGACAAGCATATGGCTTTTCTTGCGTTCAAATTTTGTTGATCAAATAAATATTTAAGGCTTATGTTGTCTGACATAAGTAGAAAATTTCTCCTAATTAAATAATGTCAGCACATTTTCGAGGTGTGAATTATAGAAGCGAGTTCTAGATCATGTGTCACATAATTCTTCTCATCATATTTTCATTTTCTTGATTCATAAGCTACAACATGATTGTGTTCTAGTAAAACTCCACCTAACCCTTCATTGCAAGCATCGATACATACAACGAAATTCTTGAATCGATCGACAATTTTTATGATTGGGGCGGTGTTTAATAGGTGTTTTAATTTGTTAAAACTTTCCTTGCACTTTTTATTCCACTCGAACTTTTTTTCATTTCTTTTGTACAAAAGTTATGGGGTAGGTAATCTTATAAAATCCTTCTATGAACCTTTTGTAGTATCTAGTAATTCCCATAAAGGATTTGATGTTAGACATATTTTTAGGAACTGACCACTCCATGATGTCCTTTACCTTATATAGGTCAACTGATATTCCATCCTTGGAGACTATGTGTTCGAGCTACTGAATCTTGTCTTTGAAAAATTCACACTTACTGAACTTTGCATAATGTTGTTGTTTTCTTAATACTTCCAAAACTATTTTTAGATGTTCATCATGTTCTTGTTCATTCTTAGAGTAGATTAGTATGTTGTCGATGAACACAACCACAAATTTATCCATATTGTTACTTAATATGTTGTTCATTAAACACATGAATGAAATAGGTGTTTTCTTCAACCCAAAGGGAGTTACAACAAACTCATAGTGACCGCAACGGGTCCTAAATATTGTTTTAAAAATATCTTCATCTTTTGTTCACACTTGATGATAACACGTCCTTAAATATATGTTTGAAAAGTTAGTTTCTCTGTGGAAATGATCGAACGTATCATCTATCCAGTGAACTGGGTATCGGTTTTTAATAGTCATTTTATTTAGTTTCTTGTATTCTCTACATAATCTTAGTGTAGCCTCCTTCTTTTCACAAAAAATACTGGTGCTCCTTGGCGAGACACGCTTGGTAGAATGTACTTTTTATTGATTAGTTTTTGTAATTGTGATTTTAGTTATGTTATTTCAATTATGTTCATTAGATCTGGATCTTTTGGTGCTAGTACCTATCCAAGTATCGGATTGATTGTGAAGTCTATATCCCTTTTTGGAGGAATTCCAGGGACTTCTTCCAAAAATATATCTTTGAACTCCTTTAAAACAGGTATGTCTTCTAGTTGAGGATTCATATCATTTTCCTTATCATTCATTACATATACTATGAATAGTTTACATCCTTTTCTTATTTATCTCTTCATCTGCAGAGAAGATATTTCTCTGATGGCTACCTTCCTAGGAATTCCTTTCACTTTTATATTATTTCCATTATTATCAATACATGTAAATTTTTTAACAAAATATTTTAGCAAAACTTTATCCTCTTCAATCCAATCCATTCCTATTAACGGGTCATAAGATCCTAAAGGAAACATATTCACACTCACATGTGTAAGGAAATCATTCAACATTATCTTACAATTTCTAACCATACTAGTAACATTTCTTTTTCTACCTATGGCTAGCTATACTAGCCACAACTTATCAAACTTTTCAGGTACCAAATTACATAAATCAACTACTCTAGGTGAAATATAACTCGGGATTTATCCTAGATCAATTAAGATATCGATATGTTGATCGTTTATCATACCTTCAATTTCAACCATAGAGGTTTGGTGGTCTGCTTTCCAATTTTCCAATGTAGGGCATATTCTGGGCTTGATCCTAGCCACATCCCCAACTGTAACTTCTTACTTGATAGAATGGAAATCAAAATTTTGTTCCATTGTTGGACAGTCTTTAAAGTTGTGTTGCTCTCCACACTACCAACATTTTAAGAGTTATTTTTGTGCTGGGTTTTTTTTAGGAACAATTAAGGGTACCGTAGAACCTTGAGGTTTAAAATCTTTGCAATTGTTAGCCTAATACCCTCTATGATTATTTCCCATGTTCTTATGGAACTTATTTTTTTTTTCTTTCAAAATCAAAATTATTTGTCCTTTCATTTTTCCAAGCTGGTATACTTTCTGTTTTATTCTTGTTTTGGTCATAATAGAAGTAGTCCTTCCTCATCACTTCGTCGACGGTCTTTGGATTGTCATATTCAATCAGTTATTTAAACATGAGGGGAGGGAATATAAGGAACCATTGTATCTTGGGATTATCATCAATTATGTAGGGGACATAGCGAAGTAATCTTAAGAACATACTACAGATTTCTTTCATTGTCATGACCCCTAAGGATTAGTTCATAAAAAATCCTTGTATTTTTCTTCATAATACTGTTCAGATAAATATTATCATTTAAAAAATTTCTTAATTTTTTTTTGCTTACATACCATTCTTTATACCCTTAACTTTCTTTATGTCTTTCCACGATATATCTCCCTTTCCGGTCATATTATAAATTTCCATTTTTGCTTTCAACTCATCTGAGTAATTATATATTTGGAAGTACCTTTTCATTCTGGACATTCAGGCCTCAGTCTCCTCTCCCTTCTCTATTTCCCCATTAAACATGGGTGGTTTTATTTTCTTGAACTCCACAAAGATATTCTCACATAGTTTGTACTTTTTATTTTTTTTATTTTTGTCACTGCTTTTGCTTGACTCTTGATATTTTCTATGATGTTTAACCAACTCTTCACTTGAACCGTTAGGGTTATGTCTAGAAAATTCCAACTTTGTACCCTTACGTTGATTGTACATGGAATTTTTAGGAAGTTCCTGATCAAAATCCTCATTTTTTTTCTTCATTATGATTTTTTTCTAACAAGATAGCGTTCAGTTCCTCTACCAACTTTAGAATTCACTCGTTGTCTTCCTTAACCTTTCTTAATCCAAACCTTATATCATCCACAGTGCTTTGGAATTAATATTTATTGTCCTAAATTCCATTTAGATCTACCCAGAACACTCCATCCCTTAGATTTACATCTTCATTATTTAAAGGTTGTTTCGGGTGACGTTCCACTTTTGCATACATTTCTGCATATACCATATTTCCTACAAAATATATTTCTACTTTTATTTGTTGTGTATCAGAGAAGTTTCAAGAAAAAATAAACATGAGTTAGTTTGTTTTTTTCTATAGCAGTAGTGTGTTGAGCCTATTTGAGCCTATTGACGAAACTGTGCTATGATATAGTATGTAACATACCTCAAATTTGAAACATAAAAAAAAATATAACCATGTATCTTCAGACATATTAAAAAAATACATAACTAGTATGAGGAATTACAAACAAATAGACAGTTTTGTTGATGTAATTGTAACTTCGGAATGTATTCACTTGTATTTCTTATCTATTGTAACCCGATGTTCATTCCAGGATGTATTGTAATGTACTTGAGTCATGTCATACCATGATATTTATTCCAAGAAGTTTCTATAATGAGAAAGTCATGTCAAGTCATTGTGCATAACCCTCCTATTGGTCAAGTGTTAAAGTCCTCATAGTTGTGGGGCCCTAGGGTTATTAGACTATCCTAGTGAATTCAACCCTAGGTGAGTCATTGTAACGCAGGACAATAGTCCCCACCATTATGTTACCCTCCTGTTGGTCGGAGGAGGCAAATTCCCCACAAGTGGTGGGGCACTAGGGTTATTAAACACTCCTAGAGTTGTCGGATCTAGTAAGTAATTGTTAAGTGAGGCCGAAATGATGGAGTGGGTTCCAAGTGAACGGAAGAATATAAATAGAGACCGAGTCTCTCTATTTAGAACACACACAATCACTCATTGGGGTGCATGAGTGAGAGAGAAGAAGCTCTCTCAGTGTGAGAGAGAGACTGCTGCTGTCGGGAGATCATCTATATGTTTTTGGGTTTTAACTTTGGTGTTGATTCTATCTCGGAGGAAGTGGCGGGGTTTTCTCCTTTATGGTTTCCCTGAGGAAAATTCTTTGTGTCTCTTGTCTCTTATGTTGTGCTTGTGTTTTATTGCTGTGCATGTTATTCTTTCAGTTAAAGATCCTAAGATCATAATGGTAGCTTATATGTTGAAAAACTAACATGGTATCAGAGCTAACCTGAGAAGAAGACATTGTGAAACTATATAAGATAGGGTTCTTAATTTTTGAGTCTCTCTCTGCAATCGATCAGCAAAAGTATGCTAGGATGACTCGCCATTGAAGGGCGCATCTTTCTGTCGAAGCGGAATTTGATTCCGAGCATTTTCAGTTTTTGATGTTGAAATTAGAGATTTCTACAGAAGAAGAATTTTTTAGTGATCCTGGAATAGGATTTTTCTCCTCATCAAAATCGAATTTTAGAGAACTGGATCAAGAAATTTGGTTGGGTGAAATTCCAGGAAAGTCAAACCCTAGTTTGACCCCGAGCTAGAAAAACCCTAAATACTAAAACGACTACGTTTTGGTACATTCTCTATATCCTGAGATTGGAAAAGGCTCAGGAGTGGAAAATTACAAGGGACAATGATAAAGTCCTGATGAACACTGTATCCAAAATTTAGCCTCATATTTAATATATTCTGAGCGATATGATCCCTCCAGGTTAGGGTTTCAACCTCTTCCAGAATTCATCCGTAAATAGGATACCTAGGGAGAATTGCTACAGCTTGGGATACAAAGGTCCAAATGGAATTTTTGAATTTGTTATAGAAAGGGCATGGAATTTAATTGCTTTGGTACAAAATTTAGACACATAAGATGAAACAGTGACACATGGATGTCCATACAACTTCATTGTTCTGAATAGTCATGTAACAGGTCACCTTGGGAAAAAGATCATAAATCCCAATTGGTGAAACCAATTCCGATGAAACCTATGGTTTTGGATCATGGAAATGCGAGGTTTCATCAATGAGAAATTTTAGACATAGATGAGAATTAATTTTATATATATCACAGAAATAGTGACAGGCATTTCTGCAGAAGAAATTGGAAAACTAGGGCTTCCTGTTCTGAGAGCTTCCCTCCACTGTTTTTAGAAAAGGAGTACATTGGACAACTCCATTTGAAGAGATATATCTATCTATCTAATCATATCTGAAAGATTCCAATTTTTGAAAATTAGGGTTTCTATGACAAACCCTAGATCATCCAGCTCTGGAGCTAGGATGGACACCTCAAATCGGTAAGATCTAATTCTTTGCTATTTTCATTTGAGGTTCTCATTTCAAAGTGATCTATCACATCAGCTTGATGATAATCTTGGTGAAGTTGACAAATTCCAAGTATGAAAGTATATGATCTATCTGAAGAAAATGAATTGGACACCTACATGAGTAGAGAAGTTCCAGTTCCAGAGGGAGATGAGGTTAGAATCCTTACACAAGAAGAACTTGGTCAAGGCCAAGAATATCATTGTTGATCAAATTGTACTACAAGTGTCTTCCTTAAAGACACCGAAGATGTTTGATTCCTTGACCAAGATATTTTAAGGGAATAACATTGATCGAAATATGACCTTAACAACTCAGTTAAAGAATGTGAATATCCAGAATGCAGAGACCATACAGTCATACTTTAGTAGGGTCTCTCAAATTAAAGAACATCTTGAAGCAATAAAATGAAGAATGAAGAAGTGGTGATAGCCACCTTCAATGGCCTCCCAAGATGATGGTATTCATTCATGTGAGGAATGTGTGATTACTTTTAGTAGACTCTAGGAAGAGAACACACAAGAAGAATAAGATTGAGAAGAGAAGGTGGGAGCAACTGAAGATCAAGCTCTCACCATCCAAAGAAGATCCCTCAAGCGATGAGGAATATGAAGAAATGAACTCTTGAAGCACCTCTTATCCACCTTAGAATTTAGATAAGAAATGATGCTATCATGAATGAAGAATATGATGAAGCTGAAGGCTCAAGAAGGAGTCTACCCATGAAACAAATAAAGATAAGTATTCAATTGTCGTTTCATGATATTGTTTTGTTATGCATTTGCTTATATTTAGTTGATGTATTATGCATGATAGGATGTTTGCATTGATGACAGTATACTACGGATAGGCATGTGATGGGTAAGTATCTCATGGTGCTATACAAATCTCCATTTCTACTTATCTAGAATGAAACCTCTTTGGTGACATATTGGATTAGTGCATAATCTCAATGTTGTCCTGGTAGAGATGGAAGGAATCTAGAAAGTTTCAGTGAGATATGGATGAATGTTGTATTCTCTAAAGTAGTTGCATGATCACATATTTATGCATAAGAACTTTCTAGTATTAATATTCCTTATGAAATGTTTCTAACCATAAAAATGCATTTGACTTGTAGGAAAGATCGCGTACATAATCGCCTACAAGCAAAGAAGAATGAGACTTGTTCCAGAGAACAAGTGACGATAGCTCAAAGATGAAAAATAGTATGACAAATACAACAACATCATTGGTGCAAAATATTTCAAGAAGAAGGGGAAGATCAGTTCAAGAAGAATGATGTCTAGGATGCAGTATCAATACATTAAGGGAAGTTCATAGTTCCATCAAGCAGTAGATGTAAACATCATGGGATACAAGGAAAGATTCGAAGAGACATTTGCAGCCACTGGAAGTTGAGACACATGACATTTAGAATCATGTGTGCAAATGAAAGAAGACCTTGTATGAGCTCAGAAGACACCCATGGGATAACACATACATGAGGAGCTTCATGAAGATTGGAACCTTTGGTACAAGGTTGATAGAGGATGACAAGCTCACATATGGGTGCGAGATGAACTTTTGAAAAAGTTCAAGATAGAGGATCTTGGTATCTAGTGATCCTAGATGGATACAAAGAAGATTAGTAGCATAGGAAGCTACTTGTCACTCCGGTACAGAATGTTTCACTGCATAGAGTATGGAATATAGAGGGAGTATGATGCTTTAGAGGGAGTGAATATAGAAGATCCTGTGTTTTGACATGGTACGATGGGATGGATAGATTATTGATGACTCTAGGATTTACTAAGAGTAAAGTGGATTCCAACCTTTTCCTCAAGGTTGAAGGTGGAAGACCAATGATGCTCTTATTATGTGTCGATGCACTATTTTCTAGGCATGGAAGTGTGGGCAAGGGAAGTATGCAGTAGAGATCCTGGATAGGTTCAAGATGATGGACCGAATGACCACACCTATGGCATCGAACCCGAAGCTGTAAAAGTGATGCTTCATCAGAGACTGTTGATGCTATGACGTATCATTAGATGATTGGGTCCTTGATGTACTTGAAGAACACTATACTATATATTTGCTTTGCTATGAACACCTTGAGCCAGTTCCTAATAGATCTAAGACATGTTCACTTGATTGCGGCAAAGCATATTTTGAGTTACATGAAGGGTATAGTTGATTATGGGCTCAAGTACGATGCGAATCAGAAGATTAAACTAGAGGGTTATGTTGATTCAGATTGGGAAAGCAATGACATCGATAGGAAGAGCACTTCGGGGTGTTGCTTCAGTATGGGATTAGGTGTGATCTCTTGGTTTAGCAGGAAGCAATCCTGTGTGGCAATGAGTACAACTGAAGCAGAGTATGTCGTAGCTTGTTCAGCTAGTTGTGAGACAGTATGGCTATGGAAGCTACTGTCTAATATATTTGATCTACAGAAGGATGCTACTTGTATACATTGTGACAACCAGAGTTGCATGAAGTTGTCATAGAATCTAGTGTTCCATGACAAGTCGAAGCATATCGAGATCAAATACTATATCAAGGATATGGTGCAGAGGGGAGTCGTGAAGCTCCAGTATGTTGCGATGGAGGAATAGATAGCTGATGTATTGACAAAACCATTGTCTAGGATGAAGTTTGAGTACTTCAGGGAGAAGCTTGGTGTTCTCCAGATAGAGGTTTCCTCCAAGAGAAAATGATGAGACCCATATCCATTCTAACATGGTGAGAGGATTGGTTCCTTCTATGATCAGATGTAAGGGCTGAGCCATTCTGTCATGGTAAGAGGATTAGTTCCTTCCATGTTAGATGTGAGTGCTAGCCATTCTATCGAGTAGGACAAATGTAAGGTAAACTGCCATTCTGGGAATGGAGGCACTTGGTCAGTTACAAGGAAAACTCAGTCTAGGATTGAGAAGCCATTATGATGTGATAGAGGGATGTGTTCCCACTTGATCAAATGTAAGTGCTGAACCATTCAGTCATGGTTAAAGGATTAAGTTCCCCCCATGTCAGATGTGAGTGTTGGCCATTATGTCGAGTAAGACAGATGTAAGGGAAGCTTCCATTCTCTATGAGAATGGAGGCACCTGGTCAGTTACCAGGTAGCTCAGTCGAGGACTAGGGGCCATTTTGATATGATTGCTGGGATGTGTTACCTCATGATCAGATATGAGTGCGAGCACTTTCATCATTGTGGTAAGATGTGTTCCATCCTGGATGAATGTAAGTGTAGATCCTTTTTTCGATCATGTGTTGATTAGACATAAGTGCTGAGCCTTTCTTTGATCATGTGTTAATTAGATATAAGTGTTGTGCCTTTATTCGATCATGTGTTGATCAGATGTAAGTGCAGTGCCTTTATTCAATCATGTGTTGATCAGATGTCAGTGCAGTGCCTTTCTTCGATCATGTGTTGATTAGATGTAAGTGCAGTATCTATCTTCGATCATGTGTTGATCAGATAGAAATGTTGAGACTTTCTTCGATCATGTGCTGATCACATGTAAGTGCAGTATCTATCTTCAATCATGTGTTGATCAGATAGAAATGTTGATCCTTTCTTCAATCATCTGTTGATAAGATGTAAGTGCTGGGCCTTTCTGATATAATTATAGGATTGGTTCCTACATGATCAGATGTGAGTGTTGGGCGTGCCTTTCTAACAAGTAGGTGAGATGTAAGTGCTCGGCATGCCTTTCTTCGATCATGTGTTGATCAGATGTAAGTGCAGTATCTATCTTTGATCATGTGTTGATCAGATAGAAATGATTAGCCTTTCTTTGATCATGTGTTGATCAGATATAAGTGCTGAAGAAGACCTACATGGAGGCTAGGATTACAACCAGCATGAAAAAGGGCTGGCTCTGTAGAATGTCTTATGACAACAAGAATCATGAGATAGAACCTGTGATGTTCCATATCTAGTGATGATGGCCAGTGATGATCCAGATCCAGTGATGATCCAGATCCAGTGATGAGGATCCATTAGTGATGATCTAGATCGAGTGATGATCCAAATCCAGTGATGATGTCCCATGATGATCCAGACCTAAAAATGAAGATGACTTAAATACTCAGAATACTTGAAGATGCAAATGACGAGATGATCCAGTTGATACAGAGAAGAAGACTAGTGTTGAAACTTGTGTCGAGAGAATACCTTCCTAGTTGAGAGGGAGTGTTGATGTAATTGTAAATTAGGAATGTATTCACTTGTATTTCTTATATACTGTAACTCGATGTTCATTTCGGGATGTATTATAATGTAATTGAGTCATTTCATACCCCGATGTTTATTCCGGGAAGTTTCTATAATGAGAAAGTCATGTCAAGTCATTGTGGGTAACCCTCCTATTGGTCAAGGGTTAAAGTGCCCACAGTTGTGGGGCCCTAGGCTTATTAGAGTATCCTAGTGAAGTCAACCCTAGGTGAGTCATTGTAAAACAGGGAAATAGTGCCTAGCATTGTGTTACCCTCCTATTGGTCAGAGAAGGGAAAGTCCCCAAAAGTGGTGGGGCACCAGGGTTATTAAACACTCCTAGAGATGTCAGCTCTAGTAAGTAATTGTTAAGTGAGGCCGACATGATGGAGTGGGTTCCAAGTGAACAGAAGAATATAAATAGAGATTGAGTCTCTCTATTTAGAACACACACACTCACTCATTGGGGCACATGAGTGAGAGAGAAGAAGCTCTCTCAGTGAGAGAGAGAGACTGTTGCTGTCGGGAGATCATCTTTATGTTTTTGGGTTTTACCTTTGGTGATGATTCTATCTCTGAGGAAGTTGTGGGGTTTTCTCCTTTATGGTTTCCCCGAGGAAAATTCTTTGTGTCTCTTGTCTCTTGTGTTGTGCTTGTGTTTTATCGCTGTGCATGTTATTCTCTCAGTTAAAGATCCTAAGATCATAATGGTAGCTTATATGTAGAAAAAGTAACAAGTTTAAAACATAACCTTGGTCATATGAAATTATAATCATCTCCTTAACCTTAGAAAACCATTTCCCAAAGAAAAATAGATTTCCCCAAAAAAATCAAAAGCTAAGTTACTATTCGTCCACCGGATCCATGGGGTCTCCTTTTCGAGCATGGTAGTATGAATTTGGATCAGACCCAATCATTAAAAAAAATGTCCAGATAGTAAGGAATCATGACAAGAGAGAGAAATACCTTATGTTTGAAAATCATACCAGGTTCTTCTTGGATCAGCAAGATTTCGAATGTTTCTCCCAACGAAAGAGAGTTTCTTTTTTTCCCAAGTTGGGAGACGAGTGGACACATCAAAATCTTATTTTGAACATGATATATTTTTCATGAAAAAAAATAAGACATCATATCTGTAATATCATGTCATTCACTCCCATTTTCACCATCCAAATGATCAACAGAATGAGAGGGAATTTTAGCAGATTTTTCCTTGACAAGTTCTACCTCTTGGAGAGGTTCTTCAAAGCGGACACTTCTTGTAATCAATATCTATTTGGTTCTAATATTCAGAAGTTTGAATCCCTTTTATTCCTATGGATATCCAATGAAAAAACATTGAATATGTTTCAGTTTAGAATATTTCCTCTTGTCAAGTGGAATTCGAGCCCATGCAGTGGGCCCAAAAACCTTGAAATTTGACACATTTGGTTTGTGTCTTATTGGCAGGAAACAACCCTCTCAATTTTTTCTGCTTTGTTGAGAAAAAATGATCAGTACTCTTCTATATTATATAAGAGTTCCTTCAGAATCTTCGATTCTGAAGGTAGTCTCAATCAAGGAAGAGTTATAGGCCAATAAGTTGTTTAGGAAACACTTTGAATCAAGCTAAGTCTTTCATTTTTGTAGTTGTTATATTCATTCTCATTATTCCATGATCATATATTATTAATATAAATGAAATGCTGCTTTATATTATTTGGTAAGAAAGAATTAGCTTAAGTGATTCATAACCCTTGTATTTATTAAAATTTATTTTTATTACTTGGCCTCAAATATTTGACATAGTGTTATTTATCAAACAAAAATGTTCAAACATATATGTAAGGTTGGCTAATTTCTATTATATCAAAACCTTTATATGTTTGTTGAACATT
>LPNX010168810.1:212723-225180 GCA_001517045.1 Pseudotsuga menziesii
TGTAAAAGATTGGCTTGGTATGATGTTTTCTAATAAACATTTATATGGCTTATGAATGTTAATTCTAATAATCTACAAGTTGATATTCCAAGTTCATATTTTTGATGGACTTATATTGGAAAGATTGACTTGTCGATTATTATTGATGATATCATTTATACATCATAATCATTTCTGAACATATGGTTTCCTATTTTTTAGGTTGATGTTACATCTAACCTCCATGTATTAGACTTATCATAGCAAAGGTTAAGTGTTGGGAGGGAATGACTATGACACGAACCTATACATCCATACAAATGTTATTTTTCACATCACAAATTGACAAGAATTTCGATGCAAAATCATTATTTATTAAATAGTGATCTTTGCTGATTTTTTTGGTCATCATTCTAACACATTGGAATTAAATATGAAATCTCATAATTAGACACATGTAATGTAGTGTGTTATTTTTGTCATTTCGAAATGATTCTCATAAATCTTTACGTACATGGTTATTATTTTTAGATCTTAGTTTTTATGATTTTAACCTTGAAATTCACTTCGTTGGGAGAACAAATCCTGAAATCAGATAATGGTTGCTGAGAATCATTGCATAAGGATTTGGTTAGCTTGGTGGTCTCGATTTTTGAAGAAATAGAATTTCAGAACTGGTTTCCATTACGTCGAAACTATGGTTACTAAAATTAGATTTAGGGTATCAGTTTTCATCTCAGATGAACTGGGTTATGATGTGATATTTTACATTATGCCATTCACATGGATTCCAATACCATCTATGTTCATGAATCCCTTCATCCCAAACCCTAATTGAAACCTTTGCCGAGTGGAAATGGCACCCTTGAATCGCTTTGAGATTTTAAGTCCTCAGTTGGTTGAATCAAACCCAGAAGCAGCTGCATTGTTTTATCAGATAGGTTGGGATTCATTTTTTAAAGGTTTTAGTGGTCATCATGTGGGAATAACCAGATATTTCGCTTTGTCATTGAATAATGATGCAGCTCAAATTGGGGATTTTCAGTTGGTTTTGAATGAGTACATGATTGCTAAAGCTACTAAGCTTCCTCAAGTTGGTGAGCATTGGTTCAAAGGTTAGAAGGTCAATAAGAAGAAGTGTGAAATGTTTCTCTTACCATTACCATATGGGTCAGATCTTAGAAGAGGCGTTTCTGTTAAATTTTTCAAGCCGCAACGGAAGGCTTGTTTTGAGATTTTAATCAGGTATGTTACTTGCAATGGCCGCTACTCTCATATGCATTACTATCATTTATGGTTGGTGATGGAGTTAAAAGGTAGTAGGATCAATTTGCCTTTCTTTCTGCTTAAGAGTCTTAGCAGAATGGCTCATACTGTACAGAATATTGTTGGAGATATAGAACAAAGTCTATTTCATCATGGTCTCCTCAATATCTTATTTCAGTACCAGTTAAATCGCATTGGTAAATATTGCGATGAGTTTTTGAGTGAAAATAGTTTTGGATTAACCTATTATTAGCCTACTCTGTGTCCAAAAACCCGTAGAAAACGTAAACATTGTCCTCAGAATAAAACCAATTCTAAGTCAAAAGATGTTAAAACATCTAAATTAAGAATTCCGATAGAGGATAATCCATATCATACTGCTACGATAGAAACCCTTCCTTTAAAGTTTGAAACCCTAGTGGTCCTAGCTGTGTAAAAAGATCTTCATACTGTATCTTTGAATGTAAGGGAAAATTCAAAATTGTTAAACAAGGGAAAGGTAAAATTCGATGGTGAATAGAGTTTATCAGAATTCCCCATTACAGGGATGGGTTTACGTAGAATTACTAGAAGCATGAAATCTTCCACTTCAAAAGTACCGGTTCGTGCCCAAAATTTTCCTTTTATCAAAATATTAGGTGAGGAAGAGGATTATGGATAAGTAGAAGTATCTTCATAGGAGTGTGAAGATAATCCTGTTGTATCTTTGAATAATGATTATAATGAGAATCAATCGTCAGTTCTTCCAAATGATAAATAAATCAAGTTAGGGTCTACCTTGAATAATGATTATTCATCAGAGCAGACGCTGGGGAATACTGTCAAATCTATAAAATTAAAACAACAAATTAAACAACTAAAACGAAAACTTGAAAAAGCTGAATCGAATTCCATTGTGTTGAAGGATGAAGTGCAGAACTTAAGGAACAAATTATTAACTTGGATACAATGATGGCATGATTTAAAGGAGAAAAAGGACATGTTGAAAATTGTGAGAAAAATATTGGATTACTACTAGCAGGAAGCTTTTGAAACAAGAAGAACAACATAAAATGGAAAGTATAAAATTAAGGGCTAAATTGTCTGAGGCTCATCGAGTTATTAAACTCAGAAGTGCACCTTAAAATTGTTACTACTAATGAACAGGTAATTGGCATGCTGATAGAATCATAGATTCTGTAGGCATTGCATATCATTTAATTTGAATTGTTATTTTAGTTTTAATATTTATGGTAAAACTCATGCATGGTTAATTGATTTTGTAGGTGTCATATGGATCCTTGATTTTGGTGGTGTCCTTTCCTTTTATTTTTCCAACAAATGTTGAATTCATTTTCAAGCTGGAATGATCTAGATGCCAGATTTCAAACAAAAGTTGCTAGATGGATAAGTCAACATTCATAGATAAGAAAGCATTTATCAATTTGACAGTTCAAATGCCAGGTACACTAATGAGGAAGATGATAGTTAATGTCCCAGTTTCTAGATGTTCGATGATGTAGACTCAACAGTTTGTTTTTTAATTCTAGTTGAATAGAAATAGGAGAGGAAGTTATTGGTCCTTCTTATAAAAGTATGAAAGACTGATTATAGAATGGGGATGGAGTATTGAACAAATAGATTTATCTGAAATATAATTACAGTTCTGGTTTTAATCTCTTTGCTAGAGTTTGGCCTTCAGGGAAGAATTGTGACTTGAGTTCTCAAACTGGTATCACTCTGTTGACGGGCATATGTGACTATGCATGTAAAGGGGAAGACAACCTAGATCGAGATCCTTAGAGAAGGTTCCAAGCTATTTGGGATAGTTGTTTCCAACAGGTTTAAAGGCTCTGTTAGCCTGAAAGTATAATTGTTAAAACTAATGCTACTAATTATTAATCAGACCCAAAATTATGATTACAAAGATTAATTAATGTTATATATTACAAGAGCAAACTGTCAAATTAAATCTACTTAAAGCATTTAATTCAAAATTCAAAAATAGAAAACTGGGTATTGACAGGGATATATTTCATACATTTGCACAGTAATTACAAGAAATAATCCGAATGTATTACATATACAAAGATATGATTCGAATAGATTTTTTAAATAAGATAATTGACAGAAATAAAATCTATTCTAATTATAATCCCGATCAAGAGCTAAATAACATTAACCTGTAATCGAATCCTGCTGATAAAACTACTGTATGAATACCCTTGATAATATTAAAAGAAATTTAAACCTTAACAAAACCATACAGTAATAATTACATGTCATATAAGCAATGATATCAATCATCAAATACACAACATGATATATCAGCGAAATCGAGACATTTAAAAGTCAATAATCATAACAGACATATATTTGCAAAATTATTTAAAGAATTTTGTAACAAACATGGATAATATAGAAAAATGATGACAAGACTAATAGATATCATAAACTATATGCCAAGTATACAAACTATAAACATATATTAAATATCACCAGTTCAAAATATCGTAGCAGCAGACAGGAAACTATTTAAAGTCACAGGTAAATAAAACCACAGTCTTGTCCTCTCATTTCTCCAACTATCGACCCCCACTGGCAGTGTCTCATCAGATCTGGAAGATAAATCTCTCCTGGCACTGTTGAGCACTCCAACTCTTTCAACAATCAGGCATTGAGATCTTCTTGAAGAAATGATTCTTCAAACAGAGCTCCTCCCTGACAGCAGTGTTTTTAGAGCTTTCAAAAGAGAAATATTTAAAGCTGTAGAAGCCCCCCCTCCACCATCAAATTTTAGTCTGCTTAAATAAACAAAAATGGAATCCAAATTGAGTTTTACACAGGCGAAATTTTGCTGAACGCAACTGCCAAAATCGCGTTCAGAGGATCCCGAAAATATCCTAGAATCCATCACTTTTTGATGAAATATACTTGTGTAAAACTAAATGGGTTCGTTCTGAAGAAAACCCATGTGGCAGACTTTTTAGATCTGTCTCCATTTGCAACCAATGTGGCCAAGAAAAATTCCTGTCAGTTGAGAACGCGTTTTCTGTTAACAGCTGAGAACGAAATTCGTAGCCTATTTTTTCTTCATCCACAAGGACTTCAGTTAGTGAACCTCTCACATAGCACGTGCAATCGTGGGATATTAAAGAATACCCTTAATTTCGAGAGATATTGATGCAAACCATTTTTGTTGAAACCCCCTCGCAATACTTAAAACTTCCTCCCCACCAAATTTTATACCTCAATCCTTGTAAACCACCCTAGCCACCCCCACGTTAAACCCTTCATCCCCCCAATACCTACAATATATTGGCTTGATTTTTTATAATTTTAAAACCCACAATATGAACTAACGTGATAGGATATTGGTAAACAAGTGAAGACCATGTGTCTTCATCTAACAATTCCACAAAATCACAACAATCTCCTCCAATCCAGCCATGAATGCTCCACATGCTCTAGAAATAGTTGTGATAATGAATCAATCCATGAGCTAGGCAATCGAATTGCTATTTCACTAACAAATCTTTCTCTCCCCTTCAGGGACAACTCAGGTGGTTTTATGTCCCATAAGCTTGAATTAGATAGCGAACCAATCCCTTGATCTCACCAGCTGCTTCTCTATTTTTGTTATGGAAAAGATGGTGCATACGCTTCATCTTTTACCTGCACATTGAAAACATATATTAAACTGCAGTTTATGAAAGTTGAGTAAATATGTAATAGACAGGTTAAAAGATGAAGTACCTTTCCTTTTCCAATGAACCGTTAATTGAATACATTAGTAACCTGAATGTTGACAAATGTGATATTCGATCTGTTATTTTGCTTGATTTTCTCATAGTAATAATCCCCACAGTTTCATTCATTTTCTCTCTTAGTAATGATGGAAAATTATAAAAATAGGTATCCTTGTTTATATAAATCGGCGAGCTGGCTTCTCTTGCTGATCACGTTCATAGAAGAAAATATTGCAAGATAATCATCCCATAATCATTTCAGCATCAACTGTCCCCTTTAAACCAATAACAAAAATGCATAAATTTTATTTATAAAAATCATTATTACATTATGATAATGGTAAGATTGTCGGGAAGGTAAAACAATTTCAAGAGTTGGAATTTTCCTTTCGGAAAAATGTATACATTTTGGCCCCATATATCATGAATATATATTCCTTGAATAAATTAATTTTTGGAAACATAAATAATTAATGAAACACAAAAATTACTTTGAATTATAAGGAATAATTTCACGTAAGTAATTTAAACCAGCTTATAAAAATGTGACCATCAATAATTTGGAGAAGACCCTCAAACACAAAGGACCAACATATCAATCTTACTATAGAATAGTTTCAACCTTCAAGAATGGGAGACATGCTATGCGAAATACAAATCTGATAACCCATAATATCAACCTTGACCTTTACATGCAATAATAAAGATGACATATGAATCCCATAAAGATCAAGATCAAATAATAAGGTTGTGTTATGCGTAATTCGTAAATTGAACGAAAAGCCTTGGAAATATAATTCGAATGAACTTTGATAAGGTGCCAAAAATAAAATAATCAATCTTAAACCTTATCAATATTTACGATAACAAAATCACATAATAAAATCAAATTATAAATATTTGGATAAGATTTCAAAATTAGGTTATGACAAATTATTAACCATTATCCCTTGATTTTCAATGCAAATCCACTCAAAATAATAATTTCAAAGTAGTGACTTTGTTCACTAATCCATAGCTCGCAAAGGTTTTTCATTAAAAAACATTTAATTTCATTGTTTTAGTAGCTTCTGGAATGTCACCATTTCAGTAGCTATCAATTATTTAGGTTTGCTATATGAAATTCAAACATTTCATCGAAACAAAATACAATTTTGTTTGATGAAATAATGTTTTTTAAAGGTTGTTGGGTAGGGGCACAACAGATGGCGACTGACTGGGTGAAACAGTTATCTCTACGAAAACATGAAATCTGACTTGTGTATGTAGCAAGATAAGAAAAAAATTCTTTAACTTAGATTAGCATTTTCCTAAAGATAAAAGAATTGTTCCTTGTGATAAGACTAGATTTCAAACTAATACCAAATTCAATTCTTTTATCATTATCCAGAGATTACCTTAAAAAATGATACGAATTTTAAGTTTTTTTCAGAAAACATAAGACTCCAAAAGAAATTAGTCCTAGGAAATACAACGCAATTTTGATATTTGACCAGTTTTTCGAGATATGATCCCAATACTACAGTCATGACCCTCCCCGAAAGCGTCCATAGCTTCGAAAGGGTTGACTTTTAACCATACATCCTACCGTTCTAGTCCCAAGATAAGATAAAACACAAATATTTAGAACTTCTCAATTTATTAATGGGTAAGCTGCATTGGAACCTCTTCACGAGTGTAGGATGACCTTGGATTCTTATAGATTTTTGTATATATAACAGTTTATGGTTTGGAATCCAAGTATGCCACAGACGGAGTCCTCCTACTCGCAGGCATCCATAGCCTTGAAAGGGTACGTCTTTTAACCCATTCTACCAAACGGCTTATATCCCAAGTTAATAAGTTTAAAGAAGGTTTCATACTCAGCATTTAAGTGCTCATCTACAAGAGATTTGCATGTTTATAATGGGGGAACGTAATAGGAAACTCTTTATGAGTAAGATAGCGTAAAGGATCTATAGATAACTGATTTTATTATTAGATTGCAACTGCTTTCCCAGAACTGATTTCTAAATAAGTGATATAATTCCTAGTAATAATGACTTCGATATTCATTAAATCCAACAATTTGAGGATAATGATAAAGGAAACGAAACAAAGTGAAAGTTTTCTTCTAGTAGTTTTTTGTTGGCAACAGTTCAATTTCTTTTTCTTTTATTTCTGAGAAAAGAACAGATTTCTAAAAAGTCTAGCTTTCTTCATGTTTTATATAATCAGATTCCAAGTTTATGATAGAAAAACATTCCCAGATCTCAATCATTTTTCCAGCTTTTGAAAAATCCAAAGGAGAACAAAAATCAAAAGAAAAAGCAAAATAATATATACAGGAGTTTTATTTGAGCAAATCACAAACAACGAAGGATTTCGAAGTCTACGAGAAAACTCTTAGTAAAGAAAATGAAATTTTAAAATAAATTATGCACACTTAACACAAGAATTAAATCAATATCTCATCAAATGGAAAATAGATTTAACAACATCAGCAAAGAAAATGAGAGATTAAAATAGATTAACATGTTTTAAAGTTTTTTATCCCTATTTTGCTTTTAAATCTTTCAATTTAGTCGAAGTTGTTTTTTAATAATTGATGGGACATTAATCTAATGTGTTTTATTCAGAAATCAAAGTAACAAAATAAATCTTAATGAGTATGCAGCTATAAAAAGATGAAAGGTTCTTTCTTTTAATGAGACGATTAAAGAAAACGAGAGGAAGTAAAGAACCGCTTCCCTGATAATGATGTCGTCATCTCATTCTTAAAATGATGTTGTCGCAACTCCATATATCTGCATTTATTCAAATGTAAAAAAACATAAATCATTCTAAATTATAAACCTAACCTAAACTAATAAAATAAAATATATACAAACTAAGTAAATGAAAATTTCCAATGAAGCCATTCGCGTAGCTTGAAACCTGCCAGAGAAAACAAGTCATGTATCAGCATTGGAAATTGGAATAATTCAAAATCAAGAAAAGAAACTAAATCAAATTTTGTATGTACAAAGCATAAAAGATGACATGGAAACCTTTTAATAAATGATTCTTCCCACCATGCATAAATCGGATCATAAAAATCAAGTCGGAAGAAGATAGATTTCTCATGAGAATCATGACTAAAAGGAATCTTATCAGAAGTATTATCCAAAATTCGTTAAAAAGGATCAATAAAAAATGTATCTTTTGACACAATATCACCATGATTAACTTCAAAAAGAACAAAATGACATTTGGGTATTATTTGGAAATCAAATACGTCATTGTGTCTTTTAACGTGAAGATTAAAATTGATGACATTATCTTCAGATATGATTATCATGTTGCAATGAAGAAAATTAACGTTCAATACATCATGAATAAATTGTGCATCCCTTTCAATATTATAGATCGAATCATAATCCTTACTGACAAAAGATAAAATGAATGAACATGCATGAGTTTGATGAGTAACGATAGTAGGAAAATTATGATCTTCTTCATGACAAATTTGAAATGAATCAGAATGGATCTCAAAATATCCTTCATTTTCAAAAAATGTATTTCCCTGTAACCTATCAAAATCTGACCATAATGAAGTATTCCTTAGAAAATCATTAACATGTAAATGTAATCTATGATCAGCAAAAACATTAGGATACAAAGAGTAGTAAGAGTCAGAGTATAAAAATGTAAATGCTTCTCTATTGCTATAATTTGTTTCATTGACTGCTTCAATAGAAGCATGATTAACAAAACTTTGATCTAATGAATTTTGTGAAGAAATGAAAGGAACTAACTCATCATGAAAAGAAGATGTTGAAATTATATCATCACTAACACATTCAGTTGAAGAATTAAGAATTTTTTGTTTATCTTCCATTGTCTTGTGAACAACAAGAGTTTCGAAATTATCACTTAATGTAAAAGTCGAATCATCATCATTTTTCTCTTGTTCTTGAAATTGCATGTCATAAAATTCTATGATTTGTCCCTTTTCAACAATTTCGTTCTCAGCAGTGGAATTAGGAAGAATAGATTTGATATCAACTTCAACTAATGAACTAACATGCATGCTATCTATTCCAGAATTTTTCCAAATCATGAAAATCAGAGAGAGAGATAAAATAAAGAAACCAATTCATTTTGTCCTTTTCGGAAAGCTGGTATTCTTCACGAAACTTGCAACATATTAACATAAATCTGGAAAAGAAATTATCAAAAGATTCATCTTTACGCCTACGAAGATTTTCTAATTCAAATTCAAGTTTCTTATAGCTATAATCCTCATGATCATTAAGAAATAACTTCGTGAAATGTTCCCATGAATGAATGGATTTCGCTGGCAAGAACTTAAACCAAATCAGAATTCTTCCTGTGAAAGAAGCTGCAAAAAGTCTGCATTTCTCAACCTCATCAATTAGATTTATGTAATCACAAAAAGAATTAAAATTTGACAAATGATGAGAGGCAGAAATCTTACCTTCTCCATTGAAGCTCAGTCTTTGCAAGAAATTGGACATCTCTGGAGAAAAACTTTTGCGAGATGTATGAAAGCTGAAAGCATGATCTAAATCAATTATATCAGCCATTTCAAGATAAAAAAATGAAATAAAAAATCAACCAACTCAAAATGGCCTTCTCGCTGATCAAGCCCTCCTTATAGCGCCATTGTTGACGGGCATATGTGACTATGCACGTAACGGGGAAGACAACCCAGACTGGGATCCTTAGAGCAGGTTCCAAGCTGTTTGGGATAGTTGTTTCTGACAGGTTTAAAGGCTCTGTTAGCCTGAAAGTCTAATTGTTAAAACTAATGCTACTAATTGTTAATCAGACCCAAACTTATGATTACAAAGATTAATTAATGTTATATATTACAAGATCAAAGTGTTAAATTAAATCTACTTAAAGCATTTAATTCAAAATTCAAAAATAGAAAACTGGGTATTGACAGGGATATATTTCATACATTTGCATAGTAATTACAAGAAATAATCCAAATGTATTACATATACAAAGATCTGATTAGAATAGATTTTTTAAATAAGATAATTGACAGAAATAAAATCTATTCTAATTCTAATCCCGATCAGGAGCTAAATAACATTAACATGTAATCGAATCTTGCTAATAAAACTACTGTATGAATACCCTTGATAATATTAAAAGAAATTTAAACATTAACAAAACCATACAGTAATCATTACATATCATATAAGCAATGATATCAATCATCAAATACACAACATGATATATCAGCGAAATCGAGACATTTAAAAGTCGATAATCATAAAAAGACATATATTTGCAAAATTATTTAAAGAATTTTGTAAAAAACATGGATAATATAGAAAAGTGTTAACAAGACTAATAGATATCATAAACTATATGCCAAGTATACAAACTATAGACATATATTAAATATCACCAGTTCAAAATATCGTAGCAGCAGACAGGAAACTGTCTAAAGTCACAGGTAAATCAAACCACAGTCTTGTCCTCTCATTTCTCCAACTATCGACCCCCATTGGCAGTGTCTCATCAGATCTGGAAGATAAATCTCTCCTGGCACTGTTGAGCACTCCAACTCTTTCAGCAATCAGGCATTGAGATCTTCTTGAAGAAATAATTCTTCAAACAGAGCTCCTCCCTGACAGCAGTGTTTTTAGAGCTTTCAAAAGAGAAATCTTTAAAGCTATAGCAGTCCCCCCTCCACCATCAAATTCCAGTCTACTTAAATAAAAAAAAATGGAATCCAAATTGAGTTTTACAAAGGTGAAATTTTGCCAAACGCAACTGCCAAAATCGTGTTCAGAGGATCCCGAAAATCTCCTAGAATCCATCAATTTCTGATGAAATCTACCTAAGTAAACCTAAATGGGTCCATTCTGAAGAAAACTCATGTGGCAGATTTTTTAGATGTGTCTCCATTTGCTCACAATGTGGCCCAGAAAAACACCTGTCAGTTGAGAATGCGTTCTCTGTTAACAGCTGAGAATGAAATTCGTAGCCTACTTTTTCTTCATCTAATGATTCCAGAATCACAACAATCTCCTCCAATCCATCCATGAATGCTCCACATGCTCTAGAAATAGTTGTGATAATGAATCAATCCATGAGCTGGGAAATCGAATTGCTATTTCACTAACAAATCTTTCTCTCCTCCACTTCAAGGACAACTTAGGAGGTTTTATGGCCCATAAAATTGAATTAGATAGAGAACCAATCCCTTGATCTCACCAGCAGCTTCTCTATTTTTGTTATGGAAAAGCTGGTGCATACGCTTCATCTTTTACCTGAACATTGAAAACATATATTAAACTATAGTTTATGAAAGTTGTGTAAATATGTAATAGACAGGTTAAAAGATGAATTATCTTCCCTTTTCCAATAAGCCATCGATTGAATACATTAGTAACCTGAATGTTGACAAATGTGATATTCGATCTGTTATTTTGCTTGAGTTTCTCATAGTAATAATCCCCACAGTTTCATTCATTTTCTCTCTTAGTAATGCTCGCAAATTATAAAAATAGGTATCCTTGTTTATAGAAATCAGTGAGCTGGCTTCTCTTGCTGATCACATTCATAGAAGAAAATATTGCAAGATAATCATCCCATAATCATTTCAGCATCAACTGTCCCCTTTAAACCAATAACAAAAATGCATAAATTTTATTTATAAAAATCATTATTACATTATGATAATGGTAAGATTGTTGGGAAGGTAAAACAATTTCAAGAGTTGGAATTTTCCTTTCGTAAAAATGTATACACTTTGGCCCCATATATCATGAATATATATTCCTTGAATAAATTAATTTTTGGAAACATAAATAATTAATGAAACAAAGAAATTACTTTGAATTATAAGGAATAATTTCACGTAAGTAATTTAAACCAGCTTATAAAAATGTGACCATCAATAATTTGGAGAAGACCTTCATACACAAAGGACCAACATATCAACCTTACTGTAGAATAGTTTCAACCTTCAAGAATGGGAGACATGCTATGCGAAATACAAATCTCATAACCCATAGTATCAACCTCGACCTTTACATGCAATAATAAAGATGACATATGAATCCCATAAAGATCAAGATCAAATAATAAGGTTGTGTTATGCGTAATTCGTAAATTGAACGAAAAGCCTTGGAAATATAATTCGAATGATCTTTGATAAGGTGCCAAAAAATAAAATAATCAACCTTAAACCTTATCAATATTTACGATAACAAAATCACATAATAAAATCAAATTATAAATATTTGGATAAGATTTCAAAATTAGGTTATGACAAATTATTAACCCTTATCCCTTGATTTTCAATGCAAATCCACTCAAAATAATAATTTCAAAGTAGTGACTTTGTTAACTAATCCATAGCTCGCAAAGGTTCTTCTTTAAAAAACATTTAATTTCATTGTTTCAGTAGCTTCTGGAATGTCACCATTTCAGTAGCTATCAATTCTTTAGGTTTGCTATATGAAATTCAAACATTT
>LPNX010168810.1:225291-270811 GCA_001517045.1 Pseudotsuga menziesii
CATCCTTTTATTGAAATATTTGGTATTGATTATTAGTTATTAATTAATAGAACATCACATAAAAATTAAAAGTAGTTATCTATTTTAATTTTTAGTTGTTATGCATATTCACCAGAATGATTTAATGATAATGATTTCAATATTTTCATTTAAATCATTATTGTCAATCTCTTTGTTTATTTGAATCGTTAATTGATAATTAATTTAGTTTTCAAGTTGCTCTCAACTCAAATAGGATAGTTAGTTAATTTTAATCTTAGCTTAGTTTATTTCTTAAATTTTAGTTTATTTTAACAGTTGTTAAATAGAATTAGATTAATTTCAGAAAACTTAAAATAGTCTTTAATTCAAAATATTTGAAGTGAAACCCTAAAAATTGAAGAGTTTCCTTATGAAAGCATTTTAGGATAAATTAGGTTTTAGAAAACTAATTGTAGGGTTTATTTAGGTAGTAATAAGATTAGGATAAACTTTTACTGAATTTTAGATTCTCCTTAAGAGGAAAATTCAGTTTCTAGCAAGACCATAACCTGCGAGATTTTGCCATTTCAAACACACTAGGAGCTGCTTTAAGCAACTTGTGTGGGCTTAATCTCTTTAGTTGGCCTAGGTCAGAAAATTAGGCCAAAAAATTGCTCTAGAAGGAGGGTATGCCAATGATTATTGGCAGGTAAAACTAATGATAAAAATTCAACTAGTCAACAACCTCCATTACAATCTAAAGCTAGTAGATCACCATTCATAGAAATCATTAGGAGAATCCTTGACCGTGATCACATTACATCTCCATTCACTCCTAAACAGAGTACTCAAACTTTAGAAGAATCACGTCATATTCTTATGAGAGCATATGCTCATTAACTTGGTTTAACTCCAATAGACTCTGGTCTCCCTAGACAATAAAGATGTAATCGTCAATTGAATATAGTTACTCAAGATTCAGTAGAAGCTGATATCACTCCAAGTTATCAAGTTGGAAGTCATCAGAGAAAAAATACTCGAACAAATACTGCTAGAAGATTGAATTCTATAGGCGGTCTTGATAAGTCACTTTCTCCTCCATAATCACTTTCTGATAGTCCAAGGTCATCTTATCCAGGGAGCTCTTCATATTCTGAAGGAAGTCCTATGGCTGGAAACATACCTATAGGAGGAGGAGGTAATCCTCCACCTAATCCTCCACCTATTCCTCCACCCAATCGACAACATCCTTGGTTGAGAACAGCTATTGTGGTAGTGCCTGGTGTACAACATCCTGTGCCCAAACATTCAGATAAACTTCTTCCAAAGTTTAATCTAGATAACAAAGAGCCATTAGAGTTGCATGTAGATAAATTCATGTTAGTTTTTCAAACTTTGAATGTTCAGCATGAAGACATGGTTTGTCGGTTGTTGCCTTTAACTTTTGAAGGGAAAGCATCTACTTGGTACTTTTCGTTAGTCCAAGGATCAATCACAAATTGGGATGAATTTAGTAAAGCTTTCTTAGATAAATTTGGGGAGGATAAAAAACCTTCTCTTTTAGTCGTTGACTTATCTCGGATTAAAATGGAACCTAAAGAAAGAATTCAAGACTTTAATCAGATATTTCTCACACTTAAAAATAAAATCCATGTTGCTTCTCAACCACCCCAGGATATAATCATAGAAAACTATACTTCATCCTTACCAAAATATTGTGGGATGTTTGTTAAGAGAGCTGGTAAAACAAATCTTGTGGAAGCTTTTGAGGAAGCCATTAAAGTTGAGAAGGATTCTATGTCCTATGAACCAGATAGAAGTGGAAAAGCTGATACTTTTCCTCGTAGGAAGATTGAAAGACGTAATTCGGAAAATGATAAGGCATTTGATGTAGAACAACTATAGAATGCTATTCGGGCATTAACTAATGAAGTTGTAGGATTAAAAAAAACTGATTCTAAAGCTTCCTCCTCTAGAGAATATTTTAGGAATCAATTTAGACAAAACCCTAACACTAATAATAAAACAAGTACACCGCCTGATATAGTAGTAAATGAAGAAATTTTTAATACTATTAGATCTTTCTTATCTTTATCCAAAACTCCCTCAAATCTAGAAACTGTTGAAAATGAAGAAGAGTTGAAAAAACCTCAACAAGTTAACGGTCATTTCTGGGACAGTCTTGCAAAATATTATGAAGGTAAAATTCCTCTCTCATGACAACATGCCTATAATGCTCGTAGTAGAACATTTGCAAATACTCCTGGAGCATCATCAAGTTCTACCCCGAGTAATGATAAAAGTAATTCACAATCCAATAAACAGACTCAATCTGTGAGGATTTCCTAGCCTATTCAAAATGCTCCAAAGTTGGATTTACAATATGACATAATTGAAGATGTAAAGAAGACACATGCAAACATTAGTATGTATGATATTCTTCCAATTTACCCAATGCCTAATAGTCCTATTATAAATCCCACCATGAGTTCAATAATTCCTAACACTAAACAAAATGTAGCTGCTAACAATTCTAATAATGATTTAACATCAACTAATAAAGGAAAGTCAGCAGCTGATAAAGATTCGCTAATAGGGAAAAATTCAAAATCAACAACTCCTCCATTCCTACTTACCTTCAAGATTTTTAATCGAAATGTTCAAAATTGCATGGTTGATTTCGGAGCATCTTCCAATGTAATTCCTTTGTCTATAAGAAAAAGGTTGAATGGAAAGTATGTTCCATCAAATTCACAGATTACTCAAATGGATAGGACAAATGTGACAGTTGTAGGAGAGACGAAAGATGTTCTAGTCAGGATTGCTTCTAAACCTTCATTTTTTCAAATTATAGACATTGTGGTTGCAGACATTCCTGATGCATATGGGATGTTTTTGAGTAGGGATTGGTCGCAACAATTAAATGGATTCTTTGCTACAGAATCATCAACTTTATGGTTAACTAAGAATTCAAAGTCAAATCAAATTAAGATAAAGATAGAAAGATATATGAAACATACTGTGACGAAACTACATGATCCTAGTGAACCAATTTTATTTTCAAATTCCATTATGGGGAACTATATGTATGAACTTGGGTTTGTTAATTTTAAATCTGAAAGTTCGGTTTTCTCTGATAATAAAAAACAATCAGAAGTTCTTAATGTCACAACCATTTCCCATGATTCTTCATTAAGGGAGATTGTAAATGATGTAGCTAGTCATAATATTTTGAATATTATCGAAAGTAAAGTAGTTGTTAATAGTTCTACTTGGACTTTATATTTCAATGGGTCAAAGTCTAAAGAAGGAGCAGGAGCTGGTTGTCTGTTAATTGACCCTAAAGGAAATAAAACATGTATAGCTTGTAGTCTTGAATTTAATTGTACAAACAATAGTGTGGAATATGAAGCTCTAATTCATGGTTTGAAGAAAGCAATTGATTTGGATATTAAAGTGCTAATTGCATATGGAAATTCTGAAATTATCGTTAGGCAAGTCCGTAACTCTATTAATTGCATTTCTGAACATTTGCAAAATTATCAATGAGAGTTATGGAATCTCATTTCACATTTTGATGCATTTAATATAATACCGGTTCCAAGATTTTAGAACCAAGAGGCATATTTATTAGCGAATGTAGCATCAAAACTAATTCCATCAGAAAATTTCACACCAGATTTCTTTTCAGTTGAATTGATTTTTAGGCCTTCTATACCAGATAATATATTTAACTGGCATATGTTTGATAATGATGTGCAGGTGCTAAATTTCCTAACAAATGATGATACCTTTAAAGATTCAGCCATTGATGAAGTTACACATCACAAAAATTTGCGGGATTTTTCAGTAATAAATGAGTTTTGTTTAGTTGAAAAATCTTTTGAGAAGGTAAAACCAATTCCTAACTCAGTTTTGAGATTAGAAAAGTTTTCTGATCTTCAAGATAAATTTAGGTCTATTCCTAACTATAAAACCAATATCTCACAAATGAAATATGAAACCATAAATTTAGGAACGGAACTAAATCCTCGATTTGTAAATCTAGGAATAGATTGCACTCCTACAGAGAAACCAGCCATTAGAGGAAATTTCAACTCAAAATGGGCCTTTTAACTTTTATTCAAATTCCATGTCATCATGTGTTAGCCAATGAAATTGCTTTAAATTTGAAATACCGTATAGGTCTTAAACACTTTTTTAATATAAATTTGGGGATAGGTATCATAAAAAAAAACTACTTTTTTTGTTTGTATTTTTTACATATCTCCGTGTGTTTTTACTCAAGTTTCGATCGGGAGAGCTCATTAGATGCAGAATTAAATTCTGCATCCAACGAGTACCCACTCGACATACTTTTGATGGACCTCGCTACCCCAAAAACAAGAAATACCTAAAAAAATGGAATGATGATGTCACCATTCCATTTTTTTAGGTATTTCTTGTTTTTGGGGTAGCAGGGTCTGTCAAAAGTATGCCGAGTGGGTACTCGTTGGATGCGGAATTTAATTCCGCATCCAACGAGCTCTCCCGATCGAAATTTGAGTAAAAACACGGGGAGATATGTCAAAAATACAAACAAAAAAGTAGTTTTTTTCTTTTCTTCCTCCAAAATTAATAAATATTATTTTATTATTTTAACTATTATTTTATTAATTCATTTTAGGAGGCCCATTTTGAGTTTAAATTTTCTCTAATGATTCATAAAATTATTTAAAGAATTTAAGGATGTCTTTGCATGGACATATGATGATTTGAAAACTTTTAGTATTTAATTCATGCAACACATTATTCCAATAAAACAAGAGTCAAAACCTTTTCAACAGAAACTTAGGAAATATCATCCATCATTAGAACCAACAATTAATAAGAAACTAAATAAATTGTTAGCTGCTAGGATTATTTTTCCTATTTGGCATACTCAAAAAGGGTAACCAAGTTATTTCTAATTAAGAAGAAAAATGGTGATATTAGACTGTGTTGATTTTAGAAATCTTAATAAGTCTTCTAAAAAGGATAATTACCTAGTTCCTCCCATGGAACAAATCCTTCACAAAGTTTCTAGGTCTGAGATACTATCACTTCTTGACGGTTTCTCAGGATACAACCAAATATTGGTGTCCCCGGATGATCAATTGAAAACAGCTTTTAGAACTCCAAGGGGAACATACACTTACAAAAAGATGCCCTTTGGGTTAATCAATGCTGGGGCAACTTTTCAAAGGGTAATGGATATTGTTTTAGAGGCTTAATTAATCATTCAGTAGTTGTATATTTAGATGATGTTACTGTATATTCTAAATGTCAACAGGATCATATTAATCATCTTAGAAAGGTATTTGAACATTGTAGAAAATTCGGAGTGTCCTTAAATGCAAAGAAAACGATATTTGTTGTTTTAGAAGGTATTTTATTAGGATGTGTGGTTTTCAAACATGGCATCATGATTGATCCTCAATGAACAAAACCTATCTCAAAAATAACTTATCCTTCTAGCAAAAAAGCAATGCAATTGTTTCTTGGAAAAATAAACTTTGTTAGGAGATTTATCCCGAGTTTTTTTTGAAATCATCCATCCTTTGCAAAAAATGATTAAAAATGATGCTATATTTAATTGGGGTCAAACTAAAAAAGAATATTTTCAGAGAATTTTAGAATCCATTTTAGAAGCTCCTAGTCTTTTAAGCCCATATTTTAACAAAGATTTCATATTGTATACCTACACTTCTGACATATCATATGCAGTAGTTTTAACTCAGCTAAATCAACAAAATAGTGAAGTGCCAATTTCTTTTATGAGCTCAAATTTTAAAGGTGTTGAAATTAATTACCATGAGGTTGATAAGCAAGCTTTTGCTGTTTTCAAAGTTGTCAAGCACTTTCGTCCATATTTATTGAAATATAGAACGAAAGTGATAGTTCCTTATCCTTCGGTCAGAAATTTGCTAGTGCAAAAAGATTTAGGTGAAAAAAGAGCACCATGGATGACAACCCTTCAAGAGTATGACTTAGAAATTAAACCATCAATGGTATTCAATGGTCAAGGATTATGTAAACTCGCTACTGAAGCAGATCATTTTCCTAATAACAGTTCCAAAGCTGTCATTGATGAAGACTTACTAACTAGGGAGATTTACTTTTATCCTCCACCACAGGATTCTTGGTACACTGATTTAAGAACACTTATGGAAACAAGAATTGCTCCTGATTACCTTGAACCAAGGAAAAGGAGAGCGCTTAGACCGAAATCTGCTCCTTATTTACTAATTGATAATATCCTTTTTAGGAGAAATTCAGACGGTGTTTTACTTCGATGCCTAGACAAATATGAAATAGAAGTGATTTTAAAATATTTACATTTTTTACCAACAGGTGGTAATTTTGGTGGAGAAACTACGACACATAAGATTCGTAAGGCTAGATATTATTGGCCTACTTTATTTCAAGATTCTTATGCTTTTGTCAGGAAATGCTAGGAATGTCAACTTGCTGCAGGAAGAGTTAAGAAGACTATTTTTCCTTTACAACCTGTTTCAGTAGAAATACCTTTTTAGCACTAGGGTATTGATATAGTAGTACCAATAAACCCCCTCTCTTCTATGCAACACAAGTACATAATAACTGCAACTGATTATTTTACCTGTTTGGTAGAGGCCGCACCTTTAAGGGTTGTAAACACCAATCAGATTATATTATTTTTAGAACCTTTTATCATAAATATATTTGGTGTTCTAGATTCCCTTGTCTTTGATAATGCCTCATATTTTTCATCAACTGATTTAACTCAATTTTCCTTAGAGAAGGGAATAAGGGTTAGATATTCAGCTAATTTTCATCCTCATGGAAATGGTTTAGCTGAATCAACAAATAGAAATTTATTGAAAATTCTCAAAAGAACTATTTCAACTCATCATCATGATTGGCATACAAAGTTGTTTAATGCCCTTTGGGCAGACAGGGTAACTCCTAAATCTGCAATAGGTAACTCACCTTTCTTCTTGGTTTATGGAACTGAGGCTATTTTACCACCAAATTTATTTTTACCTTCGTTCCAGTTAGCCCAGTCTATTCAAGATGAAGATTGCCCAGAAATGGAGAAAAGGATTAATAGTTTATTAAAACTTGAGGAAGAAAGAGACAGGTCAAAACAACATTTTACAAAACATCAACAAATTGTTAAGTCCTAGTTTGATTAATCCTCAAGTTCTAATCGAGAATTTCAAGTGGGGGACTTGGTGTTAAAATGAGACAAAGTCCATGAGTAGAAAGGATATCATACAAAGTTTCAAAAACTTTGGTTAGATCCATTTATTATTGCTGAAAAGATAGGTCCAAGTACTTTTCGTTTACAAACCCTCGAAGTTCAGTTTGAAAAGTTTCCAGTAAATGGACTGATCTTAAAAAAATAATTTTGTTGACTTTTCCAAACTTAAAATTTGTATATGATTTTGTATATAAGATTGTTTTCTTTTAAGTTTCTGTTTCTATATAATTTTATTTAAATTTTAAGAATTTCCTGTATATATTATCATAAATTTGATAAAATTATTACGCAGAATTATTATGTATTCATGATTCTTATGTACATTCAAATATCATTTGACCCATGTAAATACTTTTTGAATATTATTTTTTATTATTCTTAATCAAGTATTAACATATCAATTATTTATTAAGGATTATCAAATTTCTATATATATGTTTCAAATTAATCAGTCACTAATGTACATACGTTGTTAAGAGGACATTTGTAAATAAATAAAGTCCCATGGTTTGATTCAGTTTGTTCATTAGTTTAAAATTATGATATTAGACTAAGCCTTTTAAAAATTGGTTCTGAATGATCAAAGTTTCTTAATTCTTTTAAGAACCTGTCATCATTTGTAAATATTTGTAAATATGGTTCAGATTATCCCTCCTTTTTCCTATTTTCTTTTGACAGATAAGATGGCTCATTAATGTCTTTTTCAAAACTTGTGCTTTGAAAAATCTTCATGAATCTTTATCATCAATCATTGTAAATTTATTTACAATTTGGAAAAATTTTAGATCTCTTCCATTAAATAAAATTTGAAAAAAATCAAAGTGAGAGATGGAAGGTCTTAGTAATAAGTCAATCCGATCACGATCATAAATATCATCAGTATGACATTATTAGGAAACTAATAATGGCTCTTCGTCGTAAGGTCAAGAGATAGGGGGTCTCATCACGAGCCAGTTTACTAATTTTCTGGTGATATTAGTGACTGATGTTACCATTTGGTTACCATCGTAGGTAATGATATCTTATTTTATAAAATATAAACTTTTAAACTCAATAAGTGAAACATAGCTTTGATTGAAGAATAGGAGGTCTCATCATGAGCCAGCCTAATCATGATAATTAGTGTTGTCTAGTATAACTTCATTTCTGACCGTCAGGGTGATGGCTCTTGGTTAAAATATCAAGAGACAAGAGGTCTCATCACGAGTTGGCTTGCTTATTATAGGAAGTTCTCATGAATGATACTATCAAATCAGATTATCATGCCTAGATAGTAGTCTTCAATCAGAGTAATTATTTCAATCTCTAAAAAAAAAGGGAAGACAAATTATTATATTCATGGAACAGATCCTAGAAATTTATCAGTAAAGTAAATTTCTATATTTTATACTGATGGTATGGATTATATTTATCAGAAGTACTTTGTTTTGATTAGGATATTTTTAAGTTTATATTTAACAAAATATTTATTTACAGAGACGGGATGTTTCTGAATTATATTTGCAAATACAAATCAAATAATGGTTTTTACTTAGATTGAGACTTTTTTATTGTTTTGAATAGATTTTAAGATTTTGTTTATATCATCGTTTGAAAATTGTATGAGCAGAGACAACTGGTTCGCCTAGGTCATCGCCATTTGTTCGTAGGCAATAACCCTCCCAATTTTTTTCGGCTTTGTTGAGTAAAATTGATGAGTACTCTTCTATATTATATAAGAGTGCCTTCAGAATCTTCAATTCTAAGGGTACTCTCAATAAAGGAAGAGTTAGAGGCCAAAATGGTAGTTTAGGAAACACTTTGAGTCAAGCAAAGTTTTTCATTTTTGCAGCTGTTATATTCATTCTCATTATTCCATGATCATATATTATTAATATAAATGAAATGATGCTTTATATTATTTGGTAAGAAAGAATTATCTTAAGTGATTCATAACCCTTGTATTTATTAAAATTTCTTTTTAATACTTGGCTTCAAATATTTGACATAGTGTTATTTATCAAACAAAAATGTTCAAACATATATGTAAGGTTGGCTAATTTCTATTATATCAAAACCTTTATATGTTTGTTGAACATTTTTATCATTATAAACTTCTATAACTTATGTCTCATATAATGCGTAAACAAATAAAAATTTGCCTTATATATATTTATAATAAAAGATCTTGCCTTTATTTTTATTTTTCAAAATTTTGATTAGAATCATTTATCTATGCTTCTAATGATAAATTGAAATTGATTCTGATCTAAAAGGTTGGCTTGGTATGATGTTTTCTAATCAACATTTATATGGCTTATGAATGATAATTATAATAATCCACAAGTTGATATTCCAAGTTAATATTTTTGATCGACTTATATTGGAAATATTTACTTGTCAATTATTATTGATGATATCATTTATACATCATAATCATTTGCAAACATATGGTTTCCTATTTTTTAGGTTGATGTTACATCTAACCTTCACGTATTAGACTTATCATAGCAAAGGTTATGTGTTGGGAGGGAATGACTATGACACAAACCTATACATCCTTACACATGTTATTTTTTACATCACGAATTGACAAGAATTTCAATGCAAAATCATTATTTATTAAATGGTGATTTTTGTCGATTTTTGGGGTCATCATTCTAACACATTGAGATTAAATATGAAATCTGATAATCAGACACATGTAATGTAGTGTGTTATTTTTTTCATTTCGAAACGATTATCATAAATATTTATGTACAGGGTTATTATTTTCAAATCTGAGTTCTTATGATTTTAGCCTCGAAATTCAGTTCGTTGGGAGGACAAATCCTGAAATTAGATCATGGTTTCCGAGAAGCATTGCATAATGATTTGGTGAGCTGCATGGTCTCGATTTTCAAAGAAATAAAATTTCAGAACTAGTTTCCATTACGTTGAAACTATGGTTACAAAAATTAGATTTAGGTTTTTAGTTTTCATCTCAGATGAACTGTGTTATGATGTGCTATTTTACATTATGACATTCAGATGGATTCCAGTACCATCTATGTTCACACATCCCTTCATCCCGAACCCTAATTGAAACCTTTGCAGAGTGGAAATGGCACCCTTGAATCTCTTTGAGATTTCAGCCCCTGAGTTGGTTGAATCAAACCCAGAAGCAACCGCATTGTTCGATTAGACAGGCTGGGGTTCATTTTTTAAAGGTTTTAGTGGTCATCATGTGGGAATAACCAGACAATTCACTTTGTCATTGAAAAATGATGCAAGTCAAATTGGGGATTTTCAGCTGGTTTTGAATGAGGATATGATTGCTAAAGCTACAAAGGTTCCTCAAGTTGGTGAGCATTGGTTCAAAGGTCAGAAGGTCAATAAGAAGAAGTATGAAATGTTTCTCTTACCATTACCAGAGGGTTTAGATATTGGAAGAGGCGTTTCTGTTAAATTTTTGGAATCGCAATGGAAGGCTTGTTTTTAGACTTTAATGAGGTATGTTACCTATGATGGACACTACTCTCATATGCATTACTATCATTTACAGTTGTTGATGGCCTTAAAAGGTAGCAAAATCAATTTTCCTTTCTTTCTGCTTAAGAGTCTTAGGAAAATGGCTCATACTGTACAAAATATTGTTTGATATATAGAACAAATTCTATTTCATCATGTTCTCGTCAAGATCTTATTTCAGTACCATTTAAATTGCATTGGTAGATCTTGGGATGAATTTTCTAGTGCAAACAATTTTGGATTAACCCAGTATTGGCCTACTATGCATCCAAAAACCCATAGAAAACGTAAACGTTGTCCTCAGAATAAAACCAATTCTGATTCAAAACATGTTTAAACATCTAAATTAAGAATGTCGATAGAGGATAATCCAAAGCATACAGCTACGTTAGAAACCCTTCCTTTAGAGTTTGAAACGCCGATGGTCTCGGCTGTGTACGAAGATCTTCATACTGTATCTTCGAATGTAAGGGAAAAGTCAAAATTGTTAAACAAAGAAAAGGTAAAATTCAATGGCGAATCACGTTTATCAGAATTCCCCATTACAGGGATGGGTTTACGCACAATTACTAGAAGCATGAAATCTTCCACTTCAAAAGTACCTGTTCGTGCCCATAATTTTCCTTTTATCGAACTTTTAAGTGAGGAAGAAGATTATGGATCAGTAGAAGTATCTTCAAAGGAGTGTGAAGAAAAAATGGATAATCTTGTTGTGTCTTTGAATAATGATTATAATGAGAATCAATCGCCAATTCTGCCAAATGATAAAGAAATCAAGCTAGGGTCTGCCTTGAATAATGATTATTGATCAGAGCAGATGTTGGGGAATACTGTGAAATCTATAAAATTAAACCAACAAATTAAACAACTAAAAGGAAAACTTGAAAAAGATGAATCGAATTCCATTGTGTTGAAGGATGAAGTGTAGAATTTAAGGAACAAATTATTAAATTGGATAAAATGATGGTAGGATTTAAAGGAGAAAAGGGACAGGTTGAAAACTCTAAAAAAATCCTGGATTAATGCTAACAGGAAGCTTTTGAAACAAGAAGAACAACATAAAATGAAAAGTATAAAATTAAGGGTTAAATTGTATGAGGCTCGTCGAGTTATTAAACTCAGAAGTGTACCTTAAAATTGTTACTACTGATGAACAAGTAATTGGCATGCCCATAGAATCATAGATTTTGTAGGCATTGCATATCATTTAATTTGAATTGTTATTTCAGTTTTAATATTTATGGTAAAACTCATTCATGGTTAATTGATTTTGCAGGTCTCATATGGATCCTTGATTTTGGTGGTGTTCTTTCCTTTTATTTTGCCGACAAATGATGAAGTCATTTTCATTCTGGAATGATCTAGATGACAGATGTCAAACAACAGTTGCTACATGGATAAGTCAACATTAATAGATAAGAAAGAAATTATAAATTTGCAGTTCAAATGCTAGGTGCACTAATGAGGAAGATGATAGTTAATGTCCCAGTTTCTAGATGTTGGATGATGTAGACTCAATAGTTTGTTTTTTAATTCTAGTTGCATAGAAATAGGACAAGCATTTATTGGTCCTTGTTATAAAACTATGAAACACTGATTATAGAATGGGGATGGCGTATTGAAGAAATAGACTTATCAGAAATATAATTACGGTTCTGGTTTTAATCTATTTGCTGGAGTTTTGCCTTCGGGGAAGAATTTTGAATTGAATTCTCAAACTTGTATCACTGTCTATTACTATTTTTGAAAACTTAATATATATATAAATTTCAATATATCATTTTCTCATTATGATTTTGTGCAATTATATTGTGTTATGATTGTATTTATTATCCAAAATAGTACTCTGTTTACACAATATTAATGTTTGAATGAGAATATTACCGAGTTTGATTAATTAATATTTGTATTGAGAATTGGAATTTGGTAATATAAACATTTCATATTTATTTTTTTATTTCATTTGTATTTTTACAATGTATTCATGAATAAATATCATCCTTTTATTCAAATATTTGGTATTGATTATTAGTTATTAATTAATAGAACAACACAGAAAAATTCAAAAGTAGTTATCTATTTTCATTTTATGTTGTTGTGCATATTCAGGAGAGTGATTTAATGATAACGATTTAAATATTTACATTTAAATCGTTATTTTCTATCTCTTTGTTTATTTGAATCGTTAATTGATAATTAATTTAGTTTTCAACTTGCTCTAGTTAGTTAATTTTAATGTTATCTTGTTTTATTTCTTAAATTTTAGTTTATTGTAACAGTTGTTAAATAGAATTAGATTAATTTGATAAAACTTAAAATAGTCTTTAATTTAAAATATTTGAAGCGAAACCCTAAAAATTGAAGAGTTTCCTTATGAAAGCATTTTAGGATAACTTAGGTTTTAGAAAACTAATTCTAGGGTTTATTTAGGCAGTAATAAGATTAGGATAAATTTTTACTCAATTTTAGACTCTCCTTAAGAGGAAAATTTAGTTGGTAATAGGACCATAACCTCTCAGATTTTTCCTTTTCAAACACACCGAGAGCTGCTCGAAGCGACTTGTGTGGGCTTAATCTCTTTAGTTGATCTAGGTCAAAAAAACAGGCCAACATGTCCAAAATAGGCTTCTAAGGGAGTATTTACTTTCATAGAAGAGTGAGGTACCCTCTTGTGAATGTGAGAAGAAACATTAATAGCCTCATCCCATAGCTTTTCAATGAAACATTTTTCTTCCAACATGCAGGAACTCATCTCTTTGAGGGCCTGGTTTTTCCTCTCCGCTACACCATTTTGCTAGAGTCTGTAGGGAATGGAGTGATGGGTTTGGATCTCACTATCAGAAAATATTTTCAGCAATTAAGTGTCTATATACTATCCTCCATTATCATATATGAGATACTTTATCATCCTCCTAGAGGCATTCTCAATAGATGCTTTTAACTCAACGAATATTTCCAAAACATCATATTTTTTCTCTAGGAAGAAAACCCACATGTATCTATAGAAGTCATCAATGAAGGTGATTAAATAACATGAATCACTAATGTATGTTGTAGGAATGGGTCCACTGGTATCAATTTGAATCATTCCCAAAATACTTTTTCCATAGGTTTCCTTTCCCCGATCAAACTTGTGCTCAGGGTGTTTGCTGACAATGCAAACCGTTGCAAATTCCATTGGAAGTTTTGATGTCTGGCAGGCGTTCAACCACATAATTTTTCTGAAGTTGATTCATTTATTTGAAGTTCAAATAACCATATATTTCATGCCAAATCTTACTGAACTCATTTCCATGAGTCAGAAGAGTGGTGGGATTTGCATACACCATGAACTTGGGAAACTTATAGGCCTTAGTATGATGTTTTCTATGCATATTGGAACGAGTTTCTCGAATGCAATATTTGTGATCTCAACATCATTAGGGATGAAACTAAATCTCTTGGGAACTCCGTTGTGTGTCATTTGATATACACTCAACATATTGGAGGCTAAGGAGGGTACATAAAGAACATAAAAAAATCTTCCATGTTCAAGTTTTACAGTGCCTTTCCCTTTCGAAATGATCTTAGAATATTATCCCATGTGTATGGGAATGCTTTTGTCAGATTCCAGGGATGAAAAATAGTATTTTATTTCCATCATATGGTTCGAAGCACCAGAGTCAATGAGGATAGGTTTGGGCTTCGAAACAGTTTCCATGAGGGCATGTCCTCTTTCTTGTTGGATGTCCTGATCATGATTATCTCTCTTCCAAACACTCTTGGGAATATTGATATTGTTTCACTTAAGGAGAAGAGTCATCTCATTAATATTTTTCTTCATGCAGGCATGTTCAGGGTGAAATCCCTTCCTGCAATAGGAACACTTGAATTTTTCTTTGCATTAGTTGCCTTTGTTTCTATTCTTCTTAAAACTAACACATTCCAATTATAGGTTGTGACTATAAGAATGCATTAAATAAATAAAAAGTAGAGATACAATGTTATACACTTGCATTAATAGAAAGACAATTTAAATCCCAAGGAGTTTATTCGAATTGGAAACATGAGAGTGGCTTAGATGTCAGTTAGCCACCCTAAACACATCAGTTAACCACTAATCAAAACCATAATTGACTCTAACTGAGTCCTAACTGAATCATAGGAAATAATGACCAAGTCTAACTGAATAGAACTCATCTACATGTCAATCAGTAGGTGGGTGCACATATCTAACTCAAGTCATCTCCAATGAAGTGAATTGAACTCAATTGATTCACCAGAAATTGTTGGAGAGGCCTTAAATCACTCGAGTTAACTAAAATCAGCCCAAAAAAGAAAAATAGATGTGGAAGATGCCTTTCCAAATAATATTAAATGATTTTTAGGTAAAACAACATTTAGTTAACTAATTGGTGCACTTATGACAAACAGATCACCCCATATTTGCTCCCTAATTGAAGGAGGAATCCTAGTTATTCTCCATGATTGAAGGAGAAGGATTAGTTGGCCTCCCTGATTGAAGGGGTGTGTTGGTGTGCTGATGCTGATGTTAGGATCATGCTGGTGTGTTGATAGAAAGGAGACCCCATGGTTTTGGCGAGAGAATAGTAACTTAGCTTTTGAGTTTTTTTAAAAAATCTATTTTTTCTATGGGAAAGGGTTTTATATGGTTAAGGAGATTATGATCATTTCATATAAACAACGTTATGATTTAAACTCTCTATTTGTCTCTAATGCCTCATAACAATTAGTTATTTTATTAATATGTCTGAATATACATGGTTATAGAAATTTTTTATGTTTAAAATTTGAGGTATGTTACATATGGTATCATAGCACAGTTTCAAGAATAGGAATGAATAGTATCAACACACTAATGCTATAGAAAACAACAATCTAGCTCATGTTTATTTTGTCTTGAAAATTGTCTCATACACAGAAAAGAGAAGTACAAATATATTTTGCAGGAAATAGGGAAAATGTGGGAATGCCTGCAGAAGAGGAACGTCGCCCGAAACAACCTTAAATTAATGAAGATGGGAATATAAGGGATGGAGAGTTCTAGGTAGATGTAAATGAAAGTGAGGACAATAAATATTAATTATAAAGGAATTTGGATAAACTAAGTGATGAATTAAGAAATATTAAGGAAGATAACAAGCAAATTCTGAAGGCTCAAGAGGAACTGAATGCTATCTCGTTAGAAAAAATCCATAATGAAGAAACAGATAAAAATGACGATTTTGATCAGAAACCACCTAAACCTTCTGTGTATAATAAATGTAACGGTAGGAAGCTAGAATTTTCTAGAAATAACCCGAACCATTCAAGTGAAGAGTCGGTTAAACATCACAGAAAATTTCAAGAGTCAATCCAAAGCGGTGACAAAAATAAAAAAGAAGAAAAAGTATAGACTTTGTGATGATATCTCTCAGTAGTTCAATAAAATTAAACCACCCATGTTTAATGGGGAAATGGAGAAGGGAGAGGAGGTATAGGCCTCACTATCCAAAATGAAAAAAGTACTTCCAAATATATAACTACTCATATAAGTTGAAAGCAAAAATGGCCATTTATAGTTTGACTAGAAAGGGAGATATATGGTGGCAAGACATAAAAAAAGTTAAGAGTATAAAATAAAGGTATTTAACTAGGAAAGTTTTTTAAATAAAATATTTCTCGTAACAATATTATGAAGAAAAATATAAGGAGTCTGATGAACTAAGCTTAGGGGCCATGACAATGAAATAAATATCTAGTATGTTCTTAAGCTTACTTCGCTATGTTCCATGCATAATTGATGAGAATCCCAAGATACAACGGTTCTTTAGCTACTTCCCCATAATGTTTAAAGAACGGATTGAATATGACAATCCAAAGACACTAGATGACGCGATGAGGAAGGAAAACTTATTTTATGACCAAAGAAAGAATAAAAGAGAAAGTATACCAGTTTGGAAAAATCAAAGGCCAAATAATTTTGATTCTAAGAGAAAAAAAAATAAGTTCCATAAAAACATGGGAAATAATCATAGAGGCTATCAGGCTAATAGTTAGAAATGTTTTAAACCTGAGGATTCTACAGTACCCTCAACAGTTCCTAATAAAAACCCCAACACAAAATGAACTTTTAAAATGTTGGGAGTGTCAAGAGCAACACTAGTTTAGAGACTATCCAATAAGAAAACAAAATTTTAATTTCTGTTCTATCCAGGAAGAAGTTATAGTTGGGGATATGCCTAGGAGCAAGCCCAGAACTTGCATTGCACCGGAAAATTGGCAAGCAGACCACCAAACTTCCATGGTTGAAATTGAATGTATGATAAACAATCAACCTATCTCTATCTGAATTGATCTAGGTGCAACCCTGGGTTATATTTCACCTAGATTAGTTGATTTATGCGATTTGGTACCTAAAAATTTTGATAAGTTGTGGCTAGTACAACTAGCCATATGTACAAAAAAAAGGTTATTAGTATTGTTAGAAATTGTAGGATAATGTTGAATGATTTCCTTACACATGTGAATGTAAATATATTTCCTTTAGGATCTTATGACCTGTTCATAGGAATGGATTGGATTGAAGAGCATAATTTTTTTCTAAAATATTTAGATAAAACATTTACATGTATTGATAATAATGGAAATAGTATAAAGGTGAAAGGAATTCCTAGGAAGGTAACCATCATATAAATTTATGCTCTGCAAATGAAGAGATCAGTAAGGAAAGGATGTAAACTATTCACAGTATATATAATGAATCATAAGGAAAATGAGGTGAATCCTAAATTAGACTACATACATGTTTTAAGGGAGTTCAAATATATCTTTCCAGAAGAAGTCCTGGACTTCCTCCAAAAAGGGATATAGACTTCATAATCGATATGATACCTGGATCGGTACCAGCATCGAAAGCTCCATATAGAAAGAACATAATCAAACTCACAGAACTAAAATAAAATTTACAAGAAATAATAAATAAAAAGTACACTTGACCAAGCGTTTCTCCCTGGGGAGCACCGATCTTGTTTGTGAAAAGAAGGACAATACACTAAGATTATGTACAAATTATAGGAAACTAAATTAAATGATTGTTAAAAACTGATACCCACTTCACTGGATAGATGATATGTTCGATCAATTCCATGGAGCAACTAAATTTTCAAAGATAGATTTAAGGTTGGGTTATCATCAAGTGCGAATAAAAGATGAAGATATTTTAAAAACATAGTTAGGACCTGTTATGGTAACTATGAGTTTGTCGCAATTCCCTTTGGGTTGAAAAACACACCTGTTGCATTCATGTGTTTAATGAACAACATATTAATTAAAAATATGGATAAATCTATGGTTGTCTTCATTGATGACATGTTAATCTACTCTAATAATGAACAAGAACATGAAGAACATCTGAAAATATTTTCATAAGTATTAAGAGAATGACAACTTTATGCAAACTTCACTAAGTGTGAATTTTTCAAAGACAAGATTCAGTACCTCGAGAACGTAGTGTCCAAGGATGGAATCTTAGTTGACCTAGATAAGGTAAAGGCCATCATGGAGTTGCCAGTTCCTAAAAATGTATTTGGCATCATATCATTTATTGGAATCAATGGATACTAAAAGAAGTTCATAGAAGGATTTTCTAAGATTCCCTACCCCATAGCTTCCTTACAAAAGAAAGGAAACAATTTTTAGTGGAATAAAAAGTGCTAGGAAAGTTTTAAAAAATTAACAGACCTATTAACCACTGCCCCAATCTTAAAAATTGTAGATCCATTCAAGGATTTTGTGATATTACCAATACTTGCAATGAAGGGTTAGGTGGATTTTTACTAAAAGACAATTATGGTGTAGCTTATGAATCTAGAAAACTAAAATATCACGAGAAGAATTATGCGACACATGATCTAGAACTTTTTTCTATAATTCACGGCTTAAAAATGTGGAGACATTATTTAATTAGGATAATTTTTCTACTTATGTCGAACAACATAAGCCTTAAATATTTACTTGATCCACATAATTTGAACGCAAGACAAGCCATATGGTTGTCCTTTCGAAGCGAGTATGACTTCAAAAGAAAACATTTAAAGGGAAAGAAAAATAAAGTAACATATGCTTTAAGTCGTCATGCCAATTTACTATGTGCAAGTAGCAGTTACAAATATGATATAGGAAATCAGAATTTAAATACTCAAAATTCTAATGGTGAATATCATAATTTAAAATAAAATACTTCTAAAAAATAACAAGAACAAGTAAAAACATACTTTAGCCTAAACCAACAAGGACTATTGATGTATAAAGACATTCTATATATATGAAACGTAAGAGAAATTAAATTGACAGTTATGGATGAGCTACATAAAATACCATACTCAAGGCATCCAAGGTATCACAAAATGATTACCATGATTAGAAAGGACTTCTTTTGGCCAAGCATGAAAAAGGAAGTGGCTAACTACTTAACTCACTACCTTGAATTCCAGCAAGTGAAATCAAAGCATCAACATCCCATAGGATTGTTTCAGCCACTACCCATTCCAGAATGGAAGTGGGAGACCATCAGTATGGATTTCATCATGGTTGTGGTTTACAAATTAAGTAAAGAAGCTCATTTTATAATTGTCAAATATACCTACAAATCTATTAATATTACAGACATATTCATGAAAGAAATATTCAGGTTACATGGTGTATCAAAGGTAATAGCCCCGATAGAGACAAGAAGTTTAGAGGTAACTTCTGGAAAGCCTTATTTAATGGTTTGGGTAACCATTTAAATTTCAGTACTGCGTATCATTGAAAAATGGATGGGGAGACTAAAAGGGTAAACCAAGTTCTATAGGGCATGCTAACAATGTATGTAATGGACAAAACAGGTAAGTGGGAAGGTTAGCTACACTTAGTTGAATTTGCTTATAATAATAATTTACATGTTTCTATGGGTATGAGTCCATTTGGAATTTTATATGGGAGTAAGTGTAATAATCCAACATCATGGAGAAGACCTGTTGATATATTTATGTCAGGGCCTGATTTATTAGAAGATATGAATCTAACCATGAAACAGGTACAACAAAACTTGAAGGTTTCCCAGGGTAGTGATAAAAGTTATGTTCACTTAAAAAGAACTCCTAGGGACTTCCATGTGGGTGATCATGTATATAGAAACATAAATCCCAATAAAAGTACCTTGATATTGGGAAAGTATTAGAAATTGGAATCCAGGTATTGCGGGTCATTTGAAATCCTAGCCAAAGTAGGGTCAATTACATACCAGTTACCCCCACCACCCAATATTAAAGTACATATTATGTTTCAAATTTCTATATTGAAAATATATGTTGATGATGTTTCTCACGTCATTAAATAGAATGTAATCTGAGTGGAACCAAAGGGAGAGTTCAAAGTGGGACCAGAGCGCATCCTCTATAGGAGATAACTTTTACTACGGAATAGTATGATCATACAGGTAAAGGTGCAATGGAAACACATTAGTCCGGAAGAAGCTACTTGGGAGCTAGAAAGTGATATGTAGGAGGCATATCCAAACTCATTACAAGAGGGTGACAAGGAAGAATGAAAAAAAAATTATAACACTGAGTTCGGTCTTATCTTTTAAGGGGAGGTGTATGCAATACCCCATGAATTAATAATTATTTATTTTGTTGGAAAATACCTTGATTAATATTTTATTATTCTTCGACATAAAAGTAAAGAATAAAAAATTCCTTATTTTAAAAAATATGTTGAAGGGGAACAATAGTGGAAGTAGTTGTTGAAAGAGTGTTCAATGACCCACAAGAGGGAAATGACAAGTGGCAGAGACCACCGAGTGAGAAGTGGAGATGTAGGATGCATCATCCCCAAAAATCATTTCTGCACTCGTAGTTGAGCTTCTAAAGAGACGGAGGCTCATAAATGACCATGTCTTAGGAAAAATACTATTTAATAGTATGTCTGTGAGCAACAGGAGGATAGAATTGGATGGGGATTAACATCTGTGTAATGAAATAGATGGCGCATTAAGATATTTTTCTCTTATGGTTCAGCAAGCATGATCTGGGGCACTGAAGAAAGTAATTTGGTTACTCTGGGAGTTAGTTGGGAGGAAGAGCTTCTCAACTTTTGTTTCCCAGCATTGGTGCCAGGTTCCTATTCTGTTTTCTATGACTAATTCTAGTTATAGTTGGATGTGTATGTAAAATGTATATGTAGGGTTACATTTCCTGGTAGTAGGATTATATATTTATCTAGAACAAATATCCCTTTTTCTCTGAAGTATATTATATGTAAAATTTTATTACTGTAGTGATTAATAACTTGTTCTGAGCATGCATTTGTATAATTGGTTCTTGTTGATATAGTTTTGAATCCAATACTTGAAGAGTTCAGAATTAATGGCTATGTGCATAATGCATTGAATCCCCTATTTCTTTTTAAATATGTACCGTGTATTCCTACTTTTAACTAAGCTTTGTTTGTTTGTAGTGTTTCCTCTCAACCTAATTATGCTTATTGAATGTGGACTTAATCTGTAATATTGTCATAGTGTAGATCTGTCTCTAGAGAGAATAGAGAAGATAGTGTGTGATTTTTGACTGGTTAATTGAATAAAGAACAGAATTCTACCCTGCAAATGTTTTAATATTTTAATATCTTTGTTTTGTTAACAAGAAGTATATATTTTTAATCCTCTATGTGTATATATGTAGCTCAAAATCAACTTGAAGCATATGAGATCAAATATTTCTATGTGAATCATTACAGAAGGAAATGATTGATTCACTCATTATTCAACAAATATTACAGATAGTTAAAGAGTTTGTATCTTCAACAGATTTATGGTTGAAATTGAATTTTTCAAATAGAAGGTGTGCACGAGTTAAGCCTTAAAAAAATACATTGTGCAATGGAGATCGATATTGGATAAGATCGATGGAGATAAGGAAATTTCACTGGAGAATCAGCAACGAAGATATAGGGGGGGTTGGGAAAGATCAAGCATAAAATAGATCGGCGATTGACGACGATTTCCCTGGGTGTAGTTGTGGGTTTTGAAAAACTTCTGATGAGCATGAAATATTTATGGAATGCATTTCATAGGTTTTTAAGTCCATGGTTGATTTGGTGAGGACACGAATCGGATGATAAATAAGACATTTCACTAATTCAACTAGAAAGTTGATTAACAATAGAGAGAGAGCGTGCAATTTTTATCCAAAGGAATTTGTTACAGGATTGAGTCTACATGAGTGAGTTCAACGTCGACATATAAAGAAGTAGATCAACGATCGATATTTTATCCTCAAAGAAGATCAATGCCTGATAATAGTCATAGAGGTTTCATTGTGGAATCCGCAAAGAAGTAGATCGATGGTCAAGGTTTATTCCAGAAGGGTCAATGATGAGAAAAGCATATACAAAATACTGAACACATAAATTCAAGAATTAAGTGAATGAAACCTGAAGTTTTCGAAGTCTGATTTCTGCATCAAATCAAGATCGATGGTTAATGCTCATTCCACAAGGATAAATAGTGTGGATATCATATACGAAATGCGAAAGGCAGAAATTTTGAGAATTAAGTTAATAGCACTTGAATTTTCCTACATCAAATCAATATCAATGGTTAAGGTTGATTCTGCAAGGATAAATGGTGCAAAAAGCATATACGGAATATGAAACAAGGAAGGTAAATAATTAAGTGAATGGAACTTCAAGTTTTCGAAGTCTAATTTCCCCATCAAATCAAGATCAACGGTCAAGGTTGATTCGGTAACGATGAATAGTGCAAAAATCATATACAGAATGCGGAACCCAGAAAGTCAATAATTAAGTTAATGGAACTTGAAGTCCTCAAATTCTGATTCCTACATCAAATCAAGATTAATGGTCGAGGTTGATTCCATAAGGATCAACAGTGTGAAAAGCATATGCGGAATGCAGAACATAAATAATTAAGTTAATGGAACTTGATGTTTTCAAAGTCCAATTTCCACATCAAGTCATTATCAATGGTCAATATTGATTTTGCAAGTAATCACTGGTCCGGAAGGTAAAATAATCATTTAAAATAATTTTCGAATTTCCTCAACCCACATTGAGGAATATAGAATGCAGAATCAAAACTGTGGAATGGTTCTAGAGGAAGAATAGTAACTTACATTTTGATTTTTCTGTTTTGAAATATATTTTTATTTGAGAAATTGTTTTATAAGGTTAAGGAGATGATGATCATTTCATATGACCAGGTTTATTGTTTAAACTCCCTATTTGTTTGTAACGCCTCATAACAGTTAGGTATTTTATTAATATGTCTGAAGATATACGGTTATAGAATTTTTTATGTTTTAAATTTGAGGCATGTTACACCTATCAAGGCACAAACAAGTTAAAAAATGTGGAATTGGATAATGTCATAACATAGTTTAATTCCTTGAAGATGAAAGAGTTTGACACAATAAACCAATTTATGACGAAGGTAATGGGAATGGTCAATCATCTAAGGATTCATGGAGAAGAAATAAAATATGAGAAGGTTGTGAAAAATTTTATGAGGAGCCTTGCATAAAATTTTGGTATGGTAATGGTTTCCATTGATAATCTAATGATTTTTCAACATAGTCAATATATGAACTGAAAATATAATTGTTATCTATGAATCAAGAATTAATAGGGAAGATGAATCACTTGAACATGTATTGAAGATATAATCTTCTCTCAGCAGATGAAGAGGAATAAACAACAAAGGGAGGGGTATATTCAACAACTATAGTGCACACAAATAAAAACAGTAAAGTGTTGAATAAGAAGACAATCCAAAACAACACCGTCTAAGTTCAAGGGGGAGAGGGATATATTTTCAGTAGAACATGAGGTATGCCAAAAATAAAAAAAATGGTATTATTGCAAAATATTCGATCATTTATCCAATGAATGTAGGAGAAAGAAGGAAGGCCTAAACAAAAATAGAGCTAATATTTCTAATACATTTGGAAGTAACTCAGAGGCCATGTTCTTAATTTGTCATGAATATTAGGAATGTAATAAATACCTTTGGTTGTTATACAGTGGCTTTAGTAACCACATGAAAGGAGATAAAAGTATGTTTGTAAATGTAGACAACTCAATTAAGTTTGTTGTCATATTAGGAGATGATAAAGTAGCCAATGTAGTTGGTAAAGGTAGAATCAATTATCTAACCTAGATGAATGGGAAGAAAAACATGTGTGATGTCTATCTAATCCCCGGTTTAAAAAACAACTTAATGAGTGTTGGTAAACACACCAAACCTGGTTATAATGTCATATTTAGAAGCCATGTTTGTACATCCTAGACACATCTCCAAGTAGGAATTGTATTGCTACGATTAAAATGACCAAGAACAGTATATTACCTTTAACTTTAAAGAATTTCAAGTACTTACCTTCATGTCTTCAAAATGTCACCACTAAGAGTTGATTCTTTGTTATGGAATTTTATATTTTTTCAACTACAATTTGGCGGGATGAATTTATTACAAGAGAAGCAAATGGTTAAAGGGTTTCCAGTGATTCATAAACCAACAAATTGTGGTGAGAGTTTCATATTGGGAAAACAACAAAGAGAAAACTTTCTATCTAGTGCATTCTACAACATAAGTGCATTGTTGGAGATGGTGCATACTAATTCATGTGGTCCCATGTAAACATGGTCCTTAGGAGGAACTTTTACTCTCTAACTTTTATTGATGATTTTAGTCGAAATAGTTGGTTATGTTTCCTAAAAAAAATATCAAACTTTTGACAAGTTTAAGGAGATTAAATATTTATAAAATATAGAAAGTGGTTGTTTTACATAAATTCTTCAATCTATGTGGACACAGAAACTAGGGATTCTTTTAAGGAACAATACTTATTTAAAAGTGTATAAATGCTGGTGAATATTACCAGTTCTTAAAAAACCAACTATAAAATGATTGGCTATATTTTCTAAAAAATATTTTAACTTCCAAGGATTTTATATCATTTATATAATAATTTGGTGATTTTTAGGGTGAAAAAAAGTTACCCCATCTAAATTGGGAAACAAAGGGATTCAAAAAATGCAAAATACGGTGAATATTGTTTTGAGAGAAAAACATGGAAAAATAGCCCATTGGGATAAAATTCGCCCCTAAAATTATCCCCAGATTGTTTCCCTAGTATAAATGATGTAGATATATAACAAGCTCAAAAAACCATGCAATATTTCCCTAATATATCAAATTACTTGGATATTAATCTCTCATACCTTAATCGATGGTTGTCCTTGTCTATTGAATGTTCTTTGCGATCAAACTGTTGAATTTCTGAACCATTGATCTACATGCAAATGAGAGAAATTGAGAAGTAGAATTATTTAGGGGAATATCAAGAACAATGTACATTGAAGAAGACAAATTTGAAACAAAACCCATAACAACTGATCTGTTAATTACAGCATTAGTCTTCATTAAAATAGCAATAAAATAATGGTGTTACAATATGGAGAATTTGAATCATGTGGATAAGATTCAAATCTACCAACTAAACTTGACTGGAGGGCTAAGTCATTGTGTCTAAATCACTTCATGGGATCAAGCAGTCTAACTATTGATGTCTAAATCATTTTACAATCAATTAACAACAAGGGTAGGTGGAAAACGATGCCACTCCCCATGCATGTATGAAAAATTTGAGCTATAATAACAAAGACTTATGTAACTAATTGTAATGAGATGTTGAGCCAACATAACTGCCTACCTACCACAACCAGCTAATGGAGGCTACTGGAATGTATTGATTGGCACCAGTGGAACAAAATGGCACTGGTGGTACCAATGGCACAAGTGGACCATGTTCTCCTTCTGAAACTAGGACTGTTTTCTCCTTCTGATACTGGGATCATGTTCTCCTTCTATCTTCTGGATTCCCAACACCATCCTCAGCTTCTTCAATGATATTTTGGGTCCATTTAGGATTAGGCCACTGATTTGGAACGGGAGATGGACCTGTATATAGGTTCTCATGAGGTAAAATATCAATATAAAGATCATGTTCATCTTGTTCCTCTTCATTTGAATATGAAACATAATACAAAGTATCATCATCAGATTGAAATGGAAGAGTGTTTACACCTCCTTTGCTTCAGATTATGGTGGATCAAGCAACTAATATTCTTGAAACTGAACATTGCACTCTATGAAGTAATTCCTAGTTGCAAGCTCCATCGATTTATATGTTTTTACATCCTAAACATATCATGGAATCATGCATTTGCTACTCTAGGCTTGGGAGACCTTTCTCTTGTCTATAGGAAGTGTGGCCCAACATGTGAAGTCCTGAAATACGCCACATTGGGAAAACTTGGCTAAGTCCCAATTGGTGAAACCATTTCTTCTCTAACCTGCATTGTTGGGAAGAGGACACATGAGGATACCTCAATGAGAATTTTCAGACACATAGGATCAGTAATTTTGGAGATACCGCAAAAACAATATCAGTCATTTCTGCATAAGAAATTGAAGAAAACTAGGGCATCAGATATTTTGTACTTCTGATCATAGTTTTGGGAAAACGAGTATACCGCTTAAATTTCTTTGAGGATATGCATCTTTCTATCCAATCAGATCTAAAATATACCTCATTTGAAAAATTAGGGTTTCTTTGTCAAACCCTAGGTCCACCAAAATAATCATTCCGTAAAATCTTTGAAGCAAGCATGAGATTGAAGCAATCTCACTGGTCAAAGAAGAAGTTCCATATCGAGAAGGAGATGAAGACAAAGAAAATGAATATAAGTATTTTAATTATCTTTCCTATATATGTTGTGTATTATGCATGATATAATGTTTTCATTAATGATAGTATACTACTAATATGCATGTGATGGGTAAGTAGCCCATGGTGTGATATAACTCTCCACTGCTACTTACCTACAATGAAACCTATTTGTTGATATATTGGACTAGTTTGAAATATCAATGATGTCATGGTACAGATAGAAGGAATCTAGAAAGTTTGCATGAGATATGGATTAATTTTGTATTGACTAAATAGTTGCATGATGCATAATAATGCTTCATTATGCATATGTTCTATGAAATGGTTCTAACCATGCAACTGGTGCATTTGACTTGCAGGAAGGGTCATGTACAACCACCTACAAGAAAAGGAAGATAAGAATTGTTTTGAAGAACAAGTGATGTCAATTCAATATTCACTCCAATAAACATGAACCTGAATCTCCTAGGTTCAGGGACATCGTGATGAAATAAAGAGCTTCAGAGAGTGATAGATCCACCTCAAGAGATGAAGACCATATTGGGCATGAGAGATATTCCAAGATGAATAAAAGTATGACAGGAATTCCAACCCAAATTGAGACGAATTAGACACACTCTATTTTTGTGACACAGTTTGGTGACATCATTGATGCAAACCCTTCCAAGTATGGAAGAATCCATGATGAAAGACTAATAGTTGATCATGGGGAATGATGTCTAGAATATGATTTTGAGACATGAAGGGAATTCCGTATTATATTCCATTAGGATATACAAGAACAACTATACAAAAAAAGGTTATTGGTTTGTATCAAAAAGAATAGACTATGGGATGACATACTCTATTGACCAGACACACTTCTCCAGTGAATTAGAAGTGTATATCAAGCAAAGAACCACCTGTATAGAATAGGCTTTGTACGATATCATAAGAAAACCATATATAAGAAGATACAAAATCTTGAAAGATTACCTAGAGTGATAAATACCTTAACCTTTTCTAGAAGGTTGAATATGGAAACCTATAGAAGATAACAAGTTCACAAATGGGGGCAAGATGAAATTTTTGACAAAGTTCAAGATGAAGAAATATTGGTCTCTAGTAACCTGATATCGATACTGTTTGTGCCAAAAATTGTTTCCAGACTACGAAGAAACAAGGCAACACAATCTCAAATATTCAATCAAACAAAACTAGGTTTTAGGGTTTTTGATAGGTTTTTCTGGTTGTAAAGTTTGGTGACAAACATGGAACACATTCATGAGCCAAATAGGAACTGAATCATAAGCAAATAAAAATAGAGATGCATAATATAATTACCAGTATCCAACAGAACATGACATTGAATTTCATTCACAAATGACAAGCACTACCAGCATACAAACCATAAACCAGCAAAGAATTTATCAATTATGTAACTAAACAAGTTAAAAATGAATCCAAAGCACAGACTGAAGGGTGGAAAGGATCATATATTTCATAATTTTTTTCATCAAATACATATGATATTTTATGTACTTAGCTCATCAATAAGTCCAAAAGACCTCCTGAAGCCATCCAAAAATCGAACCCTTACTTCTATTTTTGTCCTTCCTAAATACTGTTTTCAAAAATGAGATAGGGTCTAAACCATAAATTTTTTCTATCTTACTCATCAAAAGGATAATATCAAAATAATAATTACAAAATAAAGTATTTCTCAAAAACATAACAAAAAACTATTTTAACTAACAATGTTTAAAGGTCTTTAGCAGCTTCTGCCAATAAGGCTATTCCATCTAAGGCTTGGGACTTTTTCTTTGCCTTTTGTTGTTCAGCTTCCATCTTTCTCATTCTTTTAGTAAGCTCCTCATTCTACTGCTGTATGATTTTGACAGTCAACTTCAATTCTGCACACTATAAATCTGAGTTTCTCTTTCTTTTTAGGGCCTCCTTGGAGACTACAGTAAGCTCTTGATAATGATCATTCACTTCTGTTAAATCTTCCCTAAGTCTTCTGTTAGCTAGGATTAGACCATCATTTGTTTCTTGCATGTACTCGATTTGATGCTTATATTGTTTGATGGTTCTTTGTAGGTTCTCCTTTTCTGAATCAAAGGCCTTTCCTACTGCTTCATTCTGTAGCTCATTAGGTAGCCATGGGATGTTCAATTTTATGAAGATGTCTTCATCTTCTGGCAGCAGCTTTGAAGACACACCATGAACACTAGGGTTTTCCTAATTAAATGTTTCAGTAGGTGCAATTTCATCAATCAATAGCTTATCTTCAGAATAAAAGACTTCGGTTTCCTTTCTCTATTGTTCCTCCAACATTTGACCTCTTAATTCCAAAAGTACAGCAGATAGTTTGGTTTCGGTGAGGCTAGACTCTTCTACTGTCTTTAATGGCCTTTTACCCTTTTTATGATGAGAAACTGAACTTTTTAGAACTGCTTCTTTCTTTCCTGTACTGCTACCTTTGTCAATATTTGATGTTTCATCTGAAGAATCATCATCAAGCACAGTTACCTCTTTTGTATTTAACCTAGGGTTTAGTAGCTTTTTCATATTCAGCCTCACCTTGTTTCTTGGCCTAGTTTTGGGTCTCCATGATGAGGCAAGCTCTCCCATCATCTTCAAACTTTTTCCTTGATGTCTAACTGTGGAAAAGTCCATAGCTTTAACCTTGATCTTCTTTTTCTTTGGCCTCACTGTTTTATCTTCTTGACTGGAGAATTCCCTATATGTACCAACCCTAGTTTCATCCTCGACAATGAATTCATCTCCTTCTAACAGGTATCCTTCATCTTCATATAAAATAGTAATTGGGCTTCTTTGCTGGACCTTGGTATTTTCTTCCTCTACTACAACCTTCTCTGTTCCAACAATTTTCTCCTTCATGAGAGTTTCTGCTGGTGCCATATTTTGCACGGGCTGATCTTCCTTTTTTATAAACAACAAACTTTTTCCCTTACTGTTAGCTGAAAACTACTGAAGTTCATAGTCTCCCTTTGAGGGTTCTGTCACCTCTTCGAGTTTAACATCCTTTTTATCTTCAACCTTGACTCTTTGCCCTAATTTTTGAATTAGGGTTTGTCCCTTATCCACATATTTTTTGATAGGCTATTCCTCTTGCTTAGTTTGGAATCCATACCAAAAGAGGAATTAGTCCCAAGTCTTCCCTTCTCTTTGCAGAGCAGTGCTAATAATAAGCTTGATCAATCCATGATGGAAGATGGACTGTGTAGTGTGATCATGATGCTCCTTGACTCTATTTGACATTTTTTACAGACTTTTTAACAAAAATAAAGGAAGACTCATCCTTCATTCACCAACAAGGTGTTGTAGGAACCTAAAATGATACTTAAAGACATAAGCATATATGCCTTCATAGGTAATGTAGCTTTGTATGACTTTGATGGGCTCTACACATTCATCTCTGAAATTCTGGACGAGCACTCCCTTGCTCCAGTCTAGAATAATGCCAGGTAAAAGATACCTTTGGGCATTGAAGGTGAAAGGCACCTTTTTGAACCACAACTCTCCTTCATTTCTGACTCCAATGGCTTCAGCAACCAACTCCACAGTCAACTTAAACTTCAGGGTATCAAATGATACCATGTCTTGGTTATAACATTGGGAAAATTTATGAGAGACCTCGGTGTTATAGCCATCAATATTCTTAAAGAAATCCAACCATCCAGCATTCTAAAAAAGATCTGCACAACCTTGAAACTTGTCAATCCAATTCAGTTCAGTGGGCTCAACCCTGTTGGTCTTGCCACTTTTCTTCATCTGCTATCCAATAGATAAATGATGTTACTGTGTAATTTTAAGACCCTGTTAATGATCTAACAACCCTTTTTTCCTCAAGCTTCTAGAGTTTTGACAGTCATCTTTCTTTGATTCTCCTTGGTTGTTTTCTCTTAATTTTTTAACAGTCTATTTTTATTTTCAATGCAGGAAAATTTTTACACTAGTCTTGAGTAATTTAGGTCAACAGAGTGCCAAAAATTCTTCAACAAAACTGCTGCTGAAATTAACTAACATCCAAGATGTTCATTTCGATGCTAGACCATCTCTAGAATGCATGAAAACATCTGTGTGTTATGGTTCTGCACAAATAGTACCCTTGGCTCCTTTTAATGCCACTAATGAGCTATCTCTTTGCAAAAAGGATTTTGCATTAGTGCTCTAAAATGCCTTCTTCTTAGATCAAATTGTGATTGTTTAACTAGGGGATGGAAATATATGAGAGCAATCTTATGTCTGCTAACTTTTTGCTTCAACTTGCATTCAGCACAAAACTAGTCAGCTTCTTGCACCTACTCAAACAACGTCTGCATGTAATTGACATGCTCAGCTCACTCATTGCATTGATTATAGGTAACAGGTAACTCTGTGAAACCTTGGTCGCCACAAACTGTATAGACCTTCACCCTACCATATTTGCAGGTCTTGATAGGGTAATTGTTCAATGTAACTGCTACTTTTCAACTTATCATTTTCCAAAGCATCTAAAAACCTTTTAGACTGATATCTCTTCGTAGGGAGTTTGTTAAAAGCATAAATTTATATTTTCCCTAATCAATTTTAACATAACAAGATTTAATGGAAAATCCCCAATTTAGCAGCCACGATTAGGTTTATGCAGAATACCTCACTCCCGACCTGTTGTAGGAAACAAACCATAATGAAAATCTAAAGCAAAAATCAAAATTTGACCTAAAACCAAAAATTTCCTATAGCAAGCAAATGAGCAAATATTAAAATTAAAATCACAAGCAAAATATAAAACTGAAACAAACAAATTCATGACTTAACATCTGGCTCCAGCTGTGGGGTGAAGTCCTCCGTGTGAGGCTTCAAGAACCTGTAGACCAGTGCCTTCTTTTCTGCTACCTACTAGTCTGCAAAATTTCCATTGGGTTATGGAGTCTTTATTATGCTTCACTTACACCGGTATATATAATGAAAAGTGAAAATCTCCTCAAAGACAGTAAAAATGCTTGAGGAATCGTCCATTGACTGGACTTGACAATTCCTCACCTTCCAAAGACTGGAGGACAAAAGTGTTATTCTCCAAAATTTTAGACACTAGGAAAGGGAAAAACCAGAGGTGGTCAAATTTACCATGTTTCCCTTTTTTCTCTTTCCTCGCATCCCACCTCAAAACCATATCACCAACTGAGAAAGTGTTATCTTTGATTTTCTTGTCAAATCTACTTTTGATCTTCAATCTATACAACAATGCTCTTTCTTCTACCCTTTCCCTGTTCTGCTACAACTCTATCATCTCATAAATCCTTCTCTGCATATCATTTGGTTCTTCCTGGCAATTCTAAAGAAACTTCATTCCTGGGATTCCCAATTGAACAGGAAAAATTGCATTTGTACCATAAACTAACTGGAATGGAGAAGTTCTAATTGCATGTTTGATTGTTATCCTATCAACCCACAATGCATATTTCAGCATTGAATCCCATGATCTCTTGTTATGCTTGAGAAACTTTCTGATACTCTGAATGATGTTCTTATTTGAGGACTCAGCCAAACCATTTCCTTAAGGATAGTAAGGAGTTGAATGTTTCAGGAAGATACCATTCTTTTCATAAAAGGTTTCCATTGCCTTGGACTTGAAAGCCTTTGCATTATCTGTTACTAATTTCTTAGGACAGCCAAACCTACTCAGGATATTTTCTTCAATGAACTCCATAATTACTTTGTCTGTGGCATTCCTAGTAGGGATGGCTTCCACCCATTTGGTAAAGAAGTATGTTGCAGTTAGAATCCATCGGTGTTTTCTTGAGGAAGATGGATTTATTTCCCCTAGAAAATCCAGACCCCATTGCTGGAAAGGAGCACTTACTGCAATAGGTTTTAGAGGCAATGAAAACAATTTTTGTTTTCCAGCAAACTTCTAACAAGGGATACAGGCTCTTACCTGCTGATAAACATCTACAAATAAAGAGGGCCAATAATATCTAGCTCTTAAAATCCTATATGTTGTTGTCTTCCAGTACTTGTGGCCTCCACAAGCATGCTCATGAGATTCAGAAATCAGTCCTTCAATTTCAAATTTATCCAAAAATCTGAGTAGAATACCCCCTGGGTCCTTCCAGAATAGCTGCTCTTCTACTAGACAATACTTAGTAGATTTAAGCTTTAAATATCTAGTAGTTTTCCTATCTAAATGCTCAGGACATTGCAAAAACAACAGAAAATACACAATTTCTGCATACCATGTGGATGTTGAATAATAGTCCATGATCTTTTCTTTTTCTAATATTGCTTGATCTTCTTCCTGAGCTAATTCTTCAGCCATGACATGCAATCCCATATCTTGACAATTTGATTCAACCAGCAGCTTCGATAAACCTTGTCCCTTGACTAGTTTGGTAGGTCTGATATCTACATCATACTCCATGATTTTAGCAATCCACCTGCCTCTTTTCCCTTCACTATCAGGCTGTNATCAGCATTAGGCACAAATGAAATAACTTTAGAATGCAGAACATAGATTCTAAAAAAAATTAAATCTTTTACTAGAACATAGGCATGTTTTTCTAAGATACTGTATCTCAGTTCAGAATCCCTGAGATTTTTGTTGAAGAATGCAATAGGCTGCACCAGTCCTTCCTTATTCTTTTGCAATAAAACAGCTGCTATTGTATCCTCTGATGCAAATGAGAATGTGAGAAATTCTTTGGTAAAATATGGGCTTACTAATACAGGAGGTTCAGTAAGAGCCATTTTGATATTCTCAAATGCATTTTTTGCCTCAGTGGTCCACCTGACTTCCTGATCCTTTTTCAGCATGACTGTAATCTGCTTGATAGTCTCTGCAAAGTTTGGTATAAACCAACGCAGAAAGTTGATTTTTCCAATGACAGATTGGACATCCATTTTAATCCTTGGTAAACTTATTTTCAATATAGCTTTTACCCTTCAGGATCGATCCTTATGCCATCAACAGACACTAAATGACCAAGCAATTTACCTTCCTATATAGCAAAGTGTGACTTCTTTGGATTCAAGGACAAGCCAAATTTTCTACATTTCAGAAAAGTCTACTTCAAATGCTTCAAATGTTCATCATCTGATTGTGAGAAAACAATGATATCATCTAAGTAGATTACCACAAACTTGTCATTTTCTCCAACAAAAGCAATATCCATTGCCCTCTGAAAAGTGGCTTCAGCATTCATTAGACCAAAAGGCATCTTATCATACATGAAAGTTCCCCAAGGAGTTGTAAAAGTTGTTTTTTCCTTATCATCAAGATGCATATAAATCTGATTGTACCCTGAGAAACCATCAACCATAGAGATCCTTTGTGCCCCAATTACTTGCTACAATATTTGCTCAATTTTAGGCAGAGGATAATTATCTTTTAGTGAAGATCTGTTTATATTTTTGAAGTCAACACACAACCTAATTTCTCCATTCTTTTTCCTAACAGGGACTAGATTAGCCACCCATGAAGAATACTTGAGAGGGACTATGATCTTAGCATCCAATAACTTCTTCACTTCTTTTTCAATAATAGGAAACAAGGCTAGGTTAATCCTCCTTAATTTCTGATGAAAAGGTTTGACATTTGGTTTTAAAGGGACTTTATGTTGTATGATTCATGTGTCATAAGTCCTCAATTCCTCATAAGACCAGGGAAAAACATCCATGTGCTCTTTTAACAGTTTAATGTACCTATTTCTTTGTTCAGATGTAAGTGCTTTAGAAATTTTAACCATTCTAGGATGTTCTGCAGAACTAATATTACATTCCACCACATTCTCTTTTGAGGACTGAACAACCGGATTTAAAAGTGTATCATCTTTTGTAAATATTCTTTCCAAAGGTACCAAACCTTTTGGGATGAACCTGCTTTTTAGTTCAATAATTTTATGTACTGTTATCTCATCTTCAGCCATCTCTTCCACCTGTCCATCCTCTTCATCTTCCTCCTGATCAATCAGGGAATTTGAAAACTCATGAGTAATCTCTAGGAACATTTTAATCCCAATGTCATCTTCGAACACTCTCCACTACTTTACATTATTAGGTACAGATGATCTCTACCTTACCTCAATGGGATACCTCAACTGAGTGGTCTTGGAGATTCTAACGTGTGTGGCGGCCAAGGCCAATGAATCTGCAGTCTGATTATGGTCTCTTGAAATATGGGTAATGTTAAAAGCTACAAAATAATTTTCAAGCATGTCCCATACCTCATTTCGATAGACTTTTAGCAAACCCTGCTTCACTTGATAATTGTTCTTCACCTTCTAAACAACTAATTTGGAGTCGCCATATGCAGAAATCTGCTGAATGCCCAAATATTTGGTAGCTTTTAATCCTAACAGCAAAGCTTCATATTCAGCAGTTTTATTTGTAGTAATAAACTCTAGTTTATACATCAGCTTTACTGTTTCACCTCCAGGGGATATAAGAAGAACCCCAGCTCCAGCACCTTCTTTGCAAGAAGATCCATCAAATTATAATTGCCACACTTCATCTTCTTGTTCTCTATTGCATTTTACTGGCTGTTCCTTTTCAGCCTGTAACAAACCAGAAGTATTGTCTTCATCACTGAAATGTAACATGCAAGTACCCAGGTCTTTATCAACAGCATATAGTGGATGATTTGTAGGATTCTTGTCATCTGTTACAATATAGGCAAACTAAAGCTCTATGTACAGCCTTTTGTTTTCTCCTCCAAACACACGAATAGTATCATAAGACAAATCCATTTGTAAAGTTCTCCCAACTTTCTTTGCCCAAATTTAGGGGTGATATCAGCTACCACTACATCCATGATGACACTTTTCATACGTAATTGAGCTAAACTAACAACCATGTCCTTTATTACCCCTAAACACTTCACTACTCAGGAATCAAACGCATACAAATCATGATAGGGTTTGGTAATACTTATCCCTAAAGCCTCCATAACAACCTTTGGCATCAAATTGTGGGATGCTCCCAAATCTAACAAACAATTGTGTATAATTTGTTCATGGACTGTCAGAGTGATGTAGAATGGAGGTGAAGCTCCTGCTTCATTTTCATTATTCTCAGCCAAGGCTAATCCAATGAAAATATCAGGATTTTCTTCTTGCAAATTCACTGTGTCGAAAATAGGTTGATTGCTTGTTGAATTAAGCATTTTAAGGACTGATTCTTTATATGAAGGGTTTTTTATCAATTCAGTTAAAGGTAAAGGAATATTTAACTTTCCCAATTCATTTTCCAAGATGAAATTCTACATAGTTTTACTTACCTCTTCTGCCTTCATGTTCTTCTTTGGTCTTTCTGAACCTTGTTTCTTCTTTCTTACAGGATCAGATGGCTGATTAGCAGGGGCAACTACCTTCTTCTTCGAGCTTTGTACTACCCGCTTTAGACCTGACCTTAGATTTACAGTCTTTTGGAGTTAATTTTGACAAACATCAGCAGTTACAACAGTCATTTTCAGACCCAAATCATCTTCTGTTTCGAACATATTAGCATCATAGCATTATGCATTCAGAAACTCTTCTTCGGTGACAAAACCCCCAGACAGTCTTTCTCCAAAATGGTTCATATCTTGGTTAGTATCTTCAAACATCACTTCATCATCAACCTCTTCTTCATCAGCAACATTGTTCTGAAGAGGTGGTGGTACTCTTTGGTTCTCATTGTCTCTTCTTTCCCGCTGAATATCATTATTCCTACGTTCTCTAGGCATGAACCAACAGGAAAATTGTCTTCTAAATGGGTTTTGATTATTAGGGTTCCTTTCACCCTCTGGAACAGGCTTGCTGGACTTTTTCTCAAGCTCTAATTTGTTTAATTTTGCAGTCAAAATTTTTACCAGCTTAGCCATTTCATCAATTTTCCCTTCAGCAGAATGAGAAGCAGAACTTCCTGGGGCTGCTTCCTTTTTTCCTTTTATGTCATAAAGCTGCTGAGCTGTTTCCTTCTTTAATCTATTTGAAGCCAGTATGTTATATTCTACCTCCAATGCTGCATCCTGCATATTCAGTAAATAGATAGGTCTTCTTTCTCTCAGTAATAAGGAAAATTTGTGATCGAAAGCATTTGCATATGTAAGTTTTGCAGATGTTTCTGTAGGCTTTATTTCTGCAGGAATTCTACTGTACATTTTGTTAAACCTCTTTGAAAAATATGCAATGGTCTCATCCTTTTTCCTCCTAAGTGATCCAAACTCAGTTATGTAGTATGTATGGTCTTTAGTGTCCCCCCATTGCCTCATGAAGATATCACGAAGTTCTTCAATGATAGTGATAGAGTTAGCAGGCAATTCCCTGAACCATTTCCTATACTCCATCAAGGCTCTGCATGAACATTCTCATCCATATATCCTTGGCCTTGATGTTTTGGTTGTCAGCATAACTAAGAAAATCTTCCTAGTGTTCTTCAGCAGTGGCTTCCCCATGTCCATTAAACCTAGGCAAATATTTTTGATAGTCACCTCCAGGTAGTGCAATTAAAGGATGAGGCAAGAACAATGGTGCATATCTGGCTCCAACCATCTGGTCCATCATATCTATGGGCTGATTTTGGGCTGCCATTTTTGGACTAACTGACTTTGGTGATGAAGAGGTTTGACTGGAACTTGGCTGAAAGGGGTTTTTACCTAATTTCAGCTGAAAGAGAGGTATCTTACCAGGAGAGGCAGTTTTAGCTTTTATGAAGGATTGAGGATTAGTAAAAACTTGGAAACTACTATCAAGAATTGTAGGATTTAACCAGGCTGAAACTTCTTCTTCTTGCATGTACTCCATTTGATGCTTATATTGTTTGATGGTTCTTTGCAGGTTCTCCTTTTCTGAATCAAAGGCCTTACCTACTGCTTCATTCTGTAGCTCACTAGGTAGCCATGGGATGTTCAATTTCTGAAGATGTCTTCATCTTCTGGTAGCAGCTTTGAAGACACACCATGAACACTAGGGTTTTCCTAATTAATTGTTTCAGTAGGTGCAATTTCATCAATCAACATCTTATCTTCAGTTTCCTTTCTCTATTGTTCCTCCAACATTTCACCTCTTAATTCCAAAAATACAACAGATAGTTTGGTTTCGGTGAGGCTAGACTCTTCTACTATCTTTAATGGATTTTTCCCCTTTTTATGATGAGAAACTGAACTTTTTAGAACTACTTCTTTCTTCCCTATACTGCTACCTTTGTCAATATTTGGCTTTTCATTTGAAGAATCATCATCAAGCACAGTTACCTCTTTTGTATTTAACCTAGGGTTTAGTAGCTTTTTCATATTCAGCCTCAACTTGTTTCTTAGCCTAGTTTTGGGTCTTCATGCTAAGGCAAGCTCTCCCATCATCTTAAAACTTTTTCCTTGATGTCTAACTGTGGCAAACTCCATAGCTTTAACCTTGATCTTCTTTTTCTTTGGTCTCACTGTTTTATCTTCTTGATTGGAGAATTCCCTGTATGTACCAACCCTAGTTTCAGCCTTGACAATGAATTCATCTCCTTCTAATAGGTATCCTTCATCTTCAGATCAAATAGTAATTCGGATTCTTTGCTGGACCTTGGTATTTTCTTCCCCTACTACAACCTTATATGTTCCAACAATTTTCTCCTTCATGAGAGTTTCTGCTGGTGCCATATTTTGCACAGGCTGATCTTCCTTTTTTATAAACAACAAACTTTTTCCCTTACTGCCGGCTGAAAACTTTTGAGGTTCATAGTCTCCCTTTGAGGGTTCTGTAACCTCTTCAAGTTTAACATCATTTTTATATTCAACCTTGACTCTTTGCCCTAATTTTCTAATTAGGTTTTGTCCCTTATCAACATGTTTTTTGATAGGCTGTTCCTCTTGCTTAGTTTGGAATCCAGACCAAAAGAGGAAGTAGTCCCAAGTCTTCCCTTCTCTTTACAGAGCAGTGCTAATAATAAGCTTGATCAATCCATGACAGAATATGGACTGCGTAGTGTGATCATGATCCTCCTTGACTCTACTTGATATTTTCTGCAAGCTTTTTAACAAAAAGAAAGGAAGACTCATCCTTCATTCACCAACAAGGTGTTGTAGGAACCTAAAATGATACTTACAGACATAAGCATATCTCCCTTCACAGGTAAAGTAGCTTTGTCGGACTTTGATGGACTCTACTCATTCATCTCTGAAATTCTGGATGAGCACTCCCTTGCTCCATTCTGGAATAATGCTAGGTAAAAGATACCTTTGGGCATTGAAGGTGAAAGGAACTTTTTTGAACCACAACTCTCCTTCATTTCTGACTCCTATGGCTTCAGCAACCAACTCCACAGTCAACTTAAACTTCAGGGTATCAAATTATACCATGTCTTGGTTATCACATTGGGAAAATTTATGAGAGACCTCGGTGTTATAGCCATCAATCTTCTTAAAGAAATCCAACCATCCAGCATTCTGAAAAAGCTCTACACAACCTGGAAACTTGTCAATCCAATTCAGTTCAGTGGCCTCAGCCCTGTTGGTCTTGCCACTTTTCTTCATCTTCTTTCCAATAGATAAATGATGTTCCTGTGTAATTTTAAGACCCTGTTAATGATCTAACAGCCCTTTTTTCCTCAGGATTCTAGAGTTTTGACAGTCAGCCTTCTTCGATTCTCTTTGGTTGTTTTCTCTTAATTTTTTAGCAGTCTGTTTTTATTTTCAATGCAGGAAAAGTTTTACACCAGGCTTGAGTAACTTAGGTCAAGATAGTGCCAAAAATTCTTCAACAAAACTGCTGCAGAAAGTAACTAACATCCAAGATGTTCATTTCGATGCTAGACCATCTCTAGAATGCATGAAAACATCTGTGTGTTATGGTTTTGCACAAATAGTACCCTTGGATTCTTTTAATGCCACTAATGAGCTATCTCTTTTCAAAAAGGATTTTGCATTAGTGCTCTCAAATGTCTACTTCTTAGATCAAATTGTGATTGTTTAAGTAGGGGATGGAACGATATGAGAGCAATCTTATGTCTGCTAACTTTCTGCTTCATCTTGCATTCAGCACAAAACCAATCAGCTTCTAGCACCTACTCAGACAAAGTATGCATGTAATTGACATGCTCAGCTTACTCATTGCAATGATTACAGGTAACAAGTAACTCTATGAAACCCTGGTCTCCACAAACTATATAGACCTTCACCCTACCATATTTGCAGGTCTTGACGGGGTAATTGTTAAATGTAACTGCTACTTTTCAACTTATCATTTTCCAAAGCATCTAAAAACATTTTAGACTGATATCTATTCATAGGGAGTTTGTTAAAAGCATAAATTTATGTTTTCCTTAATCAATTTTAACATAACAAGCTTTAATTGAAAAGCCCCAATTTAGCAGCCACGATCAAGTTTATGCGGAATACCTCACTCCCGACCTGTTGCAGACATTTAAAATTAATCCTTGGACTATATAACTATTGAATTTGACTGTCCAAGTGTCTACAAATCTTCAATTTGCTTCCAACTGGCGTGTTGAGAAAACCCTAAATTCCATGTGTAACTGCAAATTCTGGATTTCAAGTAGTTGTCTTCGTTCCACTTCACCTCCAACTTCGTAAATCCTCTGTGGAGAACCTCTTTTACATCAATCTAGCCTCGTTCCTCTACCCGTCATGATTCACCCAACTCTAACTGTTGATTGCCACGATCTCCTTCATGTCACAGACCACACCTATTTGCATGATTATTTCTGGTGAAACACGTATCAAAACCATTCTACACATATGATTAGTCATCCGGGATCGCAATCATGAGAGAATTTTGCTTAAAAGGGGGTGATTTTGGCGCCCACGATATTCTTGTAGCGCCACAGTGTAAAATTTTAACAGTTGCGCTACAAGAATATTTTAAACTCAAATTTGGCGCTTTTTAGTCATTATTTCCATTTTAAATGAGGTTTAAATAGTAAAATTTGATCATGATGTTATTTGTGAACCCTTTAATCAACATAATGTCCTATAGAACCCTTCAGAACCTAAGGAAACAAACCATAATGAAAATCTAAAGCAAAAATCAAAATTTGACTTAAAACCAAAAATTTCCTATAGCAAGCAAATGAGCAAAAATTAAAATTAAAATCACAAGCAAAATATAAAACTGAAACAAACAAATTCATGACTTAACAGATACATAGTAGTAGAGGATGCAACTTGTTACTCTAGTACATAATGTTTCGATACATATAGTACATAATACAAATGGAGGATGATTCTCCGATTCAGGGGGAGTGACTACCGAAGATATTTGAGTTCGTCATGACCTGACATGATGGAAATCTTCTTGATGGTCTGAGACTTTACCAAGAGTAAAGTGGGTTCCAACGTTAATGGTTGAATGCAGAAGACATAGATATGTTGATAACTTGACATAATGAAATCATTGTAGAAGTAATGATGGAAGAATACCATAATGATGTTTGGGATATAGTACCCAAACTAGAAAACAAGAGTATGGTATCTTCCAAGTAGATCTACAAGATAAAACATGTTGTCAATGGAAGGAAATATTTGTGGTTAAATCATTTTCTTAAAGAAAGGGAATTGATTATGAAGAGACACTTGCTCCATGAGAAAACCTAGACTTCCAACAGAACTAGTATGGCACTTTCTTCCATGATGAAGTGGGATATACACTAGATGAATGTAAAAACAAGCCTTCCTTAATGGTGTGATTGAGGAACAAGTTTACATCGAACAACCAAAAGGATTTGAAGTCGAAAAAATAGTGAATCATGTATGTTAGTTGAAAACAGCTCTGTATGGACTGAAGCAAGCTCCTGGAGCTTGGTATGAAAGAATAGATAACTTCTTGACAAGCATGGACTACCAAGAGTAAATTTTATCCTAACCTTTACCTCAGGGTTATGGATGATGAATCTGTTGCATGCGGGTGTTCTATTTTTGACAGGAAATGAGAAATAGATTATAGAAATCAAGAAGAAGCTAACTGAAGAATTCAAGAAGAAAGATTTTGGATTGATGCATTATTTCCTCATGCTAGAGGTGTGGAAGAGATAAGAAGGAATCTTTCTGAACCATGGAAAGTATGTTGTGGAAATATTAAATAATATTTCATATGTTCGATGGTAAATCCATGGCCACACCCATTGATACCAAGATGAAGTTGTTGTCTGATAAGACATTGGAGCTAGTGGATATGACTCGGTACATATAGATTATTGAGTCGTTGATGTATCTGATGAGCACAAGGTTAGATATATGATTTGATATGAAAACATTTAGTCAATATCTAGTTGATCCCATATGTGTTACTTGATAGTTTCAAATCATGTGATGAGGTACCATAAAGGTATGACAAACTTGGGAATTTACAATGGTAGAGATCATGACTACACATTATATGAATATACGGATTCATATCAGGAAGGAAGTGCCGAAGACAGGAAGAACACCTCATATGGATGTTATGGTCTAGGATCTACCATGATCTCATAGTTTAGTCTAGTGTTTCTCTCAATACAGCTGAATCACAGTACGTTGCAACTTTGTCCACTATTTGGGAATCCATATGGATTTAGAAAGATGATGTCAAGACTATTTGAAAGGGAGTTAGATACCACAATGATTCTTCGTGAAATCCATAGTTTCATAAATATGACAAAGAATAATGTTCGATATGCTACTGAAGGGAGATATAAAACTCCATTATGTGAGTACCGATGAGAAAGTTGCTAATGTGGTGACAAATATTATATGATAAGCTTGATGTAGTTTGAAAATAATTTCCTCGCAAGGAGGACCAACGACGATACTATGCAATCTCCTTGTAGGTAGGAATAGTGATGGTGACACTCCATACTTTCCTCACAAGGAGGAACATTGATGTTTATATAGATATTTTCTGAAAAAGGAGAAACAGGTCAAAGCGATGGACCCTTCTCAGGAAGGATAAAAAGATCAAAGATATGGACCCTTCTTGAAAAGGAGAAATATGTCAAAGATATGGACTTTATTAAAAAATGAAGAATGAGTAAAAAGAATGGAATATTTAGAAAGGAGGAACAAGTCGAGGATATGGACTATCCTTGCAAAGGAATAATAGGTCGATAGTATCAACCCTCCTCAGACAAAGGGGGAGCATGTTAATAATATGGATCCTCCTAGAAAATGTGGATTAATGATGATGCTGACATCGATGATGGGATGATAGTGATGCTCCAGCATGGAAGAGGCCAAGTGCACTTGAAAATGTTGACAAGGTTTGACATTTATTTTTGGACAATAGTATCCCCTCTTGAAGATGGAATGTAAAACACTCTGTTGATGAGAGTGGTCCTTACTAGGTAAGGATGGCCCTGCATATTTTACTCTTGCATGGAGAGTACCCACGTTCACTTGTGGACAATAGTATCCTCTCTTGAGGATGGTAGGTATAACACTTTATTCATGAGAGTGGTCCTTACTAGATAAGGATGGCCCTACAAATGTTACTATCATATGGAAAGTACCCACATTCAGTTGTGGATACCATAAAATAACACTTGCTCAAGAGTGGTCCTAACCTGTGTGGTATGGATACTCTATGATGATTCCTCATGGATGACAGGACAGAAATTCTGTATGCAATCGAGATCTTCTCCCCAGACAATACTCTTGTATGGAGAGTATGCCTACATACATTTGTAGATACCGTAGAGTAACACCCACTTGGGAGTTTTCCTAACCTGTGTGGTATGGATGATCTCTAATGAGTCCTCATGGACGTCGTAGTATAACACTCAGTTGGGAGTGGTCCTAACCTATGTGGTATGGATGTTCTACGTTAGGCTGATATTTTGAATGCAGTCAAGATTTTCTCTGCATACAATAATCTTACATCATAGAGGATACCTACATGTGAGTGTAGATACCATAGTATAACACTCACTTGTGAGTGGTCCTAACTTGTGTGGTATGGATCGGCTACGAAGAGTCCTCATGAACGATAAGGATAACACTAGGTGCGGTCGATATCTACATTTAGTTGTAGACAATTCATCTTATCAATTTCATGGATCATGATGATGGAGGATTGCATTGTCCTTCGAATTATGTCCTAAAGTGATCAGGATTGATCATCCAATAGATAGATCATGTGTACTGCAGGTAGCGTAGTAGTGAAAGATCAAGTATATCAAAGTATAGTAGAGAATGGTTGAGTAGATGAAAGTGTGGATGCAAAAAATAAAGAAGGATTGAAGTGTTGCCACAAATCAAAAGGATAGAAGTACTACTACAAAAGGATTGAAAAGATCAATTTTCTACTACAAGGGATCAAGAGGATCCGAAAGGATATTGTAGAAGATCAAATTACTGCTACAAAAGGATCGAGAAGATCAAAGTGATACCGCAAAAGTATTGAGAAGATCAAAGTGATGCTGGAAAGGATCGAGAAGATCAAAGTGTTGCTGCAAAGGATCGAGAAGATCAAAATTATTCTACAAAGGATCAAGAATATTGAAGAGCTCTTGTAAAGGATTGAAATATCGAAGTGTTTCTACAAATGATGAGAAGATTGAAGTACTACTGCAAAGGATTAAAATATCAAATTGTTTCAACAAAATATCGAAAGATCGAAGCATTGTTGCAAAAGGATCAAGTGATCATGTGATTCAGAAGATAAATAGTAACTATTCTAGGTTACTGATTATGGAAAACTTCCTGTGATGTATAGATGTGTTACCTTGATGTACTATTGTATCTATCTCTCTATTCTCCTATAGTCTATGATGATGTTGTCAGTATAATAACTTTCTCAATGAGGGGGAGTGTTGAAATATTATAACTTCAACATATATTCTAAATGTATTTTACTGATGTAACCCAAGGGAGATTTTATTATTCCTCTAATGGGGCGTTACTACTGTATTTGTTCATCATAGAGTCATGAGGTAAATCCTCTGCTTGTGTCAGGTCTTTAGTACCCTAATAAATAATATAAAATACTATTTTTGAGTATTCCTAGGTGAAGTCGGCCCAGACACTTTATTGGGGCCTACTTGTCTAGTGAAAAATTCAATTGAAAAATATGTATAAATAGAAGAGCTGTGGTTCTTATTTGAACACACACTCACTCACTTGTGTATCCCCTAGGAGAGAGAGAGAGAGAGAGAGAGAGAGATGAAACAAGAGGATGAGTGTTAAGGAGAGAAAGTTCCTATCACTTGGGGTGTACCACAAAAAATAGAGAAACTACAGAAATCAATCCATTCCCAATATGAAAGAGAACCAAAGCATATAACACTAAAGGATCTCGAATCATACCTTATTCCAGACGTTTAAAGTAGATCCTTGTTGAGCTTTTTCCAATCCTGCTTGTGTTAGCAATTTTCTTCCAACAACAACAAACACGACAAGGATGCTGTATAATATGGTGTTAGATATACTATAGAATATATAATAAATAATGAATAAGTAATTAAACACGTCCATGGCTTCATTATTCATTTAAATCCACATTATTGGATAGGAAAATATATTTATGTTAATAAAATCAGAGATTACATAAGTGACAACTCTGTTGGCATGTCTGCGAATTGGAGAAACTGAATCCTCCACTTAGGCCTCCACCACCTCAATCCTCCATCTCTCGATAGCAATATCACAAGAAAAGGTAATATTTGGAAGAACACAAAGTGCTCCAAGGGACAAAGGGATGCATACTCAAGTACAAGAAAGCTATGACAACAATGAACTATAGTTATATTTCTCCTCAATTCCTCTTCTTCAATGTATCCAAGGGGTTCCTTATATAGTACTCCAATGGGATAATGGAGGGTCAAATCCAAGCGATCTTAAGGCATATGGAAGGCCAAGAGACAAGTGATTCAAATAATTATCAAGGAAAACTCAAAAAACATTTGGATTTATGCACACATACTAATGTAAGTAGGTTTACAGTCTATATGTGCATATATACACGAGAAAGGGATTAAAAGTGTAGAAATTTAGGCCTGCAGTAGATTAATTTCACCCACAACAATTAACAATTGATCATGCAAAATTATAAACAATGGAGACTGAATATGGAGCTGTAACACAAAATTATAT
>LPNX010168810.1:274049-391564 GCA_001517045.1 Pseudotsuga menziesii
AGTACACTGATAGAAGGTTGGAGGCGAGACTAGGGACATACAGCACATTGTTGAAGTTACCATGATTAAGTTCTATCCTTCCTTTGCCTTTGCTTTCAGTGAGAGAGTCATCTCCCAGTACAGTAAATGGTCCTTTCGACTTGTCCAGTGAGGAGAAGGCCTCCTTAGTCGAAACCATGTGTCTTGAAGCTCCAGAATCTATGATAAAACTGGGTGAGCTTGATGTGCCAGCAACTAGAGCATGAACTCTCTCTCTCTGTCATCAGAACTTAATCCTCCTTCTCTCTTCTTTGAGCCTTCTAGAAGGGAGATGCCATTCTTCTCCAACAGTTGAGTTAACATATCTATCTACTTTTTCATACAAGAGCTTTCAGTATGATTGCCCTTATTGCAGTATGAGCACTTGTTCATATCACCTTTGTTTTTCTTCTTCTAGGTATTTTTCTTGGGACCTTGTTGATCCTCTGGAGACTGCTTCTTGTCTCTTCCTTTCTCAGGTGGATTTTTAGCTTTCTTCTTGCTTTTTGAATCCACCTTCAAATCTCCAGCAACCATAGCTTGGTCTTTGGAAGGTTTGATGGTGCCCATCATCACCATCTTGTCTTGTTCCTGTGTGAGAGATTCCATGAAATCTGCAAGGCTAGGCATCTTCCAGGTTCGAGCTATGAGTTTTGTCGCATAGAAGTTTGAAAAAAAGACTGAGTAATTAGGCCCTAGCTTCAAGAGGATGGAAAATACGAGCTGCTCATATTTCTTTTCAATACCACACTGTTTCAGCTGCAAAACTAGTGCTTTGAACTTGGAGAAATATAGCTGCAGGGATTCAAAATTACTGGGACTCAGGGAGATCAGCTCATTTTTGATCTGGTGTCCCCTCATCTCATCTGTATTTCCAAAGAGTTCAGAAAGTTTCTTCCATACTTGATCCGGTGAAGTCAATCCATTGAGATGGAAAAGGAGGTCTCGGGAAATACTGAGACATAGGAGGCCATAAACCTCATCTCTCCGATTGTGCCATTTGATCTTCTTTGCAGCTGCATTGGGCTCTGCTTCTATTGCCATAGTCACCCTGTAGATTCCTTTCGCTCTCAACAAGATATCCATCTCTGCTTTCCATTCAAAATAGTTGAAGGGAGTGAGGATAGTTTTCTGTGAATCCATAGCTTTAAAAAATTTGTCCCAGCTGTCAGTATAAGGCTCCCAGTCTTGATGTCAAACCTGCAAAACAATTTTTGGAGGAGAGTAACAACCTACAATGGCTCTGATACCATGTAGAAATTCAGGCCTGCAGTAGATTAATTTCACCCACAACAATTAACAATTGATCATGCAAAATTATCAACAATGGAGACTGAATATGGAGCTGTAACACGAAATTATATTAACTGAGTGTACAATAGCCAACCCTGTAATATCATAGGCTGATGAATATATAGAATACATGAGAAAATCGAATGCATAAGGAAGCATCCAAATCTAGCATAAAGCAGGCTTACCCAAAATAGGCAAATCCCCCATAGGTGTAAAACGCTGATCCCAAATCTATCAAGGACCCCATGAATTAGCAAGGGCGCATGGGAAAGATAAAGAGTGGTCAAATGGAAGCTCATACATGCTTTTTCATGGAGTAAAGAGTGGAGGAGGAAGAGGCAACAAAGCTGATTCACCTCACCTAGTCTTCCTTTCCTATGTGCCTTAAAACACTGAAAAAGCAGAAGGGCACCTAGGAGGCCAGGAATAAAGCAGATTTGATTCCTAAGGCTTTCCCAAGCGCTCCATGAGTCAATAATGGCAAGTTTGACCTCTATGGATAGGCAATTAGCAACTTGCACATGGTGGGACTCATGGACTAGGCAAATAAGACAAAATAAATGAAATAATGTCTAAGTGGGTAAATACTATGGGTTGATTATTCTAACAAAAAGCCACACACAACAAATAATAGGTGTTTTTAGGGATGATATTGGAAACATCAAAGGTACAATAGTGGGCCATGGGGTCCAAAGAGACTGCATAGGGATACGGAAGGCCATAAAAGTGTGATCAACCATGTGTGGTAAAATCAGTTGTAACAGATGCCCCCTAATGTGTGAGGTCACGAGGGTAAGATGATGGTCGAAATACATTATGAATCCATCCCAGAAGTGGAGTGATGAAGATCCAAGTGGAAGAACTGTCCATTGATCAGTATAGTACAATAATCAATCTCTTCATATGATTACAAATACATATAGCAGTCCTAGATACATATGAGTACAATGGCCATGAATAGCCATGATACAAAATATGACATGTGTTGTCATTTCCACGTACAATATATAATAGATCAGAATATCCATGATGAAGGAATACAAATGATCAAGATCTCCATGAAAGATGAAGATATACAATGGATCAAGATCTCCATAATGGCTGAAGATATCTGACATACACTGGAATCAAGTCATGAGAGCTGAAATATCATGAACACTGGCACGATCGAGGAGGTAGCATATGTGGAATGTCACAAATCTATAAATTTTTCCACACAAACCGACACGAGTACATTTCCTACTATGTGAATACAAGTGTCAAGGATGCACAGTGTATTCCATCGTCTGATTACTGGTCATTGATGTATACCATTAACAGATGTGAGACAACGCACTGATAATGAAAAAGGGAATCAAGGTACTAGAGTGCAATCTAAAAAGTGTGAATAAATGCGTTGAGGTTGAACACTTGAAAGAATCCATTGATCAGGGGACATTGACATATTCCCAAAACTGTCGATGTTGAGAGAACCTACCATTGATGACTATAAATCTCAAGGCACTCAAATTAAACTAGACTCCTATCCCAGAATAAATGATCTTAATTCGATGGGATGGAATCCATTGGAAGGAGGGCATTAAGACATCTCCCATCAACGAACATGAGGTACTCAACAATGTTGTATAATGTGGATGGACTCGAACAAGATGTGCACAAACCAACAATAGTATCAGGAATGGCCGACATGCAAATTCAAGACAACTAAGTAATTTATGACTTAGGATTGAACTTCCTTCGAACAAGAGCATAAACATGAATGGTCACTGAATGCAGGCAACATAGACTCGATACACAAAACTGGGACATCTCTATGATACAGGAGGAATAAACAGAGGCTCCATAGGGACTGGAAGCTTAACCAGTCGGTGGAGATAAATTCAGAGAAATGAGTACAACTACTAAAGTCAAACTATTAATCCAACCAACATATGTCATATACAATGCTCTGTTCAAAGGAAACACGACTCGACTGCTGCCAAAGATAGCATCTTTTCTTGTCTGTATTTTTGGTTTTTTTAATTTTTTTTGGACTTTTTCATATATTTTGAAAATCTTGAAAAAGAATAAAAGTTCTTTATAGTTACAAATCTAGGAGGAGATGAGTGTCAGGGGGAAAACAAACTACTTCCAAGCAGCATAACATACCTATGCCCAATGCAAGGAAACATGTGTAGGATAACGACACTCGAGGGAAAGTCCCCTCCCGGTAAAAAAATGGGGAATCAAGCTGCAAAAGATATATAAAAAGGATTTTCTTGGCTAGTCATGAGACAATATCAAGCTATATGGCTGATAATCAAAGTCAGGGAAGCCGACGTAAGGCTTAATAAGGAAAGAAAAACTCATGATAATGCAATTACAGCTTGACATATACAAGGGATTCCCAGGGGAAATGGCTAGCATAAAGTTCAAGAGGAGTATGAAGCTCTTGCTCAAGGACATTGTGAGACTAAATAGGATTCCCTGACCTAAGAGAGGACTCAGAACATGGGTACCAAATGCAAATGGGAGATAAATAGGACACCCATGTATAGGAAAGCTCTACCATTCACATAGTACCACTTCTAACAACAACATGAAGGTTCTATGATACCATGGAATGGGTTTGTAACCAAGGCTAAAATCAACTGGTCATAAGGTCATGCAAAATGCAACCGAAACCTAACCTATCTGCCAATTTAGACATAATACCTGCAATAGGAACGAATGGGTCAAAGACCTCGGAGAGATTGTGTAAAAGCATGGAGCCTACATGAAAATAATATTACTCTAGAACAACCCAAAATAGTTAAAACATCCAAACTATAAGATATAGGGTGGCATGTTCATGAAAACTACATTCAAAGGGAACAATGCGGTGGACAAATGAACATAGGAAGGAAAGCAAGGTGAAGACCCAACGTTCACGTATCCACTACCAGCCCCGTGAGAGTGAGAATTGGTGTAAATATGGAGCGAAGAGAATAAAAATATTCCATCAATCGAGGCATATGGAAGGCCAAGAGACAAGTGATTCAAATAATTATCAAGGAAAAATCCAAAAACATTTGGACTTATGCACACACCCCAATGTATGTGGGTTTAAGGTCTATATCCACGTATATACATGAGAAAGGGATTAAAAGTAGTGTACAAGAAATAATATGTGTTTTTAGGGATGATATTGGAAACATCAAAGGTACAATATTGGTCCATGGGGTCCAAATAGCCTATAGAGGGATAAGGAAGGCCATAAAAGTGTGATCAACCATGTGAGGTAAAATCAACTATAACAATGAGAATATTTTTTTTATATTTTATTTTATACATCTTATACATAGGAGGTTTTTCTAGTGTTTTCTTCCCCATGAGGATTTCCCGGGATAAATATTTTTGTTCTTTTTGTGGTTGTGCGTGTCTATCTTTCAATGATCTTTTTTCTTATATATATGTTGTTATGATGCTAAATCTTGTAAGATCAGATATGACCATAAAAACTTAACAATATGAAGCAGGAAAGAAATGGGAGAACTCATATTCCTTGGAGGCATGGTTATCAAACCCTTTCACTTTGATATTTCCAGTAGATTTTTCAATGATTTCTATTGAGTCAAAGTCAAATGTAACTCTCTTGGTCGATCCTGTGTGAGTCATTAGATAAATAGACAAGATAATTCCTACAATCGAGGGAACATATAGAACATTCTTGAACTCGCCATGCTTGATTTCAATAGAACCTCTCTCAGCAACTGATATTTCATGTCATATCCCATGTGAATGCTATGTCCTCCTCATAGAGTGAGAGTAGTGAAGGATTCCCTAGAGGAAACCATGTCGTTGGATTATCCACAATCTATAAATTAATATTTCAACTGAGTGAGGAATTAATTCAATGCGTGGCATCTATTATGATCTTCTATCGATTTTCCAACATATGATTTCTTTTCTCCTTCTCGGAGGTAAATATTGTTCTGTTCAAAAGGTGTTGACAGCAGGTCGGTTTTATTCTTCATGCATTGTCTCTCTAGATGAAAGCATCTCATACAATATGGACACTTACTCTTCTCAAATTTCTTCTTTTTCTTGGAACCCAAGGCTCCACTGGAATATCTATGATTATCCTTTGGTTTTGAATCAATGGTCTTGGTCCCCTTCCCTTTATGCTTCCCTCTTGGTTGCACATTGCTTAGGTCTATCATAAATAGTGCTTGATTCTTGGAGCTTTGATGTAACAAACTTAAATAATAATAGCAAACAATATATATATTTATATATTAAATATCAATATTAATTATTAATATTAATATATATTGATATTAATAACTAATAATTAATAATTAATAAATGTTTATTAGTAAAATATTCTAAAATGGCGCATCCTTTAACAATTAATATATATATATATATATATGGCACTCATTTTGTAATATTTTATCATCATTCATCTTTAATATTTATTTTATATTTTTAAAATGGAATTATTTTCCATTGGTTGATTATTCAACTGAGTAATCATAGAGAATATTTGAATACGGATACTACATTGGTATCAGAGCCAACCCTTCATTGGGATTCTGCTGATTCTCCGGCTTTTGTCCAAAATGATCAAGGTTTCCTTGAATTTATGTCTTGACCTCACAATGGCTTTTAGCCATCCATATTCAAAGTTTTTCTGGTGAAAATTTGTTTCTGAAAAAAAATTGGCCTTTGGCCTTTGAAATTCATTGAAGGAGTATTAATTCCACTCCAAATATGAAGCAAGAATGAGAGGGAAAATTAAGAATAAAAAAAAATTATCAACAAAGAAATAAAAGGGGAAAACTTAAAAAACAAAGTGAAATAGCCCATGGTTTTACTTACAATATTTAAATTATAAACTAGTTTTATAAAATATGCTTTGAGGACAAAGCATCATGAACCGGAAGGAAATGTAACAAACTTAAATAATAACAATAAACAATATACATATATTTATTAAATATAAGTATTAATTATTAATATTAATATATATTGATATTAATAATTAATAAATGGTTATTAGTAAACTATTCTAAAATGACGCATCCTTTCATGGATGGTATCCAAAGTGCCTTTACAATTAATATATATATGGCACTCCCTTTGTAATCTTTTATCATCATTCATATTTAATATGTATTTTAAATTTTTTATATGGAATAATTTTCCATTGGTTAATTATTCAACTCAGTAATCACAGAGAATATCTGAATACAGATATTACATTTGAATTGCTCCCATCTGAACCAATTTATATTGATCTTGTACTAGATACTCAATAGAAGCATCTAGAGAATGAATCTTCCAATTAGGTATGGAAGCTCTTCTAGAATGGAATGTAGAGACAAGAAATGAGCAATCATAGCCAATCATTCTTAGTACTAATAGCACAAGTAGCTCATTGTTCCTCTCTAATCCGCATTGTTTGCATTGCTGGGTCCTAGAGCAATGAGCTCATTCTCCAAAATATTCTCTCGAAGCTCATATTGTTTTACAAATAAATATTCGACCTTATCCCAACCTTTATTCATAGTCCTTAATCCCTGAAGGTGGAACAAAATATATCAGGAGATATGAGTTCACATGAAGCCAAAGGACTCATCAAACCGATTTAGAAATTTGTTCTTTTGAACATACTATCGGGGCTTAGTTTCTCTTCCCGTTTTCATCTGAAATAGACAAATCTTGCACAAGTCTACCTACATATTTTCCCTCCAGTAAGTATAGTTGAAAGGTGTAAGGATTCAGGGTACGAGAGCTGAAGAATCCATCTTTTTGTATGATGAACAGTCCATTCCTCAAGAAGTTATGTAGCTGCATGTGACACTGCAAAAACTAATTCAATTCGCAATCATGTCATTTTAAATACATTCCACCTCGACATCCATAGTTTCTTAGAGTTTGTTGCACCTCGATAGAATTATTTGGACAAGATACAGAGGGTGCAAGGATATCATTTCAGTATTTATGTGGAAACTCAGTTTCTTCACATGTACAATGGAGATCGGACAAGACTTTTACCTAGTCTGAACAAGGCTCTGATACCATGTTAAATTTGTGAACCGTTGATCTACAGGAAATGAGAGAAATTGAGAATTAGAATTATTTAGTGGAATATCAAGAACAATGTACACTGAACAAGACAAATTTGATACAAATATGATAAGAATTGATCAATTAATTACAGCATTAATCTTCATTAATCCAGTAATAATACAATGGTGTTACAATAAGGAGAATTTGAATCATGTGGATAAAATTCAAATATACCAACTAAACCTGGATGACTAGCTAACTTAGTTTTTCTAAATCACTGCATGGGAGAAAATAATCTAAATCTCGATGTCTAAATCAATTTACAATCAGTTAACATACCTGGTAGGTGGAAAAATTCACCACTCCCCATGCATGGATGCAAAGTTTGCATTAGACTAAAGGAGAGTGATCTAACTGATTGTAACTATAGGTTGAATCAGCATAACTTACTACCTACCAAAAAAAACTGGTGGAGGGTGTTGGTGGCACTCGAAGTGGCTCCTAGAATGTAGGGATTGTCAGTGGTGGCACCAATGACACTAGTTGCACCAGTGACACCAATATCATGGTGGCATCAAACTCATCCAAATGAATCCTAAGTTAGGAAATATGATCAAATAGACTATATATGGACAAAGGAGGATTACTTAATCTTAACACGAACTTGTGTACAAGAGTATACCTAAAATAGGCACACAAGAACAAGTAAACCAAGTGAAAATGACAAGATACTAAGATAATCCTATGTTAATGATCAAGGAGAAAAATCATAGACAATATAGCATGATACATATGTTATCTCTTGGAAAGAGAGAATTTTTTATTATTAAGTTGAGTAGGAAATAATTACAACCAAGACTTGATGTTGAGAAGACCTTCCAATTGACACTTTTTGTCTAATTCTCACCTAGCTTCAATGCATCAAAAGTTAAAGATTATTTAGGAAATATTTGGGTACACTCACTCATTTGTTCCTCTCTTAATCATGAGGGATGAATGTAAATTTAAAGTATAAAGAAGATAGAATAGGTTGAATATTTTAGGGAGAAGGTTTAGGGATCATTTAAAAAATGGAGGAATTTGAGTTCCACCTAGGAAAATCAGTTGGGATAAGGATCCACGAAGGTTTCTTCTAGATACTTCTGGAAATATTCTCTTTTTTTTTTGTTTTTTAGAAGGGAAATGTACTTTTGAAGAGGACAAGAAGTGTTGATAAAGGATAACACTTGTTGCATCAAGGAAAATATGTACAACACTGCACTTTGGTAGTGTGCAAGGTGTATTAGGTATTCCGAGTGCCTTATGTCTATTTGCAAGATGTTGTACTACTTCAATATATGGAGAAAACACAAAGGAAAAATATTCTTCCAGACATTTTTTGCAATTCACACTCTAAGGGATTCAGGAAAACACTAAAGTACCAGTCTCACAAACATGATGGTGACAATATTTAGGAGCAATAGTGGTTGTACTTTTGTTGGGCAATAGGGAAGACCCGGGTTTAATCTTTTAATGTGCACCAACAAAAGACCCACAGAGTTGGTCCTTTTGGCAACAACCTACGTGCAGGTTGCAGTCTCACCCGAAACCTCTATGGGGGTGCCGCAGAATCAGGTTTCTGCAAGAAGAGAGGGGGATTACTATACCTTAGCCTTTTAATAACCTTATTAATCAATAATTACAAGCTTTACCATTCATTCACATACAACTTCACAAATAAATAAACAGTCGTGACTTGCTCAACCCACTACAGGGAATTCATAGCGAAGCTAAATGTTAGCAGCGATCTAACTTATCAGATGTATACAGTTATTAATGCATAAAAGAAACAGAAACAGAAACAGTACAAGAAACCACAACACCGGATATAACGTGGTTCACCCCTAGTGTAGGGGCTACGTCCACAAACTATGTTCTTTTCAACTTGCTACAAAACCACAGTTTGATCTGCGCACTCAGCTGCAGATCCTTTCAGTCCTCAAAATCCGTGCACAAAGTAGCAAGCCCCTGTGCACACAGCTGTAGGTCGTTCCTCAATCTTCTTTACAAAAACCCTCTGCGCACACAGCTGCAGAGGTCGTCCATGCACATAGCTGGGACTTAACCTTTTTCCACAAAACCAATCTTAGCTTCACCTTAATCTTTTTTTCATCTTAAAACCTAACCTATCTTCTTTACACAAGCGCTTATTTATACTGTGCATTTTTACAAAACCATGGTATTAAACCATGGGCACCCAAAAAAACCCTAAACCCTGGATTTAAACCACGGGTTTATTACAAAAAGGGGTTTTTGACTTACCTTGACACCCCTAAGACTATCTTGACCCATAACTCCACTTTACCAATAGTCGCGAAGTTACCAAAACTAGTAATCCTTAGGGTACGCACCCCAGCAAGCCCGTAAGACTCACTAGTGGCCCATCCCGGGACACTCTTCAGTTTCACTGGTGGCAGAATTCCACTGATGAAGCATAGTGTACTACTTGTGGAAGCTCTCCATGCTGCTTGTTGGCTGTGTACTTCTGTCCTTTGCAGAAGTTTTGCTGATGAAATCCATCACGTCCACCTGCAACACCATCCTTTACTCCAATTGTCGATGCTTGACCATCCATAACTTTGGGGTCCCCTGGGATTGCATGTCGCACTGCAGAAGGAATATAGCTGCCATAGTTCTGCTACGCCGAATTATTGCATGGCAGGATTCCCCAGAATCTATCTACGAGGCCGCATGCCCTTGGTTGCTCTATGTTAGAGCAAACTCCTAGCCTTCTTTAAAAATTTAGAGCAAAGTCCTGCCTGTCGATGTACTTAGCCAAGTAGGGCTGTACTGGCGGAGTACTCAGACGGCGCTGCAGACCTCTGTCCCTTACTTCTCGCACTAGCTTCTGAACGCTACAGTCGTTCGACATGGTTCGGGCTGAATATCTCACAGATGTGCTTAAGACAGAAAACACAGATCGAGATGGCTCCTTATAAAATCCCGAGGCGGAATTTGTCATCATGGTGCAGTGATGTCGCCAAATCTGACGAAGTTCTAGAAATCTTTTCCACACAGCGCCGTATTTTCCCAAAATCTCATTATGACCAGTAATGAGAGCAGCTCTTGTACCAGCGCCGCCGACTGCAGTATGTCCCATCCGTCACATTTTGGGCTACGACACACCTTGATAACCTTTGACTTCGACACAATCTGTCCCTGCGACCTAGGACCAACTTGTAGCTTTGCATCCTGTAAAGAAAACGGACTACGATAATCCATAATGCTACAAGCATTTTCGTGTATTTTCTTGGTGCTACCTCCTATTCTGAGTACCTGGCCTGTCCGTGTACTTTTTAAAACGGCTCCCATTTATCATAGAGGGAAAAAGTTCACCATTTAACTTAGCTAGCTGGACTGCGCCCCCGTCAGTAACTCTCTGTACTACATACGGTCCTTTCCAATGTGTTTTAAACTTTCCAGGGAATTTCATGAATTTGTTGTCATAAAGGAGCACAAGATCACCCTGCTGAAATTGTTTCTTCTTGATGTGTCTATCATGCCACGCTTTTTCTTGAGCCTTCTGCACCTGTTGTTGGAAGCCTGCGACAAATCTATCCTCTTCGAGTTCGAGTATCTGTTTCAGTCTCTCAGTGATTATGGCTGGGTCATCCATCTTGGTGAAAGCAGATATCCGGAGGCTGGGAACAATGTATTCCATGGGCATGACAACTTCTTTCCCATAAACTAGTCGAAAGGGTGTATGGCCTGCCAACTTTTTGCAAGTAGTTTGGTAAGCCCATAGCACCGCTGGAATTCAAAGATACCAATCATTCCTGTTAGCATTACAAACCTTTGTCAAGGCATGCTCAAGGATTTTGTTCAAATCTTCGACAGTCCCATTTGCTTGTGGGTGATATGCGGTACTCTTTTGATGATACACCTGAAATTCCTCAGTCAATACTTCAATGGTATTGTTCAGGAAATGTTACCCTTGATCACTCATAAGAACTTTGGGACACCCAAATATAGATAAGATGTTGTCGAAGATGAACTTCGCAGCGGTAGCAGCGCTACAGGTTTTGACCGCTTGGGCTTCGGCCCAACGGGTAAGATAATCAGTTGCTGTAATGATGTATCTAGCTCCTGAATTTTTCGCAGGGGGGTTGATAGGACCAACAAAGTCAATGGCCCATTTGTCAAAGGCCCGCAATGTGACTTGCGGTGCTAGGGGCATTTCATCCCTCCTAGATGGTTTACCTGTCCTCTGACAGATATTGCAGCTGTGGCAATATTCTCTTGCATCTTTGTTGAGTGTGGGCCACCATAAGCCGGCTGTCAAAATCTTCTGCGCTATGGCTTTTCCTGCATAATGACCTCCTGCGGCACCAGAGTGAGCTTTAACCAATATTAGGGGTTTTTCGTGTTCCAAAACACATCTGCGTAGAATCTCATCTGGTCCCATTTTATACAGCTGTCCTGCTATTAAAGTGAAGTCCGCGGCTCGAACCACCAACTGCTTCTTCTGCTGTGTGGTCATCCCTGGAGGGGGGGTACCTATAGACAAATACTGAGCAATATCTTGTAAATATTCATCAACTATCTGTATAGCAAATAATTGTGCATCTGGGAGGCCTTCATCCATATTGGTAGGTTCTTCGCCTGACTCGAGCCTCGACAAGTGGTCAGGTCCTAGGTTAAGTTTTCCAGGCTTAACAATGATCTCAAAATCATATTCTTGAAATAGGATTAACCATCTGCATATTCTTCCACCTAGCACGGGTTTGTTAACCAAGTACTTTAAAGCAGAGTGGTCAGTAAACATCTTAAAATGAGATCCTAGCAGATAATGACGAAATTTTTGTAATGCATATACCATAGCGAGACCTTCATGTTCTGTCGTAGTATAATTTTTCTCTGCTGTAGATAACTTTCTACTGGAAAAAGAGATAGGGTGATCGATATTACCTATGCCTGGCTGAGCGAGCACGGTACCTAAAGCAATAGAGGATGCATCAACATGCACATGAAACTCCTTGTTCCAGTCGAGAAATACTAGGATAGGGGCAGTGACCATTTTTTCCTTCAGAATGTCGAGGCTTGCTTGGCATTCTGGTGTCCATTCGAACTTAATATCCTTCTTTAGCTGCCTTTCCATTGGGGCGGTAATCTTGGCATATCCTTGGATGAATTTCCTGTAGTAACCGGTGTGACCTAGCATTGTGTGGAGTTGTTTGACGAACTTCGGAGGTGGCAGGTTCACAATAATAGCGATCTTCACAGGGTCCATCATCAATCCCTGCTTACATACCACATGACCGAGTAGAATGCTGAAGGGTGCACAGAAAATGAATTTTTTTAAGTTCAAGGAGATTTGGTGATGTCTGCATTTGTCCAACATAAGCCTCAAACTAGTTATATGGTCTTTTACTAGCCCAAAAATAGTCCGGTCATCAAAATAAACTTCTAAGAATTTATGTATGTATTCCTTGAACGCGGAGATGACTACTCGAGAAAATATGCCAGGTGCATTCTTCAACCTGAAGGGCATGACAGTATACTGGAAGGATCCGATTTCGGTAGCAAAGGTGGTCTTGTGTCGGTCCTCTGGAGCAATTCGGATCTGATGGTAGCCCGAAAACCCATTGGTAAAAGAGTAGACTTCTTGACCTCCGACATTGTCGAGCACTTCATCTGTAAAGGGATTGGGAAAAGGGTCGTGCAGACAGGCATCATTGAGTCTCCTTAGATCGACACAGATTCGGATTTCACCCTTAGTCTTTTTCTCCTGGACGACCATAGGGCTGACCCACTCAGATTCTTCAATAGGTTTGATTATTCCTGCAGCAAGCATCTTATCCAACTTGATCTTAACCTTTTCCTTGTATTTTGGATTCAATCTATAAGGGCGTTGCTTCACAGGCTTCGCATCCGGCTTCAGGGGGATCTTCATTACTCCGATATCTCCCAAGATACCTTTCATTTTGGAGAACTTTGTCGGAAAAAGATCTTGGTATTCGTGGAGAAGTTGAGTTACCTTGCTTACCATCTCGTCATCCCAATAGTCTCCAATGGTAGCAAACTTAGGTTGTGCCTTGGACCCAATGTTAACTGTACGCGTCTTCAAGGGCTACGTCACTTCCAGAACGTCAACTGCCAGTCCATGCACATCGCAGTATCCTTCTGACTCAGGGATATCAAGACGGCGCTGGTCCTCCTCTTCGTCGACTGTGAAGTTGTAACATTCGACTACGAGGGCTTCTTGTGTGGCCCAATCGGGGTGCTTCTCTGTCACTTCTTTCTTGTTAAATACCTTAGTATGGATGATCTTGATAGCTGCATCGAGGGCTGGACAGACATCATTAGTAGAGAAAGTATTGATAAAGCTATGAACACGACAGTCCCAACTTACAGTATCTTGGCGAAGTTCAGCCTTTGCGTACGAGTTCTTCGCCAGTGGTGCCAGCGTGTGCAGAAATCTATGTACCCACTCATCCTGAGGTACATATCACCAAGCCTCGTAGCATTTGCTTAAATGGTCCTGGGGGAAAGTTTTCCCATCAAAATTGCTTCGCGCCTTTTCCTACTGGTCTGAGAACCTCAGGCAAAGGAGATTCTGACATGTTTCCCAGGTAGGGATCTGTTTCTTGTGGCTCGTCCACCATCTAACTGCTATGGCTTTGAATGCTAACTCTAGGGCCTCCCTTTTCTGTAGGTCAGGTATCTGATCTGAGAATTGTGCAATAAACGGTTCAGGATCTGTCGAACCATCATACACAGGTATAGTTCTGGGTTGTGAGTCAACCCATCTGAGAGACTTGGTAAGGTAGACATTGCTGCCCCGATGGTGCTCAGATAATCGGTGTTGCCAGCTTTCTAATTCATCTGCAGATTCCGTCATATAGGAGCTACCAGACTCCCACCCTATGGCTGGAGGATCCTCATAACCTTCTTCCTGCGCCATGATAGTAGAGATGGGTTCTACATCAGCTTGATCCTCATGGCGTAGTGGCTTGGTGTACCATTCCCCTTGTGAAGGATCCAGGGGCAGGATGACCCTGAATTCTTTCCCTTCGAAGACCATCTGTCTCTTCTTTAAGTTGATGACTGCGGCATTTTCCATTGCCCATTCAATTCCTAACAGGGTCGGGTAAGGGTTGCTGTCATAAATGATCTCAATTACTTCGAAGTCCGCGAAGGTGCTGACTCCGTCAATATCTATTTGGAGATCCAGGAATCTTCCGAAAGGTACAATCTTTTGCTGGTTGTCTAGCCTCAACTGTATAGGGGACTAGGCAAGGGTAGGTTTCCCCATTTGTTCCCAGGTTTGTTTGGTTAAAACATTTACATCGGACCCTAAGTCCAGAATAACATTGGTCATATCATATGCCCCTATCTGAGCATTCAATCACATTTCCCTGCCAGTCCTGCTGACTCGATGCACAATTTTGTCCCGACCACAGCTTTGCAGGGATTCGCAGGAAGCGATGACGTTCTGCAGCTCATTCAGAGTAGCTTGATTTCTTAAAAGTTTGAGGCAACTTTGCAAAAAGGGAGATAGTATACTTACTTTATCCAGCGACGCGTCGCGGGGTGGTGACCCAGCAAAATCTTTCTTGGCCTCCATGAATGTCTCTTTCTCTCTGATGATATCAAATGCAAGGATTTTCTCAGGGGCCTTACGAACTAGAGCTTCGCCAGGTTGATTTGGCGTATCTTGGACGTGTGTCGTAACTCCACTTCTTGTAACGACATTGATGGTCGCAGCAGGGCGGGGCTCCACAGAAATCATCTGGAGGTTTTGAGTAGGGGTAGTCTGCTGTGCCTAAATCTTGGCTATCAACTGGGGGCACTGCTCAATTACATGATCTACGGCACAGCAATACTAACACGTCGTAGTGGGGTTCCGACAGTAACGAGCCAAATGCCCAGCTTGGTTACAATTGTAGCACATGAATTGGCTTCAGCTTTGCCCAGCCATGCCACCACGGCTTCCAGAAGTACCTCGTCCCGAACCACCCCCCTGGTAACCATAACTTTCATTGCTTGGGCCTTCAGTGTGCACCCAGTAAGCATCATAGGTGCAGCACTCATCCTCATTATGATTGACAGATTTGCAAAAATTACAGTAGGAGTTCTTAGGCCCCTACCCGTACCATTGCAGCAGGTAACAGTTCTCAGGCCGGTGCTGACCTGTCATTCTGCAGAGTTCACAATAGACAACTTGTGGTGGGAAGGGGTTCGGCACACCAGTTTGCAAGTACTTCTTTACCAGAGGGCACCGTTCCTTGTCGTGACCTTCGGTTTGCCATTATGTACACCAAACCTCTTCGCGATTAGGTTTTCCCTTTTTCATCTCGCGAAGTTCTAAGGCCATCGCGGCTAGCTGCGCTTGGATTTGAGCAATACTAGAGTCATCTCCAACAGGGGCAGTCTCTAGTTTCATGGCAATTTACAGAGCGTCTTGCTGGTCAACAACCTTCTGTTGCATGAGTGGAGTTCTGATATGTGGTAACAATGCTGCAATAAACCATTCCTTGTGCTGCGCAGGACTAATGGTAAACCTGACTTGGTCCAGTAGAACTTTGAATCTTTGATCAAAGTCCCACACTGATTCACCGCGCCGTTGTTGAATCTCCTTGAGTTCAGTGATGCTCTGCGACTCTGATTTAGGATTCTTAAATTCCTTGAGTAAGGTTGCCTTGATCTCGCCCAAATTAGGGCCCTGAGTGTTGGAAAATTTCATGAACCATGTCAAATCCCGGTCCCGAAAGGAACTAATGAGCTGCGCGGCTCGCACATCCGGATCGGTAATTTTTTTCGCATTCCATACTGCTTCGCAGAGAAACCAGAACTGTTCGGGGTCCTTTGATCCCGTTCCTTTAAAGATGGGGAGTTTGATGTCATCAACGAGGTCGGCCATGGAGTTTCTAGGGGGGTGGGGGGCAGACTGGCCTATGGCCGGGATACTCGGGCCTGGTTGGCCCTTAGACGGTGATGGACTTCCAGGGGTAGCGGAGCGGCGTTGCGGGGTGACCGGAGAGTTTCGAACCGAAGGGTTTTCGTCAGAATCTGATGCTTCAGGGTTTACAGGGGTGGACGTAGTAGCCTGACCTAAGGAAGAGGGGTCAAAATCTCTCTTATACCTTTTTCTGTTCCGCAGCAACCCACTTTGCTCGTCGAAGGGAGTGTTACTTGCAAACATATGTTAGTATGACGAAACTAATAGTCCGATTCAAATAGCAATGTACCCTTTAACACTCCCTTCGTCGAGCTTTGAAAATTTGTCCTCCTTGCTGTTAACCTAGACAACCACTGGTGCAATTCTATGTGGAAACTACCAAAGAAAATTTCATGAGTATCACAAAAAAAACATACCTTTGTAAACAGTCACTTGCGCTTCGACGCGTATTCATATTCTCTTGTTGCACGAATTTTAGATAAGTCTCAGCAAATCAATCACTGATTTCCTTCATAGAGGGCCTCCATAACATAGCCCCTGAGGTACAATGTAAACCCCTCTTGAGCAGGTACTGAGTTCAACCGGTAATGGAACCAATTTTTCGGGCAATAGGGCAGACCCGGGTTTAATCTTTTAATGCGCACCAACAAAAGACCCACAGAGTTGGCCCTTTCGGCAACAACCTGCGCGTAGCTTGCAGTCTCACCCGAAACCGCTATGGGGGTGCCGCAGAATCAGGTTTCTACAAGCAGAGAGGGGGATTACTGTACCTTAGCCTTTTAATAACCTTATTAATCAATAATTACAAGCTTTACCATTCATTCACATACAACTTCGCAAATAAATAAACAGTCGTGACTTGCTCAACCCACTACAGGGAATTCACAGCGAAGCTAAATGTTAGCAGCGATCTAACTTATCAGATGTATACAGTTATTAATGCATAAAATAAACAGAAACAGAAATAGCACAAGAAACCACAACACCGGATATAATGTGGTTCACCCCCAGTGTAGGGGCTACGTCCACAAACTGTGTTCTATTCAACTTGCTACAAAACCACAGTTTGATCTGTACACTCAGCTGCAGATCCTTTCAGTCCTCAAAATATGCGCAGACAGCAGCAGGCCCCTGCACACACAGCTGCAGGTCGTTCCTCAATCTTCTTTACAAAAACCCTCTGCACACACAGCTGCAGAGGTCGTCCACACACACAGCTGGGACTTAACCTTTTTCCACAAAACCAATCTTAGCTTCGCCTTAATCTTTCTTTCATATTAAAACCTAACCTATCTTCTTTACACAAACGCTTATTTATACTGCGCATTTTTACAAAACCATGGTCTTAAACCATGGGCACCCAAAAAAACCCTAAACCCTGGATTTAAACCACAGGTTTATTACAAAAAGGGGGTTTTGACTTACCCTGACACCCCTAAGACTATCTTGACCCATAACTCCGCTTTACCAACAGCCACGAAGTTACCAAAACTAGTAATCCTTAGGGTACGCGCCCCAACAACTTTGTAATAGAATGTTACAGTCAGATAATGAAGATAAACGTTTGAAGCCTACTGATGAGGGTTCAATGAAGAAAGTAAAGAAAAAACGAAGTACATCCAAGCGTTATTATTGTAGAAAGAGATTTAATCCTGAGAAGAATTTTTTCATGAAGAATATGGACATCATGTCTTATCTTAATTAGAAGCACAACATCAAAGTTCCATATGAGCTAGAGAAACCTGTTGATTCCTTAGAACACTATCATAGTGTGCAGTTCCAAGGTAATATAAACTATGCCTTAGGTGATAGAGTTAAATCCTTTCCTCACAAATCTGATATAGATTTACCTTTTGATATATCAAAATCAGAAATATCAGTTTCTTTCTTTGATATCCACTTATTAGTCTCTTAGATTCATCTCTGAATACTGGTGATTTTTCACTAGATCCTGACATGTGTTTAAGAAACGTTTCCTCACTTCATTTAAATGATAATAATTATGGTTTAGAAGCATGTTTGCAGGATTATAATATTAATGTATTTGTAAATTTGGAATGTATTCATCTATATATCTTATGTATTGTACCGTGATGTTTATTCTGGGATGTGTCTGTAATGTATTTGAGTCATGTCATGCATCGATGTTCCTATCGAGAGGTTCTATAATGTAAACAAGTCATGTCAAGTCATTGTGGGTAACCCTCCTATTGATCAAGGGTTAAAGTCCTCGCAGTTCCAGGGCACTAGGGTTATTAGACTCTCCTAGAGAAGTCGACCCAAGTAAGTTATTGTGAATTCGAGAATTAGTATAAATAGAGAGTGAGTCTCTCTATTTATCACACACTCACTGACACTCAATTGTAGTGCATAGCTGAGGAGGAAGAAGTTGTTGGGGCTAGGAAGAAAGAGGCTACTGCTGTCGGGAGATCATCTTACTATTTTGGGGTTTTACTTTTGGTGTTGATTCTATCTTTGAGGAATTTGTGGGGTTTTCTCCATTTATGGTTTCCCTGAGGAAAAACACTGCGTTCATTCTCTCTTGTGTTTGATTGATGTGCTTGTTATTCTCTCAGTTAAAGATCCTAATATAATGCTAGCTTAATGTTAAAAATCTAAAATGGTATCAGACCCAACCTAAGAAGAAGACACTATGCAACTGTAGGAAGTAGGGCTTCCTATTTTTTGGATCTCTCTCCACAGATTTTCAGCAAAATAAGGTTGGGCTGAAAGTCCTCCCTAGGGTGCATCTTTTTGTCGAAGTAGAATATGATTCTGAGCATTTTCAGTTTTTGACCTGACACTACTGCTGAAAATTAGGGATTTCCACAGAAGTGGAATTCTTGAGTGAGCCCAAACTTGGATTGATCTCCTCCTAGAAATCGAAGTTTAGATATCAATATCAAAGCATTTGGTTGTACAGAACTCTAGAAAATTCAAACCCTAATCTACTCCTGAACCAACACTACAGAAATTCAGCTACAAATCCAGATCGGACATCTTGACCTTGTAATATCTAAATATTTTGTATTTCCATTTGAGGTTCTCAATTAAGATGTCTCATCATACCAATTTGAAAAAAATATTGAGGGAGCTGATAAATTCCGAGCTTGGAAGTATAGGATCTCTCTAGTCCTCAAAGAAAATGAGTTGGACTCCTATATCAATGAGGAGGTTCTAGTTCTAGAGGGAGATGAGGCTTAGGCCTTACATAAAATGAAGTTGGTTATGGATAAGAGGATTGTTGTTGACTCAATCAAGGATCACCTCATACCACAGGTGTCCTCCTTAAGGACACCTAAAGCTATGTTTAATGCCCTAACTAAACTATTTGAAGGGAAGAACATAAACTAGAAGATGACTCTAAGAAACCAATTGAAGAATGTAAAGATATAGAATGTAGATACCATCTAGTATTACTTTACAAGGGTATCTCAGATCAAGGAACAACTGGAAGCAGTATATGAAGAAGTGGAGAATGCAAATATTGTAATGATCACTTTGAGTGGTCTCCCTAGATCATGGTACTCCTTTATTCGAGGAATCTGTGCCAGAAATAAGTTAGTCAAGTTCAGCAGACTATGGGAAGAATGCTCTCAAGAATAATCTTGAATATAGCTCGAGAAGAAAAGATGGGAAGTGAAGATCAAAATATCACGGTACACTCCAAGAAAATCAGAAGAATTTCTCATCACCCTAGAGGTAAGCACTCTCACAAAGATAACACTAGAAAAGATTTGTCTAGAATCAGATGTTATACATGTGACGAGAAAGGACACTATGCTAGAGAATGTCCTAGAAACAAAATGTCTCTCACAAGAAGAACGGAAATAATAGAAGACATCATGCTCATGCCGGAAAGGATGATGAGCCTTCCACAAAGAGAATTAGACATGAAATTGATGATTCCTCAAGTGATGAAGAATATGTTTTGATTTCCGCTCTCATGGGAAACATGACACATGGAAGCAATGATTGGCTTATAGACAGTGGGGCTTACAAACATATGACAAGATTCAAAGAATCCTCTGTGAAGCTATCAGAACATGAATCACCACAGAAGGTGAAACTTGGAGATGACTACCAGTATTCAATAAAAGGTAGTGGGGAATTTTCCTATAAGCTAGACTCTGAAAAGTCTATGACAATGAAGGATGTATTGTTTGTACCAGGACTAAAGAAGAACCTCCTCTCCATATCTGCAGTAGATGAAAAAGGCATGAGGGTTGCATTTATAGATTTCCAAGTTATCACGTTGCCAAAGGGAAATACTATTAATCATGCAATAGTGATTGGGGAACAAGAGGGAGGTCTATACCAATTGAAGGGCCATCTAGAACAAGCCTTGTTCCATGACACAATAGAGCCAAATGAAATTTTGCATAGAAGGATTCCACATGTACATTATAGAGCACTACCACTTGCAAGAAAAGTTGTTGAAGTTCTTTTAGATATTCAAGCAAAACATGATGGATTCTGCAAAGGATGTGTGAAAGGAAAGAACACAAAGAAAACATTTCCAAGTAGCGAGAGAAAGGCAAAAGGAATATTGAAAATCATCCACTACGATGTATGCGGTCGAATGTCATCAAGTTCATTATGCGAGTATGTATACTATGCTTCTTTTGTTGATGATTTTTCTAGGAAGACATGGATATATGTCATGAAGAACAAAGATGAAGTTTTCAGCAAATTCAAGGAATTCAAAGCCTTGATTAAGAACCACATTGAAAAGAAGATCAAGACCTTTCGATCAGATAATGGTGGAGAATTTACATCAAATGAATTCAAAGAGTTATGCAAAGACTCATGGATTAAGAGGGATTTATCGAATCCATATAATCCACAATAGAATGGGGTTGCAGAAAGGAAGAATAAAACTATCATGGAAGCTACAAGAGCAATGCTTCATGATCAAGATCTTCCCATGCATCTATGGGAAGAAGCTTCCAGAACAACGATGTATGTATAGAAACGTACTCCACATAGAGTACTCTAGAACAAGACACTTGAAGAAGTCTTTTTTGGAAAGAAAATAGAAGTCAGCCATCTTAGAATATTCGGCTGTCCAGTGTACATACACATTCCAAAAGAAAAGAGGACAAAATTAGATCCTTCAGGAAAGAAGGGTATATTTGTGGGATACTCTAAAATATTGAAGGCTTATAGAATATACTTCCCAGGATTCAAGAAGATTGACATCAACAGGGATGTAACATTTGACAAAGACTCAACTTACAACAAATCCAGAAAGAGGCCTGCTAAAGAACCTGAAGAAATAGAAGCACCCAGAATTCATGACACAACCATGAATAAAGAAACTCAAGAAGAAGATTGAGAATTTGAAGAGCCTCAAGAAACTATAGATTCACCTCAAGAGAAGAATCCTCATAAGAGGAAACCTACTTGGGTATGAGAAGCTATCCAAGGTGCAGAAAGATATGGGGCTCCAGAACAGAATCATAGAGAAAGAAAGAGGACCAGGTCCTGCTCCTGATATGTAGCATTATTATGTGATTTCATCCATAAAGAACCTTCCAACTATGAAGAAGTGGTAGAAGGGAAAGAATGGAAGGATGCTATGATCGTAGAGTATCAATCGATCATGAAGAATGATGTTGGGATGTTGTCCCAAGACCATAAGCGAAGTTGGTTGTAACTTCCAAATGGATCTATAAGATTAAGCATGCTACAGACGGCAGCATAGAAAAATATAAAGCAAGATTTGTTGCTCTTGGCTTCTTCCAGAAAGAAGGAATAGATTATGAAGAAATTGTTGCACCTATAGCCAGATACACTTCCATCAGATCAGTACTTTATCTAGCTATAGTGATGAAATGGAGGATACACCAAATGGATGTCAAGACTACTTTCTTGAATGGTGTAGTGGAAGAGGAAGTGTATGTGGAGCAGCCACTTTGTTTTAAGACACATGACATAGAGACACATGTGTGTAGATTGAAGAGAGATCTATATGGTTTGAAACATGCACCCAGGATGTTAGGATATTTAGACACTTAGTAGTAAGTTAAGATCAACTTGTGTAATATATCCGTTAGGTAAAAGTGTCTTTCTTTAGTATGCATTTGTAAATATCATAATCCGACAGTCACGATATGTTCTAGACATAGAGTGATCTGATAGTTCAACTTCTCTTAGATCATACCTACCATTGATTTGTTGCTTAACACCTAATTGTTCCATGATCTCTATTTAAAGAGCATGGAGTGTTCTTGGCTAATTGATCGATTATGAGAAGCTCATGTAACTTTCTTTCTTTTGCATAATAAATTACTCCAAGTAGCTATTTGGCTGGGGCCATGGACTGTTTTCGTCTTGAGGGTTTTAACCACATGACAAATATTAGTGTTGATCTGTGATCTATTTGTGTGAAGTGGTTTATCAAGGTGTTTGGTCTTTTGGGAGTACCTTGTGTACCCAAACATGGTATTAGAGCATTTATGAAGATCCACTTTCGGTTTTGATCAAGATATGGAACCGGTGTTGCCAAAAATTTGAAAGGGTTTATGTTTCTATATTTTATGTGCATTTGTGGCCTATGGGATCTATTCCATTGTGTCCAAAGTGCCATTTCCATTGGGAAATATTTTTTGTTTCATCGAAGACTATTTCCAGTTGTTCCAGAAACACCCATTTCGACAAATATGAAGGTATAATGTTACATTGATGAATTTGTTTTTATTTTTTTTTAATCTCTCATATTTTATCAGTTTTATTATTAGATATTTACTATTTTATTCTCAGAATGTTGCCTCCCTGGTTTCGTATGCTCTTTTCCATGCAGCTTGCATGATTGCAGAGAATCAAAAACAGTGAGGGAAAGTTTTTTTCTTGTCTTCTCGGCAACCCATGCTCTTTGTTGTGCACCTTGTGAGATGGGAAGTAGGGAGATGATCCAAAAAACCATGTCATGAAAATCCATTTGTTGTGTTCTTCAAACTCCCTTATGGATGATTGAGTTCATTTAAGACTCTTTCAATGAACTTTTACCGCTATAGCCGCGAAATGATATATTGAACTTCCGCAACACTCGTTTTTGGATTTTGGTTCATTGGCAACTGTATTTCTTACACACTTTAAGCTTCCTATTTGTTATGAAATAGGTACTGATATATTAAATTCTCTGTGATAGAGCACATCCATCCACATATCCGATCATATCCATGAGTGGAGAAGGCAGAGAAGACTTATTATGGCTCCTATTCTAGATCAGTTATTAGGTGATTGGTTTACCAAATCTTTGTTTCCTCTGATTGCCTGAGATGTGGGTATAGGTGCTGTCGTTATTGAAGAGAAATCCATTAGTAGAGCCCAGTATCTAAACTTGGTGTATTCCTAGTCTGAAACTTTGTATGACTTGATTCCTCAAGCTCCTCACCCAAGTACCGATCCTGCAAAGCCACCAGCAGAAGTCCCTATTGATGGGATTGTTGGTTCAATCCAATCCCCGTCAGCAGCAAAACCTGCCAAGCAACCACAGAATTATGGCACAATCACTAAATCAATGAATCAGGCTCATAGGCTAAGCAACCCCAGATTTATGGAAAACAGGATGTAGGCAGTGTGAGCAAGGTACCGTTCATGGTTCATAGGGAAAGTGCGGTGCTGTGTTTTTATATGTAGAATTGACAAACAACATGGGTTTCCACTCTAAGAGCTAGGATTAAGGGAAAACATGTAACTCAAAGGTCTTATCACATGGTAGTGACAGGATTTGGGTATAATATAATTCCCCCCAAAGCATGAGTCTTAGAGGGATACTGTAAACGAGAGATTTGAGAGAAGAAGTTGTCACTTCGAGGTGAAAACGTCATCTTGATTAGGGCATGTCTTCAAGTAGGCATCTATAGTACATCAATATTTTTGACTCATAGAAACAAGTAACCAACTCATGGCTGCAGAACAATACAAGGAAGATCCATGGGAGGAATAAACAAACATGGCTACTAGAATACAGTGTAGATCCATGTGATAAAGGACTCAAACTTGGACATAGCTACGAGACATACAACACAGATCTATGTCATAAAGATGCAAATTTGAAAATAGCCATGAGCATACAAATGTGGATCTATTCTAGATATAAAAACTCCATCGCAACCTGGGGAAAAGCAATGAGCGCTTAAACAAATACCCAGGGTCTTCGTCTCATCTTTTGCAAATTACGATTCTATCCATGTGATTACAATGATATGAAGTTGAACATGGTAGAAACCACTTTTTTACTGGTCAATAATGTGAACCATTAACAAGTGCAAGGGAGGTCACCATTGATGTCAATGATTCCCAAGGTACCCTAGTACAATCCATTGAGTGTGAATAGATGTCTTGATGTCGAAAACCCAGTCGATTCTATCAATCAAAGGTCAATGATGTGAACCTATGTGGAGAGTGAGAAAATCTGTCATTAAGGCATATAGATCTCAAGGTACTAAGTTTTATGTTTCTAAGACTATTTCCCAGATGATGAGCTGACGTCAATGGGGATAGTCTCATCGAAGGAGGGGCATGACAAGTCCAACATCGATGACATGAAACTTGAAGCACAGTTCTGCAATGATGTGAATGTAGTAACCATAGGATTGACTCAAAAGTACTGACAGAGAGACCATTTTGACTACAGAGAAAAAACTTCTTCAACTTCTGTTTGAACGTCAGGCGGCAGGACAAAAGAATTGGCAGCATGACTAAATGGGATAGACACACAATGCAACAGTGAACAATGCATTCTTTTGAAAGACTCAAAGGAGTGGCATGACTCATGAAAGTGGATCATCATTGAGATCAGCTGAATACCCAACTAAATGAAATGATATGCAGACAAGTTCAATGTTCAAAGGTAATGACAAACTACTACCATTTATTTTCAAAATGATTCCCTTCCCATTTTCCCCATCATGATTGATGAGTGACTCTTTTTGGTTTTACGAGTTCAAATAGGGTAACGAACACTCAATATAGCTCATCCGAAGACAAGTCCAAACTCATATGTTTTATGAACCTAAGAGAGGAGGGGTTTTTTCCCCAAAACGGGTCTCCCAATGTTTAATTTAACGAGTCCAATGAAAGAAAACTCAATATCGTTCATGTTTAAAGAGTCTGAGCAACCAAGGAAGAAGACTCCAAAGGGTCCTTTTTCTTATGATTAGTCCCTCAGGCCCGAAAAAGTGTAAAATCATACCTTAGAGAACTCTTCCAGTCATGGTTGGCTAGAGTGTTCATTTTTTGTAAATAGTCTATCCGAACTGAAAAAGAGATAACCTACCATCAAAGAGATCACTCTTCAAATGATTTAACAAGTGTGAAGAAGACAAGATCGCTCGACAATCTTTTCGTATTTAAGGATCCCAAAAAGAGTTTAAAGAAGAATCCAAAAGGTCACTTTTCACTATGAGAGATTTTATGAGCCTGAAAAGAATTAGAAACAGACTCAGACCTTTAATACTGGGTTTCAAGAGCGTGATCAAAGTGTTGTAATAAATTATCAATGACTTTTTCCATTTTATGGTAGTACGAAAAATTCAAAAATGAACTCCCAAGACTTTACTGCTATTGTTCTCATATCCTGCAACGACTCAAAACAAGTGTTAAATGCACCAATAACTAACATTAAGGGATTACAAGTGATAAATTTTGAGAAATAAGCAATTTTAAATCAAAACTATAACATGTCAAACCCAAAATTGTGTATAAAAGTCATGTACATAGTGAAAAATCAAATCATTTTACTATTTACCCATAGTGGAGAGCATTTGGAGCACTTTCCTAGTCAGATCTTTAGTTGCTGATATCGGGAGTTTTCACCATCGGATTCGAGCGTTGTCAGTTCCAAGTAAGAGTTCAAACCCTACTCTTCCTTTTCATAGTCTCAATTTTTATTTTGGGTGGTGTTTCAGGCGTGTATGGAAAGCCCTAAAACCATGGGAATGGACACCATGGGATACATGACACCTCACTAGAATCACATAAAAAACAAAGCACATAGGTGGTGCCACCTCCTTTCTTCAACGACGCACAATCGGTGCCAACTGTGAAGATGCAAAAATATTGACACAAGAAAAAATAGATGATTTATTTTGATTTAAACGATTAACAATGATTCTAACGGGTCATGTGAATTTTTTTGGCAGGATTTTACTGATAAAAAATGGATATATGGAAGGAAAGACAAAATGATAATGACGACGCTTTTGTCAAAAGGAATGCGGGTTGCATAGCCGCGTTACGAAACTATGGACTCCTAAAATTCTTTCGGACTCCTAGTATGGTATCACGGCGAGCGGTTGCTTGAGCATATACTTCGGATGTGGAATCTAGAGAAAAAACACTTTGATATTGGGGCTCATATTCTGACACTTGACGTAGAGGATATCTACTTCTTGATTAGAATTTCAAAGCCGGGTGCCCCCATCTCGCTGATAGGTTCCCGAGGATGGGATATTACCACCGTATTCTAGGGATAAGGACATCGGGGAAGAAAATCCACATAAAGTAAGTGATGGATGGCCTCTATGGACCATCTTATTTATGATTCCAGAGAGTGGCAAGAAGCCAGGGAGTGCACTAGGATTCTAGGGCACACATGCTCTATGACATAGAGGCCATGGCACCTACAGTATTCAGCTGGGTGGAAACCCTCCTTCCAATATTAAAGGATTAGCTGACTGAGTGTCAGCATGAGGAACTGAAGCAGTTTGTTTTTGGTTTCATTCTACCCAGATTATTCTTCGAGCGGGTACCACAGATGAGACCCCAAGTGGTCTTTACATAGTTGAGAGCGCGGGACCCTCGCATGCAAAGGTGGGTTCAGATTATGGCTCATACTAGAGCGGGTAGGGGGAAGGTGAAGTTAGGTGACCCATTCTTCTGATGGCTCAGAGATCAGACCCTCATGGTGGAGTATTATTCTTATGCGGGTACGGACTTTAGCGGAGACCCTGATCTACCACTCCCACCTGGTGGACAATGGGGTGACCTCGGTAAGAAGCAAGAAACCCTAAAATGGACATAGTGTTTTTATGTTTTTCAATTTTTTATATGTTTTATGTTAAGTAAGGAGAGCTGAATATTCTCATGCAAATGTTGGAGCAGCATGACCTGGGGTAGCTTCCCCATTGGATAGATGAGCTGGAGCCCGCTTCGTACCATAGGGTGATGATGTGATCGGGGAGTTAGAGGAAAACCTGGAGAGGTTGACTCTAGAAATCCTTGATGCTTCCATTGATGAGGTCCCTCTAGGGTATCATAGACCTATAGCATGAGTACCTGGTCAGTTTAGTAGAATGCTACGTAGAGTAGCCCGGGCAGTGATGTGTTACCACGAGCATCACTAGATGTTGTATGCATGATGTATCTTACTGAAATCTGATAGCTTCATGATTTTATATGGTTATTTTTACCTGAAATCCTATGTGCTTCAGATGAGGTCTCGCTACCTATTTTTTGTAAACATGTTCATATATATATATATATATATACAGACTTTTACCTGGTGTTTATATGTCTCAAATTGTGGATGTATTTTACATGAGCTTTATGTGTCTTTAATTGTTTATTTACAATGAACCATGTTTGATTTTAATGTCATGAATGGGAAATATGCCAATCTAGGATGTAATTAGCTAATGATTTAGAAACTACATTATGTTCCCTAGGGATATGCCTATAAGTGATGGTTTTGAATGACCTTCCTAACAAGTGTGCCCTCCGAAATAGGTGAAGAAGAACATGATTTATAATGGTGTAAACATGGTTTAGATGACAAACCATGAGTTGTGAGTCCATCAAGAATACCAAATTGTGAACATCTTGGGAGGCAACTTCAGTCAAAAGACCTATAACTACTCAATACTCGATGATGTTGTTGGTAGTGGGACCAATACAAACTACTCCTAAATTGACCAAATATTCAGCTGGGGAATAGAGGACCCAAGCAGCTGAGGCAAGATTCAAGGTGTCGTGGCAAGAACCATCAGTGAAGCTATAGAAAGCCATATATTCTGCGTGACCAAAGCATGGTATAAACAGATGCAGACACTAAACTCAAAACCATATTGAAAATACTAAAAGCACACAGAAAATCAAGCAATATACATATATATAAGATACTATCCAAGATAGAACTGGGAATAGTACCTCTTTAGGTACAACCCATTGCGAGATTTCCCTAAATGGATTCTATCGTAGTCAACGAGCTCATAGGCCCCTTTCTCCAAAACTTTAGAAATGATGAAAGGACCGTACCACATGAACTCAAAATTTCCTTTCCCTAGTTTGTCATATCTCTGGTCGTATATCAAAACTAGGTCACCCTTAGTAAAGGCACGAGATTGGACAAATTTATCATATTGTGCCTTGACACATTTCTCATGTGCCTCATTAGCCAAGGAAACATCTATCTGAGTCTCATCAAGCTTGTTCAAGTACAAAAATCTCTCTTCCGCTGCGGAAGTGTCTGGGAGAAGCTCGATGACAAGTTTTAAGGATGGAATCTAACATTAAATTAGTAAGACAAATTTGATTCCATAGACAAGATGGAAAGGTGTGAAACTAGTATTTATTTTCACCGAAGTCCTATAATCCCAAAGAGTGGAGAAAAGGATGTGGTGCCAGTTGGATTTATGATATCCAACCATCCGACGAAGCATAGTTTTCAAAACTTTGTTAATGGCCTCTACTTGACCATTAGCTTGTGGATAATATGTCCTAGAGTTTTCATCGTGAAAACCTAGCTTAGCACTTAGTTGCTCCATCATTTGATTACGGAAATGTGATTCGTGATCAGTAACAATGGACTACAACACTCCAAATCTATCTATGATATGATTGAACAGGAAGAGAGCGATAGTCTTTCCATCTTCCACATATGTAGGCATGGCCTCAGACCATTTTTTAAAATAGTCAATGACTACAATGATGTAACCATGACCCCCAGCTGAGGTAGGCTTACAATGCATATAATCAATCCCCCCTTTGGAAAATGGGCCAAGGATAATGACGGGGTGTAGCAGAGCGAGATGTGAGCGATTTTTGGGCTAAAAATGTTGACAAGGTGGGAATTTATTAACAGCCTCATGACAGTCTTTAAATATTAAAGGCTAGAAATAGCCAGCGCGAAGTATTTTCTGGGATGTAGCCATCCTAGATAAATGACCGCCACATGCTCCAGAGTGGCTTAAATCTTTGTGTTTGGATATAAATGACCATATCTCCATACCATGGGTCAGTAGTGCTTATCAAGAATAGAAATTCATCGGGAAATGAATCACTGGGCTCAGATTGCATCAAAGCACGGGGAAGGTCACACATGAGCTCAACAAAGACCAAGGATTTATTTGATGTGGCTTTGGAAAATTCCAAATCAAACTCCTGTAGTATGACTATCCATCAAGAGTACTTTCCCCCAAGCACCTGATGAGTCAGGATGTAATACATAGGGTTCTTGTCTTCCATTACGGTGGTTGTGCGGAGAAAAATGTAGTGACAAATTTTTTGTACAGCAATGAATGTGGCCAATGCTAACTTCTCCACATGTGAATATCGGGTTTCAGAATCAATAAGAGTCTTACTAGCATAGTAAATCATGTGCTTCTAATCGTTGGGATTTTCCTGCACCGAAACCATAGCGATGGTAGTAGCGGAGGTAGCAATATACAAGAGAAAGTCCTTTGAATAATCCAGGGGGTGTATCAAAGGTGACTGAGTCAGAGCGTATTTGAGATTATCAAAGGCGCATTGGGCTTGGTCATCCTAGAAGAATGGAGTGTCCTTCTTGACGAGACACATATAACCTTGCGTTTTCTCTGCAAAATTACAAGGAAATGGTGGAGAAAGTTTTCCTTCCCTTACAAAATTTGGAGTTCGAGAAGATTGGTTGGGGATGGTGGAGCTAAAATGGCAAAAATTTTCAAAGGGTCTATCCACATGCCATCCTTAAAGACCACAAAAACTAATAGACATCCTGTCTCAACGTAAAAAACACATTTATGTGGGTTGATCCGTATATTATAATGAGGGCATCTCAGGAAAATATCTCTAAGATTACTAGGGTGGTCCTCTCATCACTGTGAATGAGTAGGGAGGTCGTTAAGGTACGGTTCAACAATATGTTTAATATCATGAAACTTATAGGAAATCGCACGTTGGAAAGTGGCTCTAGCATTTTTCAAGCCAAAAGGTAACTTCCTATATGCAAAGGTTCCCCATGGGAAAATGAACATTGTATTGTGCTAAACGGTGGGTAATATCTCAATCTGATTATAGCCAAAAAATCCATCCATAAATGAGAACATGACACTTTCGGCATAGTTGTCAATAATCTGATTGATATGTGGAGTAAGAAAGTTGTCCTTGGGACAAGCTTATTCAAGTCTCTAAAATCGATACAGACTCTAATGGTGCCCTACTTTTTATTGATAGGGAAAACGTTCGATACCCATTCTATCACGGGGACGGGATAAATAAACCTAGCTTTGAGAAGTTTCTCTATGTCAGTTTTAATAGTTGCGGGCTTCCGTGGATGGACTTGCCTTAGTTTTTTCCTGACAGGTTTAGCTGTGGGATAGGTTTTAATTTCATGGACCACAATGGATGGGACTATCCCCGACATTTCTTCATAAGACCAGGAAAACATATCATGGAATTCTTAAAAAAGTTCCTTGTATGGTTCAGATTCATCCGACGAGCAGTTCTGCCCAATGTGAACATGCTCGATGGTACCAGGCTTCGTTGATATGTCAATCAGATTTGTCTAAGTAAGGTTGCAAAGGTTTCCTCTAGAATATATGTCTTGAAACAATATAGGACTTTGAGGTTCTTTGACAATATCCGTGGAAAGCAAGGATTCAAAGTCATGGTTAACTGAACTAGTGTTGGGGAGGAATAGGGATCTATGATGGTGATCCTCCCAAATGGAGTCATTCGTATTCAAAATCTCCATAATGGACTCATTAGAAGGAAAAGTCTTAGAGAGATAATCCATAATAGGAATAGATGGTTCTAACCAGTAAGGCAGGTGGTAAGGATCTGAAGCCACCAGATGAAGGTCATCAGTGTGATCATCGAAAAGGGTTTGAATGGTGTTGTACTTTTCTTCATGTGGACTCAACGAGGTGGACTCAAAAATTTGTTTGCCCTTGGGCTCACAATAAAATGATGCAATCATATTCATTGTCACTATGTCTTTTTTAGGAGGAGTGGATGGAAAAATCCCCATAAGGGATGAATCCTTCAACATGCCTACCCCAATTGACTAGTAAGGAGGAGGGGACTGGCCTAACATAGGGATGTTATTAGTTGTAGAGGTCATAACATTTGGAGTACAAAAATCAAGCTAATCAATGGTAACAATTCTCCCTATATGTGGAAATTGGACTATTCAGAATAATGTCAAAGCGATATTAGTCATGGCATAAAACCAATTTCTTCCTAGAAGGAGGTTGTAATCTAACGAGGCATCCACTACTTCTACTTGAATAGAAATATTTTTTCCCCCAAGCTCGACTGCAAGGGCTGATATGAGACCGTGGGGTTGGAAATCATGTCCATCAAAGGCCTTCAGAGTCATAGGTGATGTTAGAAGCTTACGAGAGCCGATAGCTTTCCAACAAGACAGGGAAAAAACTGAAGTTGAAGCTCCTTCATCTAAGACATCCCTAAAGAATTTCTTTTTGACTACTTTTTTGATGATTTAGAAAGCAAATTTGTGAGGTAGTCTACACTTATATTTCTCGACATTGAAATGAATCAAATTAGAACTGTCTGGGTCTAAAGCTCCTAACGAAGTTAACAGGTTTTTGTGTTGTGCAGGACAACTTTAGTGCACCTCCAAGGTAGACATTGCACATGGTGCCTAAGCAAGATCTTCAACTACATTATAAAATTGAGCAGCTCGGGAATTAGGTTTAAAAATATCCTTCCTAAGATTACTCTTGGGTGGACATAAAATCATATCATGAGTAGGCTTCTCGATGGTTAGGGGGACAGTAGACGATGATTCGGGAGAATCAGTAGAGGGAGCTTTCCCTGAAGAAGAATAGTCTTCTTTATTGTCTGCGGGTTTGTCATAACTATCACTTCAAATTTGTATACTAATGGAATATAGGTACATCATATGAATTTCCTTTGATGAACTAGAATTTCCTTAATTAGACATGTGTTCTATCAGTTGTTGTTGAGAGAGAAAAGGATCCGTGAGAATTGCAGGGGCAGGGTTTGTTTTCAAAAATTGGGTGATTTCATCCCAGCGGGGACACTCTTTTTTGAAATGGTCACCTCTACATAGAATACATGGATATTTTTCTTTTCTTTTCCCTTTATCGTTATCGTTGTTGGTTGATTTGGGGTTCTCCTGCTGGTTTCTAGGTTTTTTTTTTTTACCTTTCATTTTATTATTGTCGAGGTTTGAATACTCTGAATAGAATTAACCTCAGCGGAAACCTTAGGAGTTGAAGGAGTAGGGGTGGCATTCTAGGGTTTCTTGGTAGGTTTTTCTACTAACGGGGACTGGATTGAGCCCACAATCCCATCAATAGGGACTTCTGTTGTTGTCTTTGCAGGATCAGTGCTTGGGCGAGGAGCTTGAGGAATTAGGTCATACAAAGTTTCAGACTGGGAATAGACCAAGTCCAGATACTAGGATCGGCTAATGGCTTTCTCTTTAGTAATGGCACCACCCATAGCCACATCTTAGGAAATCAAAGGAAACAAATATTTGGTAAACCAATCAGCTAATAACTGATCCAGAATAGGAGCCTTAATAAGTCTTCTCTGCCTTCTCCACTCATTGATATGATCGGATATGTGGGTGGATGTTTTCTATTGTAGAGAAGTTAAGAGATCAGTACCTATTTCATAATGAATAGGAAGCTGAAAGTGTGTAAGAAATACAGTTTCCAATGAGCCAAAATCGACAAATGAGTGTTGCGGAAGTTCAATATACCATTTCACGGCTGTACCGATCAAAGTTCATTGGAAGAGTCTTAAATGAACCGAATCATCCATAAGGGAGTTTGAAGAACACCATTTATGGAATGTTATGACATGGTTTTTTGGACAGTATCCGTGCTTCCCATCGAACATTGGAATGTCCAATGGTAACTTTACTAGAATTGGAGGCCACTACGGGTTATGTTGAATGGGGTCATTAATCAACTTGGACAAATCAGGCAAGTCCAAACTTGCTAGGAAAGGTAACTGATGGTTAGGTTGTACATACTGGTAATATTGATATGGCATATAGTTACTAGTAGGATCATAAGTAGACTGATAGACAGGTTGTTGTGATGAAGAACTACTGAAAAATCCTCACGTAGGGGGTTTATTTTTTGGACTAGGGCCTTCGAGAGGAGGACCACTAGGGCCTTCAAAACCACTAGGACCATTGGGACCACCAAGACCATTGATACCACCAAGATTTAGACCAGCAGACCCTCTAGGGCCTCTAGGAGGTAAACTTGTAGAGCCTCCAGAACCACTAGGAGGAGGGCCACCATACCCTCCAGGGCCATTAGGAGGAAAGCCACCAAGACTGTTAGGACCATAAGGAGGAAAGGCACCAAGCCCCCTAGAACCACCATGACCATTAGGCACCCTAGGTGGAGGACCTACATAAGGCAGTCCTCGGGCACCTCATATAGTATGTATAGGTATCCCCCATGTAGCTAGCATGTAGGACCAGTTAGGTTTCCCCCATGGTGTGAAAATATTACTAGGATATGGGAATCTAGTATAAGGCATTCCTATACGATTGGGTGGATAATTAATGTCTCATACAGGTATTTCATTTGCTATATATCGATAACCCCAAGAGGTTTGATTGGTTACACGTTGTGCCCCCAAGGTATGACCTGAACTATATGGGGGATTAACCACATTAGTGTGGCTATGAAGGACACAAACTATAGACTTATCTATACCAGAGGTCTATCCTTGACTACATACAATTTTGGTCCCAGATAACATAGGTCGTACTGAGGGTTTTCCTTGACACTAGAAGGTAATGATGAAATGGGAAATGAAGGTTGAGCCCCCCTAGGTGCAGAAGACCTGGGACAATTGGGAACAAACATAATATGGGAGGTGGTGGGGTTGGTATTTTGACCTGGGTTGTGTGGAGTTACTGTGTGATCTATAATTGGTTCAATGGGTCTTATAGAATCAACAAGTGAATGATATCCCATAGGAATAGCTATGGAACGTGACACTGGTGTGCCCAATATGTCATCTATTTTCCTTTCAATCTCGTGTGCATGAAGAATGGATGCATGGGATTTTCTATGTTCTTCTTCATCTAGAGAAACTTCTTCGGAAAAGTTTAAATGGGTGCCAAATGAGGCAATGTCCTATCCTATAGAGGTATCTCAAAATGGAGCACTGGGACCATAATCCGGATGGGTAGTATCATCAACATAAGCTTCCATGGGAGAATGGAATGAAGTATTACCCCAATAAGGTTGTTGGAATAAGGGAGGAGAGTGTGAAGGATATGGTCCTCCACTTTCTGCAACCACATTATCTCCCACTTGGGACATGGTAGCAGCTCCTTGGTCGATAGCTTCCATTGGATTTTCTCCTGAAATAGGAATAAAATCAGGTGGCAAGCCCCGTCCTCTTCAGGAATGTCTTAGCTCAGCCAGTTTGTACAGCTCCTATCTAACCTAGGGTCTCAAAAACTAGAAAACACACCAAAAATTTCCCTACTCAAGCTATAGGTCAAACAAGCAAACTTAAAATGACGGGAGGGGTTCAAATAGTCAAGTCTCTCACCAGGATTGTGAAGAAGGTGCCACTCATGATATACCTCAAGGGTACATGCGTAGTAATCTCCCCAAGTGTTTTTTTCAGTGTATGGCTCCAAGCAATATGGCCAAAGGGTTTTCCTCATATGGATAAGGTATCCTAGTGGGGTCCCCCGATATACACAAGGTACATGGGAGCTCAAATCGATAGTAGTGTTGTCTAATGCATAACCATACACAAAGGGTCTTTCGATATACAATCGAGTATGTGAAGTACCTTTCTATATACCTCAAGGGTACATGAAAGGTCATTCAATATACCGACGGTACATGGAAGAATCGTGTGAGTCCTGGGATGTAATGCAGATGAGTAACAACAGCTCCTACACTTAACGACACCCAAACACATCTCTAACCTATAACTCAAATTGCTATGTAAATTTTAACCTACAATGATCGTTAATTTTTAAGTGGACAGTAAGGTGAATGCATGGAGTTTTGATAAAAAAAAGTAAAACCGTGTAATATGCATATGCAAATATTTCACTTTACCATTCGGTATGCCTAACTATGGGAGGGAAAGAGAGTATTTTATTTTACTTCAAAACCAAAAATATTCTCAAACAACAATATTGAACACAAAATCAAAGACAAACAAGACTTTCCCAACTCATTTCTTTTTTCTGAAAGCAATCAAAACGGGAGGAGTCTCGTTTCTCAAAAGAAAAACAAGAAGCACAGTATATGCACATGCACTCTAGTTTTTTATTTTTCTTAAATCATAGATACATCTAACTTAAAACTATAATATATTTTTTACTTTGATGAGATAGTATAAATGCAAACGATACCAAAGAACATAGAGAACCTAAATGCTTGTGAGGCCAATTAGAGATCCAATGTCTGATGCTCACTAATGATAATGACCTAATCTTAGTAAAAAAAAATCTTTTTAAACAAGCAAAAATAAGTCTTCTATGGGAACAAAAAATGAAATAAAGATGCTAATTAAATGTTTTTCTTTCAGTCTATAAAACAAAAATGAAAGAGATATCTCTAACACCTAAGCTTTTGAAAAAGATATCCTTTCACAAAGACAACCAACAAGCACGGAAGAAAATGGACAATCAACAAGCCTAATCTAGCTTTTGGATTCTTCAAACAAACCGCTCTTTTACCACACAGTTTCAAACCATAAGCATCAGATCTAACAGACAATCCTGACAGTGCAGGGCTGAAAGCAAATCAACTCAATTTTTTTTGCAAAAAATGAGAAAAAAGTGGTTTTGGAATAAAGCCTACCTGGCACCACGCTGGAGAGGTCTTAAAAGAGCGGTTCTGGACAAGCACCGCTTCTAGATAACAGGACTCAGGCGGTGGCACCGCGATCTACTAAGATGTTTCTGGTGGTGGCACTGCTTCTCACCAACAACATAACAACAGTTCCCTATATAGATCCAAAACACAAAGGAGAACAACATATCAAGTTAGAAAAATATCAGATCAATGTAAAAATTGATGGATTGAGAGTAAAAAAGAGCATAAAAATTTGAAATACTTTAGATCTAAACATATCTAAAAGTTTCAAACAAAAATTCACTGAGTTAGATAGCAAATCTGACTGAGGAGAGTTTGAGATGGAGCCTTGATTCGGACAAGAGTTCAAAAATTGAGGAAGATAAGATCAACTAATATATGTATCAATCCCCAGTAGAGTTGCCAAGTTTGTTGCCAGGAATATTTCACCTTCTGCAGACAGAAGTTGTTCTTCTCGTCTGAATGGCTCAGATCCAGAACAAATCAGTGAATGACAAAGGATGAATACCTTCCCTGGATATCATAGAAACCTAGAATGCTGCTTCGATAGTGAACCTATGTACCTGCAAACAGATCAAACATGAAAACACATCAAATCTACCAGAAAATCATCTACTTATCCATGTTAGTGACTAAGGAATCTAACAACAAGTACATGTGAAATAAAAGCAATAGTAATGTGGGACAAAAATAAGCTTTGCATTAAGATGTATGGAGAAGTTTACAACCAATCAAGCCTTAGTGTTGACATGCATCTCCATGAGACAAACAATTCATCCCCATAAGCTCCAACTTTACTCTCTATGCTCTCCAATGGCTTAGGCTAAGTTGGAAATCCAACATCATAACAATACCTTTATAGTTCTCTCTCTCAACCATGGACATTAGCTTGTATTTATAAGGCTCAATAGATAGGAATGGTTGAGAGATTTGTGGATGAGGTGGCCTCTAAGATCCTATGATAGGGGATATCAAGCTCAACTGACCCAAAATGATAGGGATAAGGGAGGACATGAGGCTCATGATCTAGAAGCATCGAGAAACTTCTTGTTTTCCCATTTTACCCACGGTACCGATTTTCTTCTCTTATGACAGAGTGGTTTAGATGAGAAATGCTTATGGACCAAAGGCCACATGCGGTGGCACCTCTTATGGAAAATAGGATATAGGTGGTGCGAGAAAGGTACCGCTCATGGTTCATAGGGAAAGTGCAATGCTATGTTTTTATATGTAGAATTGGAAAACAACATGGGTTTCCACTCTAAGAGCTGGGATTAAGGGAAAACATGTAAATCAAAGGTCTTATCACATGGTGGTGACAAGATTTGGGTATAACAGACATTGGTTTTTCTAGATTCCATTCTGACCCCAATGTCTATACCAATAAATTAGGAAACTATCTCATCATACTTGTTCTTTATGTTGATTATCTTATACTTACTGGTAGTGACCCTAAACTTATAACCCATGTGAAATCTATTCTTAAGTAAAATTTTGAAATGTCAGACTTAGGAAATTTGCATTATTTTCTTGGTCTCCAAGTCTTGCAAACCAAAGAAGGAATCTTTCTTTCCTAGTCTAAGTATGCTTGTGACCTTTTTCATCGCTTCCACATGGAAGATTATAAACCAGCCCCTTCTCTCTTCTAGTTTGGAGTAAAACTTTATGCCATTGGTACTTCCCCTGAAGTAGATGCCACCTTGTATCATCAGCTTGTTGGTAGTCTCTTATACTTGACTCATTATCATCCTAACCTTTCCTTTTCCATTGGTCGTGTTTCCCATTATATGCAAACTCCTCATAAAATTCACAGGAAAGCAGCAAAAAGAATACTTCGATATATTCAAGGTACAATTCAGTTTGGGATTCATTACAGTATAGGGGAGAAAGCTTTGTTGGTTGGATTCACTGATTCAGATTGGGCCGGCGATCCTGATGATCGGAATTCTACTATGGGTTATGTTTTCAATTTTGGATCTGGACCTGTCACTTGCGCTTGTAAGAAACAACATGCTCTTGCTCTTTCTTCAGTAGAAGAAGAATATCAAGCTATAGTTAATGCCAATCGAGAATCTTTATGGATTCGACAGATCCTTTCAATGTTTGGATTCGAGAAGAAAGAACCTACTCCACTTTGGTGCAACAATAAAAGTTCCATCAATCTTGCCAAATATCTAGTTCTACATCAGCGCAACAAATACATTGAGCTACACATGCACTTCATCAGAAATCTTGTTTATGATCATGTTATTGAAGCGCTCTATTGCCCTACAGATGATCAAGTTGGATACATCTTCACCAAGTCTTTTACAGAAGCGAATTTTTCTAAACTTAATTCTATGTTAGGAGTTTAGGAATGTGTCCTTAAGGGGGGATAGGCTCTAATGCCTCCTTCCTTTGCCTAATAGCATCACTTTTGTAAATACTTCAATCCTATCCCAAGTTGTTCTTAAGGGGGGATGTTAGGATATTTAGAAACTTAGGAGTTAGTTAAGATCAACTTGTGTAATATATCCATTAGGTAAAAGTGTGTTTCTTTAGTATGCATTAGTATGCATTTGTAAATATTCTAATCTGATGGTCACAATATGTTCTAGACATAGAGTGATCCGACTGTTAAAATTATCTTAGATCATACCTACCATTGATCCGTGGCTTCACACTTGATTGATCTATGATCTCTATTTAAAGAGCATGGAGGGTTCTTGGCTAGTTGATCGATTATGAGAAGCTCATGTAACTTTCTTTCTTTTGCATAATAAATTGCTCCAAGTAGCTATTTGGCTGGGGCCGTGGACTGTTTCCCTATCGATGGTTTTAACCATGTGACAAAGATCAGTGTGTTGATCTATGATCTATTTGTGTGAAGCGTTTGCTCAAGGTGTTCAGTATTTTGGGAGTACCCTGTGTACCCAAACACAGGACACAGTACAACAGAATTGACAGCTTTCTATCCAGTTTGGACTTTACCAAGGGTAAAGCAGATTACAAACTTTACTACAAGGTTGAAGGTGTTAACCCAATGATGCTCCTACTGTTTGTAAATGATCTGATTGTAATAGGTATGGATAGGTTGATTTCTTATACGAAGAGGAAGATTACTGCCGAGTTCAAAATGAAGGACTTGGGTATGATGCATTAGTTTCTAGGCATGGAGGTGTGGCAGAATGCAGATAGAATTTCCTGGGACAAGGGAAATATACGATAGAGATCCTAAAGAGATTCAAGATGATGGACTGCAAGGCCATGACCACACTTATGGCATCAAACATGAAGCTATTGAGTGATGCTTCATCAGAAGCGGTTGATGCTACGATGTATCGTCAGATGATTGGGTCCTTGATGTACTTGACAAACTCGAGACCATATATTTGCTTTTCTATGAACACCTTGAGCTAGTTCCTGACAGATTCGATACATGTTTACTTGGTTGCTGCAAAGAAAATTCTGAGGTACCTGAGGGGTACAGTTGATTATGGGATCAAGTATGAGGCAAGTCAGAAGATTAAGCTAGAGGGTTATGTTGATTCAGATTGGGCAGGCAGTGCCATTGATAGGAAGAGCACTTCAGGGTGTTGCTTTAGTATGGGATCAGGTGTCATATCTTGGTTTAGTAGGAAGCAATCCTATGTGGCACTAAGTATAGCTGAAGTAGAGTATGTCCTAGCTTGTTCAGCTAGTTGTAGTGAGGAAGTATGGCTAAGAAAGCTATAGTTTGATTTATTTTATCTTTATTTAGATGCTACTTGTATATATTGCGACAACCAGAGTTGTGTGAAGTTGTTAGAGAACCCGGTGTTCCATGACAAGTCGAAGCATATCGATATCAAATATCACTATATTAGGGATATGGTACAGAGAGGAGTAGTGAAGCTCCATTATGTTGTGACAGACGAACAGAGAGCTGATGTGTTGACAAATCCATTGGCTAGAGTGAAGTTTGAATACTTTAGGGAGAAGCTTGGTGTTCTCCAGATCAAGGTTCCCTCCAAAGGGAAGTGATGAGTCCATGAGCCATTCTGACATGGTGAGAGGATTAGCTTCCTTCAATGGTCAAATGTAAGGGCTGATCCATTCTAATATGACTATAGGATTGGTTCCTACATGATAAGATATCAGGGCTATTCCCATTCTTTGAATGGAGGCACCTGGTTAGTTACCAGGAAAGCTCAGTCTAGGACCGAGGGCCATTTTGATATGATTGTGGGATGTGTTCTCACATGATCAGATATAAGTGGATGGCCATTCTAATGTGATTGAGGGATGTGTTCCCACTTGATCATATATAAGGGCTAATGCCATTCTCTAGGAGAATGGAGGCACCTGGTCAGTTACTAGGAAATATTAGTCTAGGACTAAGGACCATTCTGATATGACTGTGGGATGTGTTCTCACCTGATCATATATGAGTGCATGGCCATTCTCGTGTGATTGAGGGATGTGTTCACACTTGATTAGATATAAGGGTTGATGCCATTCTCTGGGAGAATGGAGGCACCTGATCGGTTACTAGGAAGCCTCAGCCTAGGGTTGGGATCCATTTTGATGTGACTATGGGGTTGGTTCCCACATGATCAAATGTAAGTGTAGAGCCTTTCCATAGATGATATTAGGTGTTACCTATCATGCTAGTGGATGTGACTGCTATGAATTTTCACATATGGTAGTAGGTGTGTCCTACCATGCTGGTGATTGTAAGTGTTTTGCCTTTCCACAAATGGTAGTAGCTGTGTCCTACCATGCTGGTGGATGTAAGTGATGAGACTTTCCAAAGATGATAGTAGGTGTGTCCTATTATGCTAGTGGATGTGAGTGCTATGCCTTTTCACAGATGATAGTAGGTGTGTCCTATCATGTTGGTGAATGTAAGTGCTGGGCCTTTCTGACAGGGTTGTGGGATGTGTTCCTGCATGGTCATATGTGAGTGTTGGGTGTGCCTTTCTAACATGGTTTTGGATGTGTTCCTCTCATGGTTAGATGTAAGTGTTGGGTGGGCCATTTCTTTTTAGGGTCAGATATAAGTGTTGAAGAATACCTACATGGAGGCTAGGCCTGCAACCAGCATGAAAAAGGGATGGCTCTGTAGAACATCTCATGACAAGAAGAATCATGAGATAGCACCCATGATGATGATCTAGCAGTGATTATCCAAATATAGTGATGATCCAAATCCAGTGATGACGTTCCAGTGATGATCCAAATCCGAAGATGAAGATGACTTGAAGATGACGAGGACTCGATGATGATCCAGATGATATAGAGAAGAAGACTTATGCTGATAAATTGTGTCAAGAGAATACCTTCCCAGTTAAGAGGGAGTGTTAATGTATTCGTAACTTCATAATGTACTAATCTGTATATCTTATGTATTGTACCCCAATGTTTACTCTGGGATGTGTATGTAATGTGTTTGAGTCATGTCATGCCCCAATTTTCCTATCATGAGGTTCTATAATGTAAAAAAGTCATGTCAAGTCATTGTGGATAACCCTCCTATTGATCAAGGGTTAAATTCCTTGCAGTTCTTAGGCACTAGGGTTATTAGAATCCCCTAGAGAAGTTGGCCCTAGTAAGTTATTTTCAAGTCAGGAATTAGTATAAATAGAGAGTGATTCTCTCTATTTATCACACACTCACTCACACTGAGTTGTAGCACATAGCTGAGGAAGAAGAAGCTGTTGGGGATAGGAAGAAAGAGGCTACTACTATCGGGAGATCATATTACTATTTTGGGGTTTTAATTTTGGTGCTAATTCTATATCTGAGGAAGATGCAGGTTTTTCTCCATTTATTGTTTCCCCGAGGAAAAACACTTTGTTCATTGTCTCTTGTGTTTGATTGTTGTGCTTGTTATTCTCTTAGTGAAAGATCATAATATAATGCTAGCTTAATGTTAAAAATCAAACATATAAGAATGTAATTAAACCATCCATACCATCTACCATACCTCTGAATACTACTAAGACTATACAAACCCCAAGTTCAATAGTTGATTCCTCATTGATTGCTTATGCAATGTTACTTATATCAATCGGTTTCAAGTCTTGGTTCTTTTTCACTGGTTGGTTATATATGAACTTATTCATCAATGGAATTATCTTACATATTTTTGTATACTTTATAAGTACTTATGGTTCATATCACAAGTTGATTCATCATTCATATTTTTACACTATTCAATTTTCCCCATTTGTTGGTACTTTTCCTACTCTAGTCCCATATCCTCATGGAGACAATAAAGCCTTTGTCTTTGTTGTTCCATATGATATTTATGTTATGTGAGATTATTTTCAGCCTCATATCATATATGAGAAGGCGGTACATCAGATTGGAAGAAATATATGTGATCCACATCACAATTTTGTAGTTATATAAGGAATTGATTCTGTTACTGATTGTCTTAATTTTTTTACTCTTTAGGAAGGAGTATGCATAGATATATTTTCCATTTCATATTGATTTTGTATATCATATTTTATTAGAATTAAGAATCATTCATACAATTCTCCTACTTCATTAGATGACTAGATACAAGGAGTCTCTCCTCTTCCTTCTTGCAGATTCTACACTCTAGCGCATGATCATAAAGTCTACAATTTATTCATGAAATTGTTTCACTAGAATCAGTTCATTCACCTCATTCATGTGAAGATAAATACATAATTGAAAAATGTGTTCAAATTTTTTTCCTTTCCCTTTCTTAATGGACGATTTTCCCCATTTGGTTTTTCCTCTTTTCTCATCTTTTTTCGATGTGAATAATTATAAAGGATGACCATCTCCTTGTTATTGGGCCCTATATACACCTATATGAACCATACAAATATTATTATTTCAGACATAAAAATCATAAAGTCATACTTAAATGGGGGCGTGGAAATATTATGAACCCACTTCATACATTGGGCAAAAATATTTAATATTTTTTTCTTAAATTCCTACCTACTAGCCTAGATAGATGGCATCCACTTCCACTAGTTTGCCAACACTTTCCATATATACCCTAGTAGCATATTTATTGAGACTCTAATTATGTCCTTCCTACTTTATTCACTTCCATAATTAGTAAATGCAACTTCTTGTAGATTCTGTCTCTATAGTGCTTTTATCCTACTTTTATGTGGATAAGGTAAAGCTAATCAACTAGGAAACTGCTACCTTTTGTTTCCAACCCATCCTCCATTGTTTTCTCTCCATATTCAAAGATTATCATGCTTTTCCATCACTTATGACAAATAACTCTTGCTTTATCTAATTCATGAGGTACTTGACTGATTTGGGAAGTGATTTAGCCACCCATGGGGCTTTATAATAATTGGAAAGTCTGATTTATGAGCAAGCATGAACTGTCTTCCACCAACTCAATTTTATTTTGTAAATATGTATTACTATTGTAAAAATAAAACAATTCATTTCATCAATAATACTTGGAAATAGACTGGATCACTTCTCTTGTATTCAGTCTCCTTATTCTTCTCTCTATTTTCGTTGTGGATACTTGTGAGAATTATATTAGTAGCAAGATATACCTCCTATGCGTCTTCTTTTAAAGAAGTATATATTTACACATGGTATAATAGCTGCAATTTATATAGTAATGGGTTATACAGGAGAAAATATGAACGCACATTTTAGCCCCAAAAAAATAAGGAAAAGGGGTGAAAACACAAACTTGGGAAACAATTCCGTGACAAATCCTTTTTTTGTATAAATTCAAATTTCTCGGCCGAGAAAAAAGTAAAGGAATTTTTTCGGTTGAGAGTTGTTATATTTATTGGATGAGAAAATAACCATGGTTAACATTCTCTCATCCGAGAGTCGTTCCATAGTTAGATAATGTTTCGGCCGAGAGTTTTAAACCTTCTCGTCCGAGAGTATATGCATAATTTTTACACTAAAATCTTGTAATGGTTTCTAGGCCAAGAGATTAGATTCCTTTTTAACTATTGGCTAAGAAATGTTTAAATATATAAATCCAAACCCCTCCCCTCCTAGCTAACCCTCGTCATAATTTTCCTGGTTTTTCGCTCTGAGGCTCTCACTGTAAAAACCAAGCGGTTGCTTTTCATGATAGGTTATTGGATTTTTTGGCATCCTCTTCATCCATCCTCTCCATTTCACTGGTTTTTTGGTCAGGGTACAAGGTTTCCATGCTTCCACTTAGACCATCATCTCACCATTGGAGGTTTTTCGGTCAGGCAGGGTAACAATTTTTTGCGCTTGGTAAGGCCTTTTCCGGCTTGCAAATAGAGTTTGCGAACCCATTTCATGTGCTATTTCAGTCAACCATCATCATCATTCCATTTCATTCCAAGACAAATGGGTTTTCACTCAATTAGGTCAGAATTTTCTATCCAAAGATACATGCTACATTTCTTTCCTGAAATTACCGGTTCTCAATTCACCATGTTCATACTCTCTATCTTATGGTTTTGCCACCATTTATGTATTTAATTTCCATCTCTTGGGGGAGAAATATAAGCATTAACCAAAATGCCCCCAAGCCACCAGAATTTAAAAGTGAAACTCTGGTTTAAATCATAATTTAGATGGTTTAAATCTTAATTTTAACAACCTGTGTTATCTGTGTGGTTTTAAAAACACGGATTTAGTCTAGAATAGGAAATTGAATATGATAAGATTGAAAATTGAGGATAAAATCAATTTCCTAGATCCAAATCATAAAATTCACCTCCCTCGTTCCACACCGTTTCAAATACAGGTCATCGTTAGGAACATAACCACTCATTGATGTGTGGTGGATTACGGGGCATACCTATCTACTATGTCCCATTAAACTTGGAAACAATTGGGCTCTCCTACTATTGTTCCATCAAACACTGATTTTAGAGGTTTTGATGGTCGAGTTTACCCCCTAAGTAACCCCATACCCATACATCTCATACCTTCCTAGTCACATACTACAACTATTCACGCACGAACACCTCCTTCATGAGCACATGTTATTGAAACTGAGAGAGGACATGACCTGGCCTACTTGATGAATGGAAGTTTGACAGCTCATTTCAGGGATCTCTAAACAATTCTAGGAACTACATGACTTATGATATTCTATGGAAGGAAGTAGGCACTTACATCATTGATATTAACTTTAGATATGTATTGCATGAATGTCAGTGGGGTTTTGGTTATCTTTTATCCTACACATCCCTTTCAGTAGTTGTAGTATGAGTTTACATCCCAGCTGTAGCATGAGAATGTCCAGCTATAGGGTTTGTACATTTCCTGTATATAGCCCCATCTGTGCTCTTAAAATTTTGTTTCTTGTTGTGGCATTGTGAGGTGCTGAGGTGTTTGATCCAGTTATGAGAGCCCTCATATTGAAATGCTCACTACCGGAGTCTGGCTCTGGCCAAAATTTTAGGCATGCTCTCTAACCACCTATGAATAAGGGGTATGGGTCCCTTTAATAAAAAAAATCGTGAATGATAGAAGTATTTTGAATTGTGCAACCATCATTTATTACTCTTTGAGAGAAGCCATCGGATCTGCAAAAGATCCCAAACCTAGTAAACAGCCTGAGTTTTAATTTAGCTCCTACTTGATGGACATCATCTATACTTCCAATGAATTTACCAGAATGGACTTTGAGACATGTTGTTTCCATATGAGCATATCGATTAAGACATCATACTGACATATGATGAGAGCTCTTGGGCCATGTTAGGAATTAATTTGGCATTTGAAAACAAACATGTAATTAGCTTAAATAAATAAACTATGACCAAGCCACTCATTTAGTCAAGAGAGAGAGTATAGCTAGTTGATAGGGTTGAGTAGTGATACATGCATCGGCTATGGTTGCCTCTTTAATGAACCCTATGACTAAATGTGCCTTTTGGATAGGAGTCCTTTGACTAGATGTAGTAGGTGCCATAGATGTAAATAAGGAGGTTAAAAAGGAAAGGGACTAGCTGGATAAGAACATGTCTAATGAAATAGCCATGCTGAGTGAATGAATGTTATATATGATTAGGCCAGCATTCTTAGGATGGATAGGGCCCTTGTTATTTTCTTATCATTGTTTTTTCTCATACTAATCCCTACAATAAGCCATACACTAGTCTATGTTGTGGTCATAAAACTAGTGGTATTCATATAATTTGTTAGGCTCAATTATATGATGGTTCTAAGCACATCTAGGTTTATCCTACTATTGAGGAGTGAAAGTATCTATAGGTGGTGTAGTAGCAATGGGAGGAGCAACAATGGGTATTGGTGATGTCTAAGGCTATTAGGTTTGGTTGTTATGCTATAATATCTAGATTGGTGGTTATATTGTTAAGCAAGCTATGTTGGGTAATCCTCTGGCTATGTAGTATATGATACAATGCAAGTATCGGCTCAGTGTCTCGGGCATAGCTGGTAGGAAACAAAGCTAGTAGCAGCGGTACCTTACCCCCTTTCACCATAAATTCTACCCCTCAAAAGTAGTCACTTTCGACCAAGTTTACGCACGTAGGCTCGACTAATAAGGAGAAGAATTGACTTTATTTCATCGAAGAATAATTTATTTAGGGTGAGTAATGTCTTATGACGAGGTGTTATGAACTTAGGTTGGTTCCTAAGATTTCTATTTTTTTCCTTTCCTACAAAGGAGTGAGCAACCAGCCCTTGTTTTACCTTGGTCAGGTCATTCACCATATATTTTAACAACTTGTTCACTTCCTCCATGCTCATAGGATTCTTGTATAAAGGTTACTGTTATAGTGTGTTATTAATAGTTTCCTCCTCCTACATAGGTGTTCCTAGGTGAATATAATAACACCACTCCATCCATCCCATCATCCTAGGTTGAAGATATAAAGCCTAGGTATGGGTTGTTGAATCACGCTGGCCTGCCCCCAATAATTTAAATTCTAGTGACTATGAATTTGTTCCATAGAATGTGACTAGGGGGGATAAATATATCCTATTATATTGTAGTGCCTCCGATTTGGATTCTCGACTTTAAGTGGTTGTTGTGGAAATTTTAGTTTTCCCTAATTTTATGGTTGAATTCCATGTTGTATGCCAATGTTTCAATTATCATTTGGAGAGGTATCCTTGCACAACATAGAGAATCATACTTATTTCATAAAGTTTACTTTAATAGAATTATGTTGACTTGATGCAAGTGAAACTAGGCTAGTGGTAAATTGGAATGCCTAGCCATGGTATGCATGCTCCATATGTTTGATGATTATTTGATAGGTGGGTATTTTAAATTATTCATATATCATTGAACTATGAAGTCAATAAAACTATGTTGGGAGGTCATATGTAAATATGGTGACTCTTATTTTAGGAATTTGTCTTTGAGGTTAACTATATCTATCTACAACATCATAGATAAGCACCAGTAGGAACTACTATAAACACACTATTTCAATAAGTAGAACATGAACACCATAAATTAATTGGAATAAGAATAAGCATCAAGCTATTTACGAGTACAAAGATTACTAATAATACTTATAGTAAATTTATTAGCTCCATAATATCCATAATGTATGAGCATATTGCATAGTGATCTAAATATCTTTACTAGAAGAACCCTAGTTATATCAATATTCTATGTAAGTTGTTATTAGAAATACAAAGCATAGTTTTTTAGGTTGATTCGGACTAGGTATGTCCCTTCATGCCCATGATCTTTTTTAGGTTGATCTGGACCATATCCAATATTATATGCTTACTAGAACTACTCAGTAAGACTGAAATTAACAATCGTAGGTGGAAGACTGTAATATCCCAAACTAAATCTGGTATAGATTATAGATAATTTTACATTATAACTCTTGACACTTCTTTGATCAATACATTCCTTAACCTCTTTTTTGTTTGTAAATGAGGGTGTAATATTTGAATAGGGTTTATTATTAGGAACTTTCACAACACAATTCATGGTTCCTTATCATACTAGACTTGTTGATATCTATACTTAGTAATGATCTTTATTTATATCCAATATCATACTTAACCCAGAGATTCATGAAAATTGCAATATGTATCCATAAATAATAGCATCGTATAAATAATGAAGATTCAGGAAATTATCAGACATGATCTAAGAGGTACCTTGGACAACAATAACTAAGATGGAAGTCTTTTAAGCCTTCATAGAGTTGAATTGTAGATGATTGTACAAATTATTTTAGTGATAAAGGTGATGCCCAAAGTATAAAGATAACGAATGCTTAAGAATGTCTCAGCTACGCAGATAATTAATTTCCCAGATTGATGGTTCATGCCGTCTCAAATAGTGATAAGGGTGGATTTATTGATGGCTGTAGTAACTTTATATAAACACACAGATTTATGAATATGCTTGAATGAAATGAAATCTTTGACTACCATTCTCATCTAGGAGCACCTTCTACGTGTGGATCCCTTCCTTCTTATGTGCATGCAGATCTCAAATAATAATGGAAAGTCAATCCCTGAGGGCTATAGAAGTTTGATGTATCACTGCAGATGATGAATAGGCCCCAATGGAAGTGCGTTTACTTGAGATCTATGCTTATATTGGAGGAAGGGAATCTAGATAAACTAATGATGCCTCTCTTCAGTGTATCCAACCCTTAAATATGTGAACATGATCTCTTTAGTACTCCATCCCTCTTATCTAGGGAAATTTAAGTGAGCCTTCTTTTGCATTATTGCCTTCCTATAGAGATCATGTTTATTAAATAGGCTAATTTCCCTCATGATAATCCTCTGCTCACTGGTAACTTGTTTCCAATAGAATGAACCCTTTCCCACAGTAAATCGTTTCCCTGTGCTCTTGAGTAGGAATGGATGGAGATAACCACGATTTCACTATACAATTCAATAGTATCGGTATAGAGGGATATTATTTCCTATAACTTGGTGAAGACCCCCCTTTGTCAACAATGATAGTATCACTGCCATGATAATGAATGAATACTCCCAACTATAAAATTTAAGGAAGCTTGAAAAATGCGCTAAACACAATGAATCTATAATGCAATGAAGTACACAATGGTGAATCTAGATAATTCACCCTAGCAATTGTTTAGGTTGTATAGGTTTCACCACTAAATCCAATTAGGTCAAAGCAATCTTCCCTAAGACATAAGTAGCTCACCAAGCTCCCAAAATGTGTTTCCAAAAGATGAACAATAACAATGATAACCTTTTGTTTCGACTAACCTTCTTATATAGCTTTTAGGGTTTGCATGTAAGTTTTAGGGTTTGCAGGCACGCTACTTTTAGGGTTTCCATGCATGTCACTTTTAGGGTATGCATGCATGTCACTTTTAGGAACATTTCAAAGATAGTGGAAAGATGAGTAGAAAAAAATACTCTTGAAACTCAAGTAGAAAATAGTAATCTTGGGTGTAAGTCATAGTGGTAAGATGAGTAGAAATAAATATTCTTGAAGCTCATGTTTTTGGTAGCTGACCAATTTATCTAATTTAATATTGAAAGGAATTTAGGTATTTTTTGTGATATTAGGTAATTTGTCCCCTAAATGTTTCTCATTTTTATTTCCCAGGTAACATATTTGGGAGGGAACCTCTTGGGTGGTTCCTCTCATTCCAAGGATGGTACTCAAGGTAAACCTTAGATTGTTTAGGGCACAAGGCCATGTTAACAACTCATGAATAGATTATGTATAGCTAATCAAAATTCAACTCACTAAGAGGAGACATGCCAGAAAGTGGGATTTGAACTCCGGTGGCGAGGGTAACAACTTTTTCGGACACCACTTTTGTCCTTTAATTTTGAAGAATAGGGGCATGTATCTAAAAATATGTCCAATGATTTCACGGTCTGGTTTTGTGCTCATTTTTACAAAGAAGGAAAAGAGATGTCCAACAAATCCTCTCTTATCCCAAGTAAGATGTTTTTCTTAATCAACAACATAATTTTATAGGGATACCAAATAAAGACCACGTGATGTGTTTCACTCTAGTTTCACATGCATAACCATCCTTGGGGACTGAATTTTGTGTCATGATGTTCATTTGGGGAGGTCTACCATTTGATGTTTATCTTGTTGTCCCATTAAATATGTCACTTGAGGAATCATTGTATTCAAAAATTCTTATTCAATCAATGAAGTACAAAATGGTGAATCTAGATGATTCACCCTATCAATTAGTTAGGTTGTATATATTTCACCACCAAATCTAATTAGGTCAAGGAAATATTCCCTAACCCTAAGTAGGTCACTGAGCTCCCAAAACGTCTTTCCAAAAGATGAATAATAACAATGATACCCTTTTTGTTCAACTAACCTTCTTATATAGATTTTAGGGTTTGCATTTCATTTTTAGGGTTTGCATCCATGCCACTTCTAGGGTTTGCATGCATGTCAGTTTTAGAGTATGCATGTGACTTTAGTGTTTGCATGAATGTCCCTTTTAGGGTTTTCATGCATGCCATTTTTAGGGTTTGCATGCATGTCACTTTTATGAACATTTCAAAGATAGTGGCAAGACGAGTAGAAAAAAGTACTCTTGAGACTCAAGTACAAAATAGTAATCTTGGGTGTAAGCCATAGTGGAAAGATCAGTAGAAATAAATAATCTTGAATCTCATGTTTTTGGTAGCTCACCAAATTATCCGATTTAATATTTAAAGGAATTTAGGTCTTTTTTTTATATTTGGTAATTTTTTCCCTGAATGTTTGTCAAAATTCCTTTCTAGGTAACATATTTGAGATGGAACCTCGTGGGCAGTTCCTCTCATTCCAAGGATGGTACTGAGGGTAAACCCTATATTGTTCAGGGCACAAGGCCATGTTAACAACTCATGAGTAGATAATATAGCTAATCAACATTCAGCTCACTAAGAGGAAACATGCCAGAAAGTGGGATTTAAACTCTGGTGGCAAGGGTAACAACTTTTTGGGCCACCACTTTTTTCCTATAATTTTGAAGAATAAGGAGATGTATCTAACAAAATGTCCAATGATTTCACAGTCTAGTTTTGTGGTCATTTCTGCAAAGAAGGAAAAGAGAGGTCCAAGAAAGCATCTATTATCCCAAGTAAGATGTGTTTCTTAATCAACAACATAATGTTATAGGGCTTCCAAATCAAGACCACGTGATGTGTTTCACTCTATTTTCACATGCATAAACATTTTTGGGGACTGAATTTTGTGTCATGATGTTTATTTGGTGAGGTCTACCATTAGATGTGTATCTTGCTGCCCCGTTAAATATGTCACTTGAGGAATCATTGTATTCAAAAATTCATATTCAATCAATGAAGTACACAATGCTGAATCTGGATGATTCACCCTATCAATTGGTTAGGTGGTATAGATTTCGCCACCGAATCCAATTAGGTCAGGGCAATCTTCCCTAACCCTAAGTAGCTCACCGAGCTCCCAAAACGTGTTTCCAAGAGATGAATAATAACAATGATACCCTTTTGGTTCAACTAACCTTCTTATATAGCTTTTATGGTTTGCATGTCACTTTTAGTGTATGTATGTGACTTTAGGGTTTGCATGCATGTCACTTTTAGGAACATTTCAGAGATAGTGGAAAGACGAGTAGAAAAAAATACTCCTGAAACTCAAGTAGAAAATAGTAATCTTGGGTTTAAGCCACAATCACAAGATGCGTAGAAATAAATACTCTTGAAGCTCATGTTTTTGGTAGCTGGCCAATTTATATAATTTAATACTTAAGGGAATTTAGGTATTTTTTGTTATATTTGGTAATTTTTACCCTAAATTTTTGTCAAAATCCTTTTCTAGGTAACATATTTGGGAGGGAACCTCCTGAGCAGTTCCTCTCATTCCAAGGATGATAGGCAAGGTAAAGCCTAGATTGTTCAGGGCACAAGGCTAGGTTAAGAACTCATGAATAGATAATGTATAGCTAATCAACATCTGACTAACTAAGAGGAAACATGCCATAAAGTAGGATTTGAACTTCGGTGGCGAGGGTAACAACTTTTTGGGACACCACTTTTGTCCTATAATTTTGAAGAATAGGGACATGTATCTAACAAAATGTCCAATGATTTCATAGTCTATTTTTGTGCTAATTTTTGCAAATAAGGAAAAGAGATGCCCGAGAAAGCCTCTCTTATCCCAAGTAAGACGTGTTTCTTAATAAAAAACATAATTTTATAGGGCTGCCAAATGAAGACCATGTGATGTGTTTCACTCTAGTTTCGCATGCATAACCATCCTTGGGGACTGAATTTTGTAGCATGATGTTCATTTTGCGAGGTCTACCATTAGATGTGTATCTTGAAGCCCCATTAAACATGTCATTCGAGGAATCATTGTATCCAGAAATATATTTATCTTCTTTGACATGTTTTGACATGCTTTTAATGTGAGAATTTCTCATCATGAATAGGTGCACAATGTTAAATTTGGTAAACTTAATTTTGACATGTTTTTTAATTTGTTCAAAATTCTTATCATACATAGATTCATAGCTTGAGGGTGGCTCTCAGCATGACAGACATTTGTCTGTGGCTTCTACAAGGGCCAATGGAAAAACATAGAGGACAGGTTTACTGTCTTATTCTTCATATATGCCATTTCCAGTTAGAGAAATTGTTTACATGTACATTTTCACTAGAATTATTGTCTGTCATGTTTTTTAATCTGTGCAAAATTATTATCATGCATAGCTTCACAGTTTGAGGGTGAAGCAAGCTTGGCTACTATGCAGCAACAAACCCAGAGGTAATCGTCAAGTAAATTTCATTTTTATTTAATTCATATTCAAGTATATATAAAAATAAATGTTCTTTTACACATCTAAACCTAAGATCTTTTTATGCCTAGGTGGTGGCTCTCAGCATGACAAACATCTGTCTAAGGGGTCTATAGGAACTAGTAGAGAAACACATAGGATACCATTGCCAATTAGATATTGTTTTCATACATTTTGAATAGAATTGTTGTTTGGCATAATTTCTAATATGTGGAAAATTCTTATCAGGCACAACTTTATAGCTTCAGCCTTAAGCAATTTTTGCTACCATGCATCCACATTGCCTGAGGTCATCGTCAGGTAACTTCAAATGTTATTAATTTCATGTTGAAGTCTATATAAACATAGATATTCTTGTACACATATTGATAAGATCTTGTTGTGCACAGGTGGCGGCTCTTAGCACGACAGACATCTGTCTGATGGGTCTACAAGGGCTGGTGGACAAACACATAGGATGCCATTGTGAGGTGGAGATTGCTTACGTACAATTTGACTAGAAATATTATTAGACATGTTTTTTAACATGTGGAATATTCTTACCATGCAGAGCTTCATGGCTTCAGGCTGATGTAATATTGGCTACTATGCACCCACAATCCCTGAGGTCATCGTCAGGTAAATTCAGTTGTTATTTAATTCATACTCAAGTCTATATCAACATAAATATTATTTTACCTAGTATTTCTAATATCTTTTTACATGCACAGGTGGTGGCTCTAAGCATGAGAGACGTATGTCTGAGGGGTCTATAGGGGCCGATGGAAAAACATATGGGACATGCTTAGTGTCTCATTCCTCAGATATGCCATCACCAGGTAGAGTTTGTTTACACATGTACATTCTGACTAGAAATCTTGTTTGATGATTTTTCTTGTTAACTTACATGTGATTGCCATTTTTTGGTTTTGTACAGGTTCTTCTAGACATTCCGACAATAATGATGAGGTACAAGATAATGCATCAGGTATTTCTAATGAACACATTTTATATGGACATGAATAATTTGATTGAAAAATTTGATATTAATGTTTTAATACTTGAACGCGCATCTTCTTACAGTGTTTTCTGATCCTGATCCTAATCCCTCTCCCAACACAAGGAGATGTCATCAGGTGCATCAATATTCTCAAATTGATAGATATGATCCTCTTTACAGTCATCCTAGAGATTTTCTTGAGGAGACTCCTTCGGAAGACAACATCGCTATGCTGACTGTGGAAGAGATGAAGGAGAATTCCTCCAGATTGAAGGCAGAACTTGAATCTTCAAATCTCTCTTTTGGTACTCATCAATGTCTCCATATTGTTTTGCACAATCTAAATTGTTTGATAGAGACATATCTTGGGGTTGAACCATCAACCCATACTTTTCATGATATGATGCATAAGAGGCAATTTTCAGTTATGGGTCGCCACAAGTTTGAAGAAGTAAAGAAAGTTGTCACAAAAGAAATGGTCTTTTCATGTTTTGACTTGAGGCTTGAAGACAAAACACATCTAAATATCGCAATATTCAATGATCCTTTGATTACACCAAACATTTATTTGAGGTTCTTGTGTGCGTATGGGAAGTTCCCAAATAATGACAAGGTTCCTCAATATTTTGTTAATATGTTGATTGTAGAGTTTTGATTTAATATGGACCTCGACTATACAAATACGGGATCCAGTTTCTATGGTGCTGGAAAAGGTCATACATATGAACGACTTGATGCACAATGAGATGCTCATTATAGGAGTCTAATTCATCGGTTAGTACAATCACATCCTAGAGTCGTAGCTTTACCAGAGGAGTTGGAAACAACATCCCAAATAGCAAGAGGGGTGATGGAAGAGATACGAGACCATATTGGGGGCTGCATTAGCAGGGGTGGAAATCAGCCTACATAGTATTTCATCTACATCTAGTATGGATGCAGGCCCATTTGATGATTATTCTAAGGTTTTCTTGAAAAGTATGAATCCATTAGAGCATGAGCATTATGCAACATACTGTAGAGACAATTATAAGCGAGTCATTTCTCAATAAAATGAAAACAGGGGCATGCTCAGTAAGTATGCTATAATATATGAAATTTAGTATATGAAATCTAATTTTTTTAATATATGAAATTTAATATATAAAATTTATGTAGTATACCAAATTCATGGATGATGATGACGTTGATGATATGAATTTGTTTGACCTAGAAGAAAAAGAGGCTAGTGGCACAAATATAGATGTTGAGGAAATTCTAGTTTCACAATTTCCACTAGTGACGCAGGTATGGATATTTATTTTTGTTAATATTTAATTACTTTTGGTATATTTTGTCCCCAAATTTGTATATATATATTGAATTTCATTTTGACTTTTCAACCCACAAAAAACTAGGATCCATTGGTGTTCCAGTCTGAAGGTTTAGATTGATCTTTTATAGATGCAAATCAATAGTTCTCCACATTCATTGTATGTACTTTTCATTATATTTAACAGTTAGTAGTTATTTTTTTTCTTGTCCTTCACACTTGGCAGCTTGGTAACACATATTCATGTAGTTTATTGTTGATTTGACCTATTCCCAGTGTTGGTTGCTTATGGGGGTTTCACTCCTAGGCTTCTTCACTCAGGTTCTATCATTGCATAATGTTTAGAGCCCACATGCATGGACACTTTGAGTTGGTATGCACTATTGTATGACAGTTGGTTGTTAGCATCATTTTTGGGCTTAGATGGTACAATAACTCTCTCTTCCCTCCATCTGGATGGTTGGTGTGACAACATTATGGAGTTGAAGGAATTATTTCACACTTTAGAATTTCATCATGTATTTAAAGAACACAATAAGAGGGCAGATAGTATATCCAAGGAAGTGCTCATATTATAGCTCAAAATGACACATCTCTACCTGTGACCAATTTCCCATAATTCCATCGCATGTCAACACTTCCATGACGACACTTCATGAAAGTCACTGAAAGTCACTGAAAAAACACACAACTTTGAGGACCCATATATTGATTTTTATAACTTTGTTTAACCTCATATCTACACCCTTAGAAAGGTATATGTGCTAGCTAAAACTTTCCAGAAGGCACCAAAGTCTGAAAATGCCTAGAAGTGCCCTTAAAATAAGTTTTTTGATGTGTATGTGAGTTTCCTTAAGGAAACCCACATACGTACGCGACTGTCTATATATAGTACCCGCATACGCCTCCAAAAAACGTCAAAAAATATATATTTTGAAATTTGAGTAATTTGGATAGTTTGGGTAGTTATGCAACTGACTCCTTTAGCTGTACCTGTTACAGAGAGAAATTCCTATGGCTTGGGGTACCACAACAGACAGCTTGACTCCAGAAATCAATCATTTCCAATATGCAATAGAAATGAAATATCTAACACTAAAGGATCAGACCTCGTACCTTATTCTAGCTGGTTGAAGTAGATCCCCATTGAGCTTTCCAACTTCAGCTTGAATTGATAAATCACTTCCTTAACAACAAGTAAACAAGACAAGCATACTATGTATATTGGTGTTAGATCTATTCTAGCATATATAATCAACAATGTATAAGCATTTGAAATCATCCATGGATAAAATATTCATTCAAACATACATTATTGGATAGGAAAATATATTTCTATTAATATAAAACTAGAGATTACAATGGATACAATCTCTATCGGCACGTCTGTGAATCAGAGAAATTGAATCCCCCACTTGGGCCTCCACCACCTCAATCCTCCATCTTTCGATAGAAAGCTTGGGAAGAACAAAAAATTGCTCCAAGGGACAAAGGGATGCAGACTCGAGCACAAGTTCCAGTAACAATGGACTATAGTTTCTTTGCTCTGAATTCTCTCATATGCTTTCAATGTACCATAGAGTTCCTTATATAACTTTTCAAAGGGGTAATGAAAGGTCAAATTTGAGTCGGATCAATGTCAAGTGAGTCAGATCCATGTCATGGAAAACTCCAAAAGGATTTGGATTATGCACACATCCCGATGTACACAATTTTAGGGGTCAAAACTGCGTATATATGCGATTATAGGTTTAAAAGTCACGTATATGAATTTTCACATGTTTTTATGGATGGTCAAGGAAACATCAAAGGGAAAAAAATGTTCCGAGGGTCTAAGGAGTCTGTGGAGGGACAAGGGAAGGCCATACAAGTGTGATTCACCTGGAGTGGTAAAATCAGCTATAATAGATGTCCCCTAATGTTTGAGGTTAGAGGGGTCATATGATGGCTGAAATACATTATAAGTCCATCCCAGAAGTGTAGTGATGAAGGATCCCAAATTGAAGACCAGCCACCCAATCAGCATAGTACAATGATACAACTCTACACATAACTGCACATACATACAATAGTCCCAGATACATAAGAGTACAATTGCCATGAATAGGCATGATACAAGATATCACATAAGTGGTCATAGCCACGTACAATATACATAGATCGGAATCTCCATGATGGCTGAAGATATATAATGGATAAAGATCTCCATAATGGCTTGAAATGTCTAACCTATACTGGAATCAAGACACGAGAGCTGAAATCTCATGAACACTGGCATGATCAAGGAGGTAGCATATAAGAGATGCCACCAATCTGGAAGGTCTTCTACACAAACTGCCATGAGTACATGTCCTACTATGTGAATAGAGGTGTTGAGGTCAAACATAGTATTCCATCGTCTGATTATCGGTCATTTATGTATACCATTAATAGACGTGAGATCACCCACCGATAACGAAAATGGGAATCAAGGTACTAGAGTGAAAAATAACAAGTGTGAATAAATGTGTTGAGGTCGAACACTTGAGATGATCCATCGATTAGGGGACATTGATGTATTCCCAAAGACTGTCGATGGCAAGAGAACCTGCCATTGATGACTGCAAATCTCAAGGCACTCAGAAATGACTCTAGATTCCAATCCCAGAATAAATGAACTGAAGTCGATGGGATGAAATCTACTGGAAGGAGGGAATTAAGGCACCCCCCATCATCCAACATGAGGTACTTAGCAAATATCTATAGTGTGGAAGGAATCTATCATAAGGTGCATGAACTAGTAATTGTACCGAGAATGGCCAACATGCAAAGTTAGGATAACTGAGGAATGGCTGACTCAAGTTTCAAATTCCTTTGAACAAGAGAATAACAACGAATGGTGGTTGAATAGAGGCAGCATATACTCGATATACAAAACTGGGACATCTCTGTGACACAGGATCCATGGGGACTTGAAGCTTAACCAGTCGGTGGAAATAAACTCAGATAAATGAGTACAACTCCTAAAGTCAAACTACAAACCCAACCAATGGATGTGATATACAGTGCTCTATTTGAAGGCAACACGACTCAACAGCTGCCAAAGATAACATCTTTCCTTGTCTGGATTTTTGGTTTTTTTATTTTTTATGGAATTTTTCAAATATTTAAAAAGTTTGAAAAGGAATAAAACTACTTTACAATTATAGCCTAGGAGGAGATGAGTGTCATAGGGGCAAACAAACTAGTTCCAAGCAGTGGAACATACCTATGCTCAATGCAAGGACACCTGTGTAGGATATTGACACTCGGGGGAAAATCCCCTCCCGATAAAAACAGAATAAAGCTACAAAGGATATATAAAATGGCTCTGCATGGCTAGACATGAGACAAGCTTGGGCTATATGGCTGAAACGCAATGTTAGGGAAGCCGACATAAAGCTCAATAAGGTGGGAAAAGCTCATGATAATGCAATTACAACTTCACATAAGGGAGTCCTGAGGGAAATAGGCCAGCAAAAGATCAGGAGGAGTATGAGGCTCTTGTGAAATATCATGGCAGTACTATACAATGGACTCCCACGCCCTAAAGGACAAAATGTCAACATGGGAACAAAATGCAAATAAGGTGCTAACTAGGATACCCATGTAAGGTCAAGCTCTACCACTCATACAATGCCACTTCTTAAATAGCAAGAAGGTTCCATGACATAATAGAGTGGGTTTGTACCTAACGCTATAATGAAAAGGTCATAAGGTCATGCAAAATGAAAATGGTGATGAAACCTAACCTATATGCCAGTTTAGACATGATACCTGAGATTGGCACGAATAAGTCAATCCAACAGCTGAAACAACACTCAAAAAGGTCTCCTACATCATCAATTATTTCAAAAACAGTCCAAAATGATTACGAATGGTCCAAACTATAGGAAAGGGGGTAAAAGTTTTCAAATTTTTGAAAAATTTCTATAAATAGTAAAAAATTCAAAACATTATAAAACATTTGAAATTTTTACCCAGTTGAGCTCATATTTTCAACAACAAATTCCAGGAGATCCAGCCAGTGGAATCGACTATCGTTTCTTCCAGGTACTTACCCGTGCTATTCTCTTCCATTTTAGTGCATTTTTTATCAAATTCCATGGTCATTTGGGATTTCTAGGACAATAAAAAAAAGGCACTATGGCCCACAGAGAAATCAAGGGTTTTTCCACATATAGGGCTAGATATACGTAGAAAATGCCCTCACAGTCACGTACATATGTGGCTGTTTGGAAAATAGTCGCATATGCGGCCGCGCATGAGGTTTTTTAAGTATTCTAATGGGAAAACATGCAATCTTTTGTGCAGGATGGTCCTAGAATGGAGAGAACATGAACATGGTGATGTAGAGGAGGCAGTAAGGGCTGATCTAATGGCTCAACAGGTTCTACATGCATGTGGGCTCTACAAATTTTGGTGTCTTGGTGGCTTGAGGGCCAAACCAAGACTTTTGTAGATGCTGGTGGATTACTGGGATCCAGACTCTAAGTCATTCCAGATAGATGGGATGTCCCTCACCATAGAGGTGGAGGACATATACTTTATTACTGGACTTTCCCAATAGGGGGAAGTAGTGAACCTATGTTCTCGCGGGCCCGGAGGTGGCCTGACTATAGATGAGTACATTGCGATGTACTGCTATCCAGATACAGAGACGGTGGAGAGTCAGATCCCAACCAACTCTATACAGGTGCCGGGCCTAAAGGCCATCCTACTAACACTGGGTAGGATAGCAAGCTTGGCTTCACTCCACCAGGCCTCACTACCTCTAATGTTCTATGCAGTGGAGTGCATGCGACCCATGACATATGATTGGAGCACTACACTACTGAGCAACATGAAACATCAGCTCAGTGCGTGTAAGATGGGCAAAGTGTAAAAATTTAGTTTCAGCAGCATACTGAGCACGTTTTTCTTCAAGTGTGTTCCAGGATTGAGCCCTAGAGTTGACGTTCCTCTACATGAGGTTCGATATCCGATTAAATGGCGTTGGGCGGATGCGATGCACAGACTGGGGGAAGGCCCCTATCCAGTTGAGTTCTTTCTGTGGTGGTCACAATAGATAGTTGCCATCAATGACTACCCCTATGCGGGGATAGATTTTCGTGGGGATTTGAACATGTCACCAACACCAAGATCGGCATATGGTGACATAGGTAACGGATCTCGACCCTCTCTTTAAATTTTTTAGTTATTTAATGTTTTTGTTTTTTCTGATTATATGGAATCAAAAGACATTTTTTTGGGTGACAATACATAGTGACATCTACCATATGCATGCAGATGTGGGACCATGATGGCCTGAAGGATTCCCTCGTCATAGATAGAGGGGAAGAGGAGATGATATCACGGGTGTGGATGCGGAGCGGACGCTCCAGAGCATTAATACCAACTTTGTGAGGCTGACACATAGAGTTCCCATGGTGCAAGTCAAGGACTTGCCTGAGGCTATGCAGTGCCAAGTGGTGGGTGTACCACAAGCATGGCTGTGACTATTCCAATAGCTAGCTAGAGCCATAGTGACCTTCCATGATCACAAACCCCCTCCTCCTCCACAGGCTTAGATACCTAGGAGTGATACATTTTGTATTACCGTGTATTACATTTTGTTGGCTCGAGAGCCCCATTTTTGTATCATGACACTATGTATTACCACATTTTGGATGTTTATAAAAAATTTATGATGATCGGTTGATTTATTTACATGTGTACAAATTTTTGTTTGTGATGAATTTACTGTGTATGAAACAAATGCCAATATAACACATATTTAGCATATGAGTCAGCAACTTGATTATTAATTCTTGGAATATGTATGTATGTTATATTGTCAAATTGTCGTTCTAATAATCTCACACGTAAGAATATTCTTAATAACATCATATCTCTAACATGGTACAAACCATTAAGCTGTGACACTACTAACTCCGAATCAATATGTACCTCAAGAGAGAGAATGCCATGTGAAATGGCATCCCGTAGAAGCTCAATAATGGCACTTTATTCAGAAACATTGTTTGAAGATGGCCATAAACATACGCCTTCTGAAGATAGTACCTGACCCATAGGAGTATAAATCACTGAGGCAGCAGAGGCTGAGTGTTGAGTGTGACGTCTTGCACCATCCATGAATCCTATGTAGGTGGAAGATTCCATTGACATCTGCCAAAAGAAACAAAAACTAATAACCAACCCGATCACTATAAGAAAAAGACCTAACTATGCAAAATTGTACAATAATATACAATAACTAGCCTTGGCTAAAAATCATGCATAGTACTTCTTGAGATAGATCCCATTTCTAGGCTCCACCAAGGTTGTTCCCTCATAATCCACTAACTCATAAGCGCCCTTCTCTAACACATGTTTGACAACATAAGGACCACGCCACATGGGGTTAAACTTTCCTACCCCCAAGGGTTCTTTTGGTTGATCGCACAAAAGGACCAAGTCTCCCTCACTAAACCTCCTTGGATGGACATACTTATCGTATTGGACCTTTATGCGATGTTTATTTACTTCTAGAGCCACCAAGGCATCTCGACACTACTCATCAAGTTGCTCAAGGTGGACCAAACACTCCTCAAATGGTGGAGTGTCTGGTAAGATTTCTATGGCTAGATTCAAAGAAGGAATCTCACATTAAACTAGGAATACTAACTCCACTCCATGTACAAGTTGATATGGAGAAAAACCCATGGTAGTCTTGACAGTGGTTCTATACACCCACAAAGCAGGATATAACATGATGTGCCAATTATTCTTGCTTTGTGTGATGGTTCATTGGAGAATGGATTTGAGTGACTTTTTTATTGCTTATACCTATCCATTCACTTGAAGGTATTAATAGGAGGAATTCTCTTGCGTGCACCCTAATTTTGATGCCAAATCTTCCATCATACGATTCTGAAAGTGTGAGCCATCGTCAGTGACAAGCTCTTTCAGAATCCCGAACCGAGTAATAATCTAGTTGAATACGAAGTGCACGGCTGTCTCACCATTGGATTTAACTATAGGGATGGCCTCATCCCATTTAGTGAAGTAATCAACAGCCACTATAATATGATGATGCCCCCCAGCTAAAGCTGGGTGCCAATCCATAAAGTCAAGGCCCCACTTAGTGAAGGGACCAGCAGTGATGATGGGATGTAACAGGGCAGGTTTTGAGCACATATTATGTGCAAACAGCTGGCAAGGGTGGCACCTCTTGACCGCATTAGAACAATCCTTAAAGATCGATGGCTAGAAATAACCTACTCTTAATATTTTTTGGGCCATAGAAATCCCAGATAAATGACCACCATACGCCCCTCCATGGCAATCATTCAGCACTACCTCAGCCTCCTCATGAGTTAAATAACGTCGTAAAATGGAATCTACCCCATGGCGGTACAAAGTGTTATCCACTATGAGGTAATTCTTAGACACGTGACATAATGATTGTCGTTCATCCCATGAGAGGTGAGTAGGGACCTTCAATGTTTGTAAATATATAATGATATCCCAATACCATTAGTCTAAAGTTGAGATTAAGAAGATGTGTTCATCGACAAACATATCTTCACAAACCAACTCCTCGACCTCACTTGGGAAATCCGATAAAAGATCTACAAAAATTAACGATTTCTTTGACTTTGTCCAAATAAACTCAAGATCAAACTCTTGCAGGATGACAATCCATTTATTATATTTTCCCCCAATCATCCTTCGAGTGAGGATGAATTGAAACGGATTGACATGGGCTACAACCAAGGTCTGGTGAAGGAGAATATAATGTCTCAACCGTTGAACCGCATGTATGGTAGCTAAAGAAATCTTCTCAACATTAGAATAATGAATCTTCGTGTCAATAAGATTCTAGCTCAGATAGTATATGACATGCTCTTGGAGCTCCTCATCCTCTTCAACCAAAACCATACCAATCGTCTCCATGGACGCGGCCACATAAAGTAGGAAATCACGGATATAGTCTAGGGGAATAATCACCAGGGATGATGCTAGGGCTCGCTTGAGTGCATCAAAGGACTCCTGGGATCACTCATCCCAACAAAAGGTGGTGTCCTTCGTCAAAATATGCATGAATCCTCTAGTCAAATTGGCAAAATTGACAACGAATCTTCGTAAGACATTTTCCATGCCTTGCAAACATTAAAGATGATGAATATTTTTCGGGGGAGACAACTAAAGTATTGCCTCTACCTTCAAAGGGTTGACTCTTATACCCTATTTAGACACGATGAATCCTAACAAGTCACCTGACTTCACACAAAATATGCACTTGTGAGGGTTTAACCTGACCAAATAATGGCAACATCTTTCGAATACCAATCTCAAATGATAGGAATGACGCATTCTCATATGAGAATGAGCAGGAAGGTCATCCAAAAATACTTTGATAATCGATTTGAGATCATGGAAGATTAAGGTCATGGCCCACTTAAAAGTAGCTTTGGCATTCTTAAGGCAAAAAGGCATTTTTAGATATGCAAAAGTTCCCTAAGGACAAATAAATGCAGTCTTGTGTTGGTCTACAGGTTTAATTTGTATTTGATTATATATAGAAAATTCGTCCATGAAGGAAAAAACCTCGCTACTCACACACTCATGCAAAATCTGATTAATAAATGGTGTGGGGAAATTGTCCTTAGGATAGGCCCGATTCAAATCACGGAAATCACTACATATGTGGATCGCTCCTGCTTCTTATCCACCGGAACGGGGTTTGAAACCCAATCTGTCAAGGGAATGGGATAGATAAAACTGACTTTCAATTGTTTCTCTATCTCTACCTTAATCGCAGGTGCTTTCCTAGGATTCACTACGTGCAAACATTTCCGAACAGGAGTAGCATTGAGATAAGTATTAATCTCGTGTTCGACAATACGAGGGTCGATACCTGGCATTTCATTGTAAGACTAAGCAAAGATATCATGAAATTATTTAAACAACTCGATGGATTCTTGAATCTCAGCATGGGAACATTCTGCCCCAATATAGACATTCTCTATCCTACCAGGATTGGGATAGATATTGATAGGAATCGTTGGAGATATATTTTCCATGCTTCCATCAACCATCGGACCAGGAGAGATTAATGGAACCATAGGACTACCAATTCTCTCACTAAGAACCTCCCTAATCTCCTCAAGCTCCAAGCGGTCAAGATCTGAAAGGAAGTAAGATCTATGATGAAGTTCTTCCCATGGTGGCTCAACTCCAGACATGGCCTTAATAATTGCTTCATCTAAAGAGAAAAAACTATGAAGGCAATTGTGTGCATGAGAATACTGTACTGCCCATGCAGGCAGCACATAAGGGTCCTCTTCCTCCATTCGTGAAGAGGAAGGACTGGGATCTGTAACACACTCAAGATTATCTTGATAAGCTACCATAGTTGCAGTCAATGGCACGTCCATCATGATGGGTTCACTCGGAGTACTCTGTGTAGGAAGCATCCAAGGATCTTCCATATGACTCATGTGAAAAGACACCGATCTCATAGATGTTGAAGCCTCACCAAAATAGACCCTATCATAAATATCGGTGTAGGACAACTAAAGATTCCCATGAAGGACGGGTACATGCCTACACCCACACTCCCATTTTTCGGCTTAGAGTGTTCAATGATCGGGATTGAAGCTCCTGAAGATGCGGTAACCGATGGATTCTTGAATGACGTTTGATCAATCGTGACTATATTCCTATTAAATGGAAAGCATAGAATGTGAAATAGGGAAGAAGCTACATCTTGCATAATTTACATCCAATTCCTACCTAGCAAGATATTGTAGTCAAGGGGCACATCAACCACCTCGACCTCTATCGCAATAGTTTTCCTCCCAAACAGACCTTAAGGGAAGGAAGGATCCCATGCAACGTAAACGATCTCCATTCGAACAAAGTTAACATGGTCGCTGATTTAGACAGCTCAAGGGAACCTAAACCCTTCCAACATGATAAAGACATCACAGAAGCAGCGCCTTCGTCAATCACAGTGCGCTTGATGGTCATGTTAAGACATTCTATGTGAATCAAAAGAAACACATAGTAAGGCAAGTGAGGCTGAAGTCCTGTGGTTTCAAATTTAATCACAAAGGAAGAATTCTCATCATTCACACAAAGGGCTGAAATCAAATCCTTCCTTTGTGAAGGACAACTCTGAATCACTTCTAGTGCAAACATCGCACAAGGAGTGTGGCCCAAATCCTCGACAACGGAATAGTTCTGGATGGCTTGGGCATTAGCATTGTTCCCCGAATGCTTAAGGAATCCCTTAGGAATGTGAGGTGAAGCTTTAGGCTTATCCATAGGTTTCTCAATATGAAAAGGAGTCCCTGGTGGATTAGGTTCCTTTCCTAGGATAGGTTCTGATGAACCATAGTCTTTTGCATGGGTCACAACTTTCGCAGTGCATACCATGTTAATGCAACCACGACCACTACCCTCTGGTGGAGCTTGATCACCACCAGACTAATCATGGGTCCTTGATTTCATATTTTGATTGTGAGGTAAAGGGTTAGTCATCACAGTTGGGTCCTGTGCCAAGAATCTCAAGGCTTCATTTATACGAGGGCACAAGTAAGTGAGGTGATCGTCCTTACACAATTTGCAAGGGAATTTAACCTTATGTTTAGCTTGCTTATCCCCCCAGCATTACGGGTGTTCTTGTCATTATTATTAGCATTTTCATTCCTATTTGCACCCTTACGATTATTATTACCCTTATTTTTATTCCATTTGGGCTGCTGGTTACCCTTCTGGTCCGATGATTATACTGAAAGCACACTCGCCATTTGGGCGGGTTGAGATGAAGCTGTGGCTTTTTCCAAAGCAGATTGGTTGATTGACAATTGAATAACTTGTTTTGCAACCGAATCTGCAAGTTTAGCACTCGCACAACCAACAATTCCATCGGCATGTGGTCAAGGTTTAACTTTGGGATTGAAACTAGAACGTGAAGCACTGGGAATAATCTCATATAACAAACTGGACTGAGCATAAATCAAATCCGGTTCCTGTGCCCTAAAAATCACTTGTTCCTCATTTTGTACTCTATATGTAGAAACATCCTTCACTATATATGGAAATAATGACTTAAGGAACCATTTGAGGAGGAATTCCGACGGTATAAATGCTTTAATTAACCTCTTCCACCTATGCCACTCTTGGATATGATATGAGATATGTGTCGTTTTATCCTACTGAAATGTCAACAAGAGTTCAGCACCAATGTCATAACACACTGGTAGCTGGAAGTGGTTAAGAAAATTCATTGCTAGGTCATCGAACAAAGCGAATGCCCCCCTAAGTAGCTCTATATACCATTTTGCAGTAGGCCCTCTAAGGGTGCGTTGAAATAGACTTAAACAGATGGAGTCCTGATGTAAGGAATTTGAATAGCACCATAGGTGGAATGTAGTAACATGTTTGCTTGGATCCTCGCTCAGTTTTCCCTCGAATTTGGGTATGTCTGAGGGAATCTTAGTAGGAACAGCTAGCCAAGCTGGGTCATGAGCTATAGGATCGTTTGTCAATCTTGACAATTCAGGAAGATTCAGTGTTACGAGGAAAGGGAGCCTAGGATGATGAGGTTGATGGATCGCTCCTTGATAGTTCTGATTCACATCGATCTGATTACCACCATGGCCTTGGTCATAGTGCCCTGATTGGCATGGAAGCACCATAGTGTGGTGTACCTTGACTATTCGAAGATACAAAGCTATAATTTGGAGAGTAAGTATGTTGTTGATACCTGCCCCCATAAGGTGAAGAACCCTATCCATACTGCATCCCATAATAGGGTCGATAAGTCATCGCATGAGATGTCCCATGAGACACTCCGTATGTAGGAATATACACTCCAGAAGTAGGAAGATACATTCTGGAAGTAGGAATATGACCTATAGAAGTATGACCATGACCTTCTTAAACAATGGGAAATGCATGTACCTAAGATACAACTTGTCTAGTAACCGCAGTATGGACATAACTCGTAGCAACATTTCTGCCTGAAGGACCACGTGAATGAGGTGGAGGGTGAAAATTCAAATAACTAGGGACAAAGGACGAAGGGATCTGTGTAATTATGTATGTGCTATTCCCTATAGTGACTCGTCTTGGATCCAGTATCCTAATAGGATCACTAACCCTAGACCTAGGAGGAATATGTGATGTAACTTCCACCATCGGGATGGAAGGTGCAATGTGACTAGTGCTCCCAAACCTCTCCGCATGGTAAGGAATGAGAGTGCCCCCGGGCACAATGTTAGGCTCAAACTTAGATTCAACATGAAATTCCAAATCATCTATGGGAAAAAAAGACATACCATAACTACCATAACTAGTGCTCGCGGGTTCAAAATGAGTCTCATCATCCTCTGGCATTCCATACCGGTGATGCGTCAATGGGGAATCAACTCTAGAGTAAGTAGGTCTATCATGAATGGCTCCTATCTCAGAAATCATAGGACCTAACTCAGTCAAATCGGGTGAAGGGTCATAGTTAGGAGTAAACTCCCCATATTCCACATGAATGGGAGAAGGTGGTTCAGGAATACCTTCTATATGGTCTCCCATGGTGTGTGAATCAATGTGCGAAGTATTCCTCCTGGACTGTCTATTTCTTTCTCCCAAAGGAGGAGGAGATGTAGAAGGTGGAAGTCCTGCTAAATGATGAGAATGACGAGGAGCCACACCTGAATCTACAATGACTCAAAAAATATCAAAGACTCTCTATCTACGCAAACCCTAGGAAAGCTATCGTGCATAGAGTAATCAATAAAATCTAAAGACAAACACAAGCAATCGAGGGTAGGATAAGTGAGCTCCTAAATGAATCAGGTATGTCTCACCTAGGAGAGTCTTGAGACTCCCATACACAACAAACGAAGGTACATAACTAATTATTGTGGCCCTCAGCTTCAACGCGTAAAGCAACTGTGCTGTCCAACCCCAACCTGGCTGGGACAGCTGCAGAATAACCCCTGCAAAGTACCCCCTCGATATCCTAGGTAAGGTCACTAAGGTCACCTCAATATAATCAATGCTCAGGCGGATAGTTGCAGGTGGGATTGACCACATGGGTAGGGTAGCAAAGCCCCAAACTCTCCAAAGTGACCCCAGATATGAATACAATCCTAGAAATATCTCTGGTGCTACTCAGTTATGACTAGGGGTCATCCCAATCAATAACTGCTCACACTGCCTCGTGCTTAACTCCCTTTTGAGAGGAGGATCCTGAGAAACACTGGTTATACCAAGGAATTTCACACACTCACCTGGACAGACACATGCATGTTGTTGTTTAGTGGTCTTGTAGAATTAACTCACAATGAACTATTCCAAGACCTTAAAACCTAATCTTGTTGGTGAGCCCTATCAAATAAAATAGTGTAGTTCATTTTAATTAAGCGTTGATTTTAATTGGATTTATTACTCAAAAGAGGTATATGGCCGTGCAGCTAATGGCATTATGACACAACATGAAGTAAAATGTACACCTAACAATCAATGCAAATGCATTGTGTCCATGAAAAACAGGGAATGCTACTATGTGAAATGCACAATTTTCTTCAAATGATAAATGTAAGTTTTCCTATATGAAATCCTAACTAATACTCCAAAGCAAATCTAGTGCAAGTACTATGCAAATTGCAAAATGCAATGCATGATGATAAGCAAATATTTTTGGAATTTTTGAAATAAAAATGAGATATGAAAGCAAAAAGTGATTCTACAACCCCTAGACTCTGCAAGCACACTCAAGCAGCACTCAAGCAAAGCACTAAGGTAAAAGAAGTCTAATGCACTAATCCCAAAACAAAAAATTGAAAATGCAATGACAAGAACATTCTTAAAAAAGAAATTTACCCTAAAGAGAAACGTCTCTGGTCAGAAATAGGGGTGTATACAGACTCTGGCAGTATCAAAGGAGACTCAGCAATCATCAAAATTCACCCAGCAACCATTCAACTTCTACTAAAAGGAAAAACTAAGGGCGTACATGACTGTTCGTAGTAAATCCGCATGTGTACGTGGAAATAGCATTGAAATCCGTGTAAATACGTGATTGTGAGTTCAAAAATCGCGTACAAGAAAAAAGGTGCATAAAAATAAAGGCAAATAGACAAGCTAAGACAAACTTCACACCAATCAGACACTACCAGGGAAACATGACCCCAGAACCGACACAAAAACAAGAGAAAAAGAGCAAATCAAAGTCATTGAATGCTGATAGAAAACCCCCAAAGGACAACTACTAGGAACTCCCCAGCGGAGTCACCAATTTTGTTACGGAGAGAAATTCCTATGGCTTGGGGTACCACAACAGACAGGTTGACTCCAGAAATCAATCCTTTCCAATATGCAATAGAAATTAAATATCTAACACTAAAGGATCAAACCTCATACCTTATTCCATATGGTTGAAGTAGATCCTCGTTGAGCTTTCCAACTTCAGCTTGAATTGATAAATCACTTCCTCAACAACAAGTAAGAAAGACAGGCATACTATGTATATTGGTGTTAGACCTATATTAGCATATATAATCAACAATGTATAAGCATTTGAAATCATCCATGGATAAAATATTCATTCAAACATACATTATTGGACATGAAAATATATTTCTATTAATATAAACTAGAGATTACAATGGATACAATCTCTATCAGCACATCTACGAATCAGAGAAACTGAATCTCCCACTTGGGCCTCCACCACCTCAATCCTCCATCTCTCGATAGAAAGCTCACAAGCAAAAGTAAAGCTTGGGCCACAAAAGTGCTCCAAGGGATGAAGGGATGCAGACTCAAGCACAAGTTCCGGCAACAATGGACTATAATTTCTTTGCTCTCAATTCTCTCATATGCCTTCAATGTACCATAGATTTCCTTATATAGATTTTCAAAGGGGTAATGAAAGGTCGAATCCGAGCGATCTCAAGGCATAGGGAAGGCCAGGAGTCAAGTGATTTGGATCCATGTCAAGGAAAACTCCAAAAGGATTTCGATTATGCACATAGTTTTAGGGGTCAAACCCTCGTATATACGTGATTATAGGTTTAAAAGTCACGTATATGAATTTTCACATATTTTTATGGATGTTCAAGGAAACATCAAAGGACAAAAAATGGTCCAAGGGGTCTATGGAGTCTGTAGAGGGACAGGGGAAGGCCATACAAGTGTGATTCACCTGGAGTGGTAAAATCAGCTATAATAGTACGTACTTTTTCTTTGACCCTAACTCTGCATTAAACATATAAATAGAGGTAGGGAGGTCCATGAGAGCAGACTTGAATCTTTGCATTGTTATTCTGGAGGATTTGGAGATCTCTTTGCCCACACATTTTCCCCAGAAGCATTCTCCTTGTGTTGTAGAGCTTGGAGGCTGAGTTCCTTGGAGAAGAGAAGAAGCAGAACCAAATCAAGGTTTCATGAGGTGCCGAACTTGGAGAGAAGGTATATTTGTACTTCTTTTCAAGATTAATAAAGATGTAATGTCCTTCCTCTTCCCAAATAATTGTTCAATGTATGATTGAATATTTGTTTATGATCATATGATGATGTTATTCAGATCATTGTTTCATGTTTATTTGAATATCATTTCTTTATATGTGGTCATATCGGTTTGAGGAAGGTATAATTCGTTTTGCAGGTCTCTTGGAGCAAGAGGAGTAAGAGGAGCAAGAAGAGGATTGAAGGGCTTCTTAGATCAACCTTCATTTGTCAAGGTATGAACCATTCTAATCTCTAAAACTTGCTTATATATACTTGCAGAACCATTTGCATCCACCTTTCAACCCCAATACGTTGATGGCCTCTTAAACCCTAGCCATAGGAAGCTTTCCTTTACAACAGAACTGGAGACTCCACTAGGGAGAGCCTTGTCCGTTTGGGGTTTCTCTATATTTCTTCCAGCCTTTTTTAAGGTTTCAAGTCCTTCTTACAAGTTAGGAACACCTTTCCTTCCTTCCTAAGTCAGTTTTTGACCCTTTTTGTTCTTTTTGTCATCCATATATGACTTTCAGGCTAAACAGTTGCATCTTTGTGTTGTATATGCAACTTGCACTACCTGCAACCCACATGTCATTTGTGATTTGCCTTAAGGAAACCCATGTATGCACCTGAATTTGTGTTCTTTCATCATTTTTTAGGGTTTTTGGCTGATTTGAGGGTTGTTTGTAGGGTATTCAAGGGTCCTCTGCATGTGCATGACTCTTGAGAGGTTGTTTTATCTCTGTTAGGTGCTCTTTGTCTATCGTGTAAGTCTATTTCAAGTATTTGAACTTTTTTTATGCTTCCCCCCCACCTCCTTTTTTGGCTTGACCTTGTTGGACAAAGTACCGAGCAGTCTCTGTTTGTAGGTTTAGATTGATACTTGGGACTTGTTTACCTTTGTTTATGTCGGTCTTATTGCTCAGTCTCTTCATTCCAAATTTGTTGGCTTGTTTACTTTTGTGGGCCTTCCTTCCAAGAGAGTTTATATCCAACTTTAGGGAAACCTAAGGTTTGTTTGCAGGGTGTAGAGTAGTTGTCTATTTTCTTTACTTACATTACTTGCTTGCATTAGTTGATAGGATGTTTTTTCTTTTGCATTTATAAAAGAAAAATAAAAAACACATGTTTTCTTTACATGCATGTAGATTAGGTATTTAGTCTATATTGCATGGCATATCATTGCTTTTAAAATAAAAAATAAAAAGAATTTATTCTTTTGTGGATTTTGAGTTTCTATTTTAAGAAAAAAAGAGAATAGTTATTTTTGTTTTTTGCATTTTGGCTCTCTTGGTTTAGTCATTTTGTTTCAACTTTGAGTCAAAATACCACATAAGTTTGATTCCATTTACCCTCTGACTAAAAACAACCTTTTAAAATAAACGATATAATTTAAAAAATTATTAGTAAGTTTTATTTTAGAGGGTCATACACCACCTAGCTTAGTATAGACTTGTGGGATAGGGAGTTTAAACTCCCCACAAGTGTTTAAATTGAGATGTAGTTGGCCAATCACTAGGTAAATCATCTTATATCTTGATTGTATCTGGGAAGCTCCTCTAAAATAGGATTTAAGCACGAGGCCTCATGGAGACTTGGACTGAGGAGATAACCCTCTGTTTCCTTGTCAAAGCGTAGACCAAGGTTTTTGCGCATCTGGGAATTTTGTCTTAGAAACGGTTTCGGGCTTTGCTACCATGCCCATGGATATGAGCCAAGCTTGTGACTATCCCCCAAAAGTGTCAATATAGTTAAGGTAGCCTTTAGTCTCTTTGAAATCTATGGTTGATACACAGGTACACCAAAATACTATTTCTAGTTAACCTTGGACGGGCTTGGAGAGTAACCCCGGTAGAAGGTGTGGGAGGGAGGTGGGTGATTCCTCCACTTGTCCCTAAGAACATCTACAGGGATGCCAATGTTATAGCAGATTTCACCACACTAGGTGAATCACACATTGTATGGCCTTCCCCTGTCCCGCTGCAGACTCATTATCCCCTATGGACCATTTGTTGTCTTTTGATGTATCATTGACCATCCCTAAAAACATTAGAAAAATGATATACGTGGCCTTTTCCCCAATAACCGTGTACATACGCGGATATTCCCTCTATAGTCGCGTACATCGGGAGGTGTGCATAATCCAAAACTGTTGGAGTGTTCCTTGACTTGAATCCGACTCATATGACTCCTGGCCTTCCATATGCCTTGAGATCGCACGGATTCGACCTTTCAGTATCACTTTGAAAAGCTATATAAGGAACCATTGAGACATTGAAAGCAGAAGAGAGAATTGAGAGTATCAAAACTATAGTCCATTGTTTCTAGAACTATACTTGAGTCTGCATCCCTTTGTCCCTTTGGGGCACTGTTGTGTTCTTCCCAAGCTTGCCTTTGTTAGTGAGTTTGCTATCGGAGTGATGGAGGATTGAGGTGGTGGAGGCCCAAGTGGGGGATTCAGTTTCTCCGGTTCGCAGACATGTCGTCAGAGGTTCTCACTTGTAATCTCTGATTCATATTAATAGAAATATCTTTTCCTATCCAGTAATGTGTATTTGAATGAATGTTGTATCCATTGGAATATGTCAAATGCTTATACATTATTGATTATATATGCTAGAATACATCTAACACCATGAAATATAGTATGCTTGTATTGTTTACTTGTTGTTGAGGACGTGCTATAACAATTCAAGCTGAAGATTGGAAAGCTCAACGGGGATCTACTTCAACCGTCCGGAATAAGGTACGAGGTTCGATCCTTTAGTGTTAGATTGTTTTATTTCTATTGCATATTGGGAAAGATTGATTTTTGGAGTCTAGCTGTCTGTTGTGGTACCCCAAGCCATAGGAATTTCTCTCCGTAACAGAATTGGCGACTCCGCTGGGGAGTTCCTAGTAATTGTCCTTTGGGGGTTGATATCTTGGCATTCAATGTATTTGAATTTCTCTCTCTCTCTTGTTTCTGTGTCAGGTATGGGGGCATGTATCCCTGGTAGAGACTGATTGGTGTGAATTTAGTCTCAGCCTGTCTGTTTTCCTGGAATTTTTGCATATTTTTCTTCCTGTACATGGGTTTGTTACTTACAGTCGCTTATCCACGCGGTTTCCCTTGGGATTTCCGCGTATACACGTGGGTTTACTGCGCACAGTCACGTATACCCTCGTTTTTTACCTTTTTGTGGAAGATAGTGGATTGTTGGGTGAATGATGTTAGTTGCTGAGTCTCCTTTGGCACTGCTTGAGTCTATTAATACCTCTATTCTTGACCAGAAACGTTTTTTTAGCCTCAATTTTTTCTTTTAGGAAAGTTCTTGTCATGGCATCTTTGATTTTTTGTTTGAGATTAGTGCATTAGAGTCCTTTTACCTTAGTGCTTTGCTGGAATGCTGTTTATGTGTGCTTGCAGAGTCAGGGGTGGTTAGAGTCATTCTTTTGCTTTTTGTATCTCTTTATTTTCAAAAAATCCAAAAAATATTTGCTTATCATCATGCATTGCATTATGCATTTTGCATTGTACTTGCATTAGATCTAGATTTGCTTTGGAGTAATAGTTAGGTGTTCATATAGGAAATTTGCATTCAACATTTGAAGAAGAAATTGTGCATTCACGTAGTATGCATACCCTGTTTTCATGGACACAGTGCATTTGCATTGATTGTTAGGTGTGCATTTTGCTTATTGTTGCGTCATAACACCATTAGTTGCACAGCCATATCCTATTTTTGCGTAATAAAGCCAACTAAAATCAACGCTAAATAAAATGAATTACACTCTTTTATTTTTTAGGGTGCACTAACAAGCTTAGGTTTTAGGATCTTGGAATAGTTCATTATAAGTTAATTCTCCAAGATCACTAAACTACAACAACTAGGTGTCTGCCCAGGGAGTGTGTGAAATCCTTTATATAACCAGCGTTCTCAGGAAGCTCCTCTCAAAAGGGATTCAAGCACTAGGCAATGTGAGGAGTTGTTGATCGGGATAACCCCTGGTTGGTAACTGTGTAGCACTGGCGATATAGCCAGGATTGTATTCATATCTGGGAGCTCTTTTGGGAGTTTCGAGCTTTGCTACCCTGCCCATACGGTCAATCCTGCCTATGACTGTCCGCCTGAGCATTGATTATATCGAGGTGACCTTAGTGACCTTACCTAGGATATCGAGGGGGTACGCGTAGAGGTTATTCTGCATGTGTCCCAGCCAGGTTGGGGTCGGACAGCACAATCGCTTTACGCATTGAAGCCGAGGGCCACAATAATTGGTTTTGAACCTCCGCTTGTGGTGACAAGGGCCTCTCAAGCCTCTCCTAGGCGAGACATACCGGCCACATTCGGGAGCTCACTTATCCAGCCCTTGTTTGCTTTATTTTGGCTTTAGTTTTTATAGTGATTTCTCTGTGCACGCTAGTTGGCCTAGGGTTGACGTAATTAGAGAGTCTTTGCTTTTTTGTTGAGTCATTGTGGATTCGGGTACTGTTCCGCTCCATTCTCGTCGGTTAGTAGGACTTCCACCTTCCACTTATCCTCCTCCTTTGGGAGAGGGGCCTAGATTGTCCAGGTGGACTATGTCACACACTGATTCACACACCATGGAGGATCATTCAAAGACTATTCCTGAGCCACCTCCTCCCATTTGTATTGACGATGGGGATCTTACTCCTACATAAGATCCCTCACCTAACCTAGCTGAGTTTGGTCCCGTGATTTCCCAGATAGGATCTTTGCATGATAGACCTACTTACACTAGGACGGATTCCCCATTGACATGCTACTGATATGGAATGCCGGAAGACGCCGAGACTCACTTTGACCCTCCTAGCACCAGCTATGGCAGTTATGCTACGACTAGTTTTCCTATGCACAATTTGACATTTCATGTTGAATCCGATTTTGACCCTAACACTATGCCTAGGGGCAATCCCATGCCTTACCTTGCGGAGAGGTTTGGGAGTACTAGTCACATTTCACCTTCCATCCCAGTGGTGTAAGCTCCATCTTATATACCTCCTAGGCCTAGAGTTAGTGATCCCATAGAGATACCAAGTTCTAGACGAGTGACGACAGGAAGTAGTACAGATCTTCTTACAGAGATTCATTCGTCCTCGCTTCTGAGTTCTTCAAATGCAAACCCTCCACCTTAATCTCGTGGTCCTTCGAGTCGGCATGTAGCTACGAGTCAGATCCGTAGTGCGGTTACTAGACCAGTTGTGTCTCAAGCCTACATACCACCTGTGGTTTCGGGAGGTTATGTTCATGTTTCTAGAGGTCAGATTGCTACTTTTTCGACATATATCCCTACTTCCGATATGTATATTCCTACGTCCGGAATGCATATCCCTACCTATGGAGTGTCTCATGGGGCATCACAGCCGATGAACTATGGACCCTACTATGGGGCGCAGTATGGACAGGTCTCTCAACCTTATGGAGGTGGGTATTCACAACCTGCTTATTCTCCCAACTATGGCTTTGTAGCTCCTACTAGTCAAGGTCCACCTCATTATGCGACTTCCACGCCACCCTATATGGGTCATGCAGGAGGAGGTCACTATGGCCAAGGTCACGGTGGTAATCAATCCTATGTGAACCAGGGATCGGTCCCTAAACCTCATCATGCTAAGCTCCCTTTCCTCGCGACACTCAATTTACCGGACTTATCGAGACTTACGAAAGATCCTGTAGCTCATGACCCGGCTTGGAAGGCTGTCCCTACCAAGCTTCCTTCAGACATACCTAAGTTCAAAGGCAAACCAGGAGAAGATCCGAGTGAAAACGTTACGACATCCCACCTATGGTGCTCTTCCAATTCATTGCATCAGGACTCAGTCCGTTTAAGACTATTTCAACGCACCCTTACAGGGCCTACGGCGAAATGGTATATAGAGTTACCTAGGGGTGCCTTTACTTCGTTCGATGACCTTGCGATGAATTTCCTTAATCACTTCCAGCTACCGGTACGATATGATGTTGGTACTGAACTATTGTCGACATTTCGGCAAGATAAAGCCACCCATGTTTTTTATCATATTCAGGAGTGGCGTAGACGGAAGAGATTAATCAAAGCCTTTATACCGCTGGAAATCCTCCTTGAGTGGTTCCTCAAATATTTATTGCCATATATCGCGAAGGATGTTTCCACATTCGGAGTGTAGAATGAGGAACATGCCATCTTTAGGGCGCCGGAACTAGACTTGATCTATGCTCAGTCTGGTTTGTTATATGAGATTATACCTAATGCCCCTTGTTCTAGTTTCGAACCAAAGGTCAAACCTGGACCACATGCTGATGGCATTGTGGGTAGTGCAAGTAAGAAACCTGCAGGTTCGGTTGTGAAACAAGTTTCTCAGTTGTCAATCAACCAATCTACCTCGAGACAAGCTACGGCTTCGTCTTAGCCCACCCAAATGGTGAATGTACTTGCTGTGCAATCGTCCGACCAGAAGGGTAACCAGCAACTCGGAAGAAATAGAAAAAAGGGTAAAAACAATAACAAGAAGGGTGGGAATAAAAATGAGAATGCCAACAATAATGACAAGAACAATAAAAATGATAGGAGGGACAAGCAGAATAAGCATAAGGTTAAGTTTCCTTGCAAGATTTGTAAGGACGATCACCTCACTTACTTGTGCCCTAGGATGGATGAAGCTTTGAAGTTCATAGCATAGGGCCCAGCTGTGTTAACGAACCCTTTACCACATAACCAAAATATGAACTCAAAGTCCCATGATCAATCTAGTGATGAAGATTCACCTGAAACTAGTGGTCGTGGGTGCATTAATATGGTCCGTGCCGTGAAAGTTGTGACGCGTGCGAAAGATTATTCTTCGTCACAACCCAACCCAGGCAAAGAACCTGATCCACCAGGAACCCCTTTGCGTATTGAGAAACCTGTGGATAAGCATGAAGCTGCACCTCGCATTCCTAAGGGGGTACTTAAGCATTCAGGGCATAATCCAAATGCCCAATCCGCCCAAAACTATTTAGTTGTTGAGGACTTGGGACATACTCCTTGTGCGATGTCTGCATTGGAAGTGCTTCAGAGTTGTTCGTCGCAAAGGAAGGATTTGCTTTCTGCTCTTGGTGTGAATGGTGATGATTCTTCCTCGGTGATCAAATTTGAAACTGGAGGACATCATCCTCGCTTGCCCTACTATGTGTCCCTTTTGGTGCATGTAGAATTTCTTAATATGATCGTCAAGCATACTGTGATTGATGAGGGCGCTGCTGCTTCTGTGATGTCTTTGTCTTGTTGGAAGGGTCTTGGTTCTCCTGAGTTATCAAAGTCTACGACCATGTTAAATGCTTTTTATGGGAGGTCTTTTAGGCCGCACGGGATCCTTCCTTCCCTTAAAGTCCATTTGGGAGGGAAGACCGTTGTGATAGAGGTCGAGGTGGTTGATGCGCCCCTTGACTACAATCTCTTACTGGGAAGGAATTGGATGTATAGTATGCAAGCCGTTGCGTCTTCCGTATTTCGCGTTGTATTCTTTCCTCATAATGGGAATATTGTGATGATTGATCAGATGTCATTCAAGAATCCGCCTGTTAGTGCATCTTCGAAAGCTTCGGTTCCGAAAGTTGAACATTCCCAGCTAGCAACTGGGAGTGTCGGTGTAGGTATGTACCCTTCCCTCATGGGAACCTTTAGTTGTCCTGCACCCATCCTCATGATAGGAGCTAGTTTCAATGGTGCTTCCACGTCTACAAGATCGGTGCCTTTTCACACAAATCATATGGGAGATCCTTGGATTCTTCCATCACTGAGTCCTATGAGTGAGGCCATTGAGACGAGTGTGTTGTTTCCTGTAGCCATGATAGCTTACCAAGCTAATCTTCAATCTGCTGCAGAGCCTTGTTCTTCTTCTTCACGGATAGAGGAGGAAGACCCCTATGTGCTGCCTGCATGGGCAATACAGTCTTCTCATGCCCACAATTGCCTTGATACGGTTTTCCCTTCAGATGAAGTGATCATCAAGGCTATGTCGGGAGTTGAGCCACCATGGGAGGAACTCCATCATAGATCATATTTCCTTCCAGAGCTTGACCTTTTGGAGCATGAGGATTACAGGGAGATTCTTATACAGAAAGTTGGTAGGCCCATGATTCCATTAAGCTCTCCTGGTCAGATGGCTGATGGGAACATGGAAAACATATCATCAACTATGCCTATCAACATTTCTTGCAACCCTGGTACGGTTGAGAATGTGTACATTGGGGCAGATTGTTCCCAAGATGAGATTCGTGAGTATACCGAGCTGTTCAAGGAATTCCATGATGTTTTTGCTTGGTCTTACGATGAGATTCCAGGGATTGACCCTTGGATTGTCGAACACGAAATTAAGACTTACCCCAACGCAAAGCCTATTCGACAGCGTTTACCCATGGTAAATCCTAGGAAAGCACCCACCATAAAGGTAGAGATAGAGAAACTATTGAAATCTGGTTTCATCTATTCCGTTCCCTTGATAGAGTGGGTTTCAAACCCCATTCTGGTGGATAAGAAGCAAGGAGCGATCCGTATATGCACTAATTTCTGTGATTTAAATCATGCCTGTCCTAAGGATAACTTCCCCACACCATTTATAGATCAGATTTTGGATGTGTGCGGGTAGCGAGGTGTTCTCCTTTATGGACGGATTTTCTGGATATAATTAGATTCAAATTAAACTTGAGTGTTATAGCTCAAAATGACACATCTCTGCCAATGACCACTTTCCCATGATTCCGTCGCATGTCGACACTTCCATGACGACACTTCATGAAAGTGACTGAAAAAACACCTATCTTGGAGGACCCATATCTTGAGTTTTGTAACTCCGTTTGACCTTGTTTCTATGCTGTTGGAAATATATTTCAGTTAGCTAAAACTTTCCAGAAGACACCAAAGTCTGAAAATGCCCAAAAATACCCCTAAAATGTGTTTTTTGTGTATACGCGACTCTCCTTAAGGCATATTCGCGTATCATACGCAGGTTGCTCTACTACAAACCCGCGTATGTGTTTCTCAACATTAAAACATAAAAACATGAGTTAATTGGAGATTAGTTATGTCATCTAACTAATTTCCTTAACTGCTGTAACTTCTCTAACCTTCAAACTACCTTATTTCATCCATATAAATAGAGGTAGGAGAGGCTATGAGCGGGACTTGAATTTCTGCATTGTTATGCTGGAGGAATCGAGACTCTCTTTGCCCACACCTTTGCCTTGGAGGTCTTCCCCTTGTGTTGCAGAGCTTGGAGGTAGAGTTCTTTGGAGAAGAGAAGCAGTAGAACTAGATCAAGGTTTCGTGAGGTGCCAAACTTGAAGAGAAGGTATACTTGTACTTGTTTTCAAGATTAATAAAGATGTGATGTCCTTCTTCTTCCCAAATCATTGTTCAATGTGTGATTGAATCTCTGTTTATGCTCATATGATGATGTTATTCATATCATTAGTTCATATTTATTTGATTATCATTTCTTTATATGTGGTCATAATGGTTTGAGGAAGGTATAATTCGTTTTGCAGGTCTCTTGGAGCGAGAGGAACAAGAAGAGGATTGAAGAGAAAGCTTGGACCAGCCTTCAGTTAGTCAAGTGTGGACCCTTCTCATCTCTGAATCTTACTTATATATGCTTGCTAAACATTGTGCATCTCTCTTTCAACCCCAGTACGTTGATGGCCTCTTAAACCCTAGCCATAGGATACTTTCCTTTACAACACTGAGGACCAACATAAGACCGCATTTATTTGTCCTTGGGGTGCATTTGCGTATCGGAAGATGCCTTTCGGCCTTAAAAAATCCGGGGCTACCTTTCAGTGGGTGATGACCTTGATTTTCCATGATCTCAAGTCCATTATCAAAGTATTTTTGGATGACCTCGCTGCTCATTCTCGCATGAGGATGCGTCATTCTTATCACTTGAGATTGGTGTTTGAAAGATGATGGCATTATGCTGTTAGATTAAACCCTCATAAGTGCATCTTTTGTGTGAAATCAGGTCGTCTGTTAGGATTTATCATTTCAAAAGAGGGTATAAGAGTCGACCCCTTGAAAGTGGAGGCAATACTTCAGTTGTCTCCCACGCAAAATATTCGTCATCTTCAGTGTTTGCAAGGCATGGCAAACTTCCTACGAAGATTTGTTGTCGATTTTGCCAATTTGACTAGAGGTTTTATGCATCTCCTGAAGAAGGATACTCCCTTTGAATGGGATGAGTGAGCCCAGGAGTCCTTCGATGCCCTTAAGAGAGCCCTAGCATCGGCCCCGGTTATTAGTCCTCCGGATTATAGCCGCGATTTCCTATTATATGTGGCCGTGTCTTTAGAGACGATTGGGATGGTTTTGGTTCAAGAGGATGAGGAGCTCCAAGAGCATGTCATATATTATTTGAGCCGAAACCTTATTGACGTAGAGATTCGGTATTCTCATGTAGAGAAGCTTGCCTTAGCCACTATACATGCAGTGCAGTGTTTGAGACATTATATTCTCCTTCGCCAAAATTTGGTTGTTTCCCATGTAAATCCATTTCAATTCGTCATAATAAATGGATTGTCATTCTGCAAGAGTTTGATCTCGAGTTTGTTTCGAAAAAATATAAGAAATATTTAATCTTTGTAGAGCTCATATCATATTTTCTGAGCGAGGCTGAGGAGTCGGCATGTGAAGATACGTTCGTTGATGAACATATTTTCTTGATCTCAATGGCTGACCCATGGTACAGTGATATCATAGTATATTTGCAAACGTAGAAGTCCCCTACTCACCTCTTGCGAGATGAGCGATGTCGATTACATCACGTTTCCAAGAACTACCTCATAGTGGACAATAATTTGTACCACCGTGGAGTAGATTCCCTTTTATGACGTTGTTTAACTCACGATGAGGCTGAGGTAGTGCTTAATGATTGCCACGGAGGGGCGTGTGGTGGTCATTTATCGGGGCTTGCTACAGCCCAAAATATTTTGAGAGCAGGATATTTCTGGCCATCGATCTTCAAGGATTGTATTGAAGCGGTCAAGAGGTGCCACCCTTGCCACGTGTTCACACGTAACATGCACTCGAAGCCTGCCTCGTTACACCCTATTATCACCGCCGGTCCCTTCACCAAGTGGGGGCTAGATTTTATGGATTGCAACCCAGCTTCGGCTGGGGGCCACCATCATATCATTGTGGTTGTCGATTACTTCATGAAATGGGCTGAGGTAATGCCTACAGTAAAATCCGACGGTGAGACAGCCACCCACTTCGTATTCAACCAAATCATCTCTATGTTCGGGATTCCAAGAGAGCTTGTCACTGACCATGGCTTGCACTTTCAGAATCGTATGATGGAAGAGTTGGCTTCCAAGTTTGGATATAAGCAAGAGCACTCCTCTTCTTATTATCCTCAAGTGAATGGACAGGTTGAAGCTGTGAATAAGTCACTTAAGTTCATTCTCCAACGAACCATCGCACAAAGCAAGACGAATTGGCATATTATGTTGTACCCTACTTTGTGGGCATACCGAACCACGGTAAAGACTGCCACTGGTTTTTCTCCATATCAGCTTGTTCATGGAGTGGAGTCAATTTTTCCGGTTGAATGCGAAATTCCTTCATTGAAGTTAGCCGTAGAACTCTTACCAAATACTTCGCCTTTGGAGGAGTGTTTGGTTCACCTTGAGCAACTCGATGAGCAGCGTAGAGATACCTTGGTGACTCTAGAGGTTAATAAGCATTGCGTGAAGGCCCAATACGATAATTTTGTCCATCCGAGAGTGTTTAGTGAGGGAGACTTGGTCCTCTTGTGGGATCAATCGAAAGAACCCTTGGGGGCAGGGAAGTTCAATCCTATGTGGCATGGTCCTTACGTGGTCAAGCGAGTATTAGAGAAGGGTGCCTATGAGTTAGTGGATTACGAAGGGACAACCTTGGCAGAGCCTAGAAATGGGCTTTATCTTAAAAAATACTATGCATGATCTTTAGCCAAGGTTGTTTGTTGTATATTATTGTACAGCTTTTTTGCATAGTTAGGTCTTGTTTACCGTGATCGGGTTTGTGATTAGTTTCCATTTCTTGTGGCAGATGTCAATGGAATCTTCCACCTACATAGGATTCGCAGATGGTGCAAGCCGTCACACTCAACACTCAGCCTCAGCTGCTTGGGTGATTTTTACTCCTATGGGTCATGTACTATCTTCAGGAGGTGTATGTCTATGGCCATCTTCCAACAATGTTGCTGAATATAGTGCCGTTATCGAGCTTCTACGGGATGCCATTTCACATGGTGTTCTCTCTCTTGAGGTACGTCTTGATTCAGAGTTAGTAGTGTCAAAGCTAAATGGTTTGTACCATGTTAGAGATCCGACATTATTGAGGAGATTCTTACGTGTGAGATTGCTAGAACGACAATTTGAGAACATAACATATATACACATTCCAAGAAATTTTAATCAAATTGCTGACTCATATGCTAACTATGTGTTAGATTGGCATTTGTTTCATTCATTATAAATTAATCATAAACACAATTTTTACACTTGTAAATAAATAAACCGATCACCATAAAACGTTTTTATATACATCAAAATGTGGTAATACATAGTGTCATAATACAAAATTGGGGCTTTGAAAGCCACCATCATATACACGGTAGTATAAAATAGATACACTCCCAGGTGTCTACTCTTGTGGAGGTGGATGAGGGTTGTGATCATGATATGTCACCACGACTCTAGCTAGCCGCCAGAATAAACGCACCCATGCACGTGGTACACCAACCACCTGTCTCTGCATAGCCTCAGGAAAGTCCTCGACTTGCGCCATGGGAATGCTGTGAGTCAGTCACACAAAGTTGGTATGGATGCTTTGGAGCATTCGCTCTGCATCCACACCGATGATATCGTCTCCTCTTCCCCTCTGTCTATGACGTGGGAAGCCCTCTGGTCGCTGTGGTCCCACATCTGCACATCAATGGTAGATGTCACTATGTATTGTCACGCAAAAACATGTCTTTTTGATTCCATTAATCAAGAAAACACAAAAAATTAAATACTCCAAAAATTTTAAAAAAGAGTAAGGGTTGAGATTCATTACCTATGTCTCCATATGCTGATCCTGGTGGTAATGGCATGTTCGGGTCTCCCCGGAAGTTTATCCCTGCATAAGGGTAGTCCTCTATGGCGATAATCTGTCGTCGCCACCATGGAAAAAAGTATGCTGGATAAGGGTTGGCCACCCTACCACCCCCCAGTATGCGCATCGTGTTTGCCCAACGTCGTTGGGCCGGATCTCGAACCCCGTGGAGAGGAACATCCACTCTAGGGCTCAATCCTGGAACACGCTCGAAGAAAAACGTGCTCAAGATACTGCTAAACCCGAAGTTCCATATCCTACCTGCCTTGCACTCACTGAGCTGATGTTTCATGTTGCTCAGTAGGGAAGTGCTCCAGTCATAGATGGTCAGTGTCATGCACTCCACCACATAGAACATCAATGGCCGAGAGGCCTGATGGAGTGATGCTAAGCCTGCTATCCTGCCCAGCGTCAGTAGTATGGCCTTTAGGCCCAGTACCTGTATAGCATTGGTAGGGACTTGTCTCCCCACCTTCTATGTCTCTGGGTAGCAGTACACTGCTATGTACTCATCGATAGTCAGCCCATGACCTGGCCCTCCGCGGGCACGAAGGTTCACCATCTCACCTCGTCTGGATAGACCTGTGATAAAGTAGATATCCTTCACCTCAATGGTGAGGGACATACCGTCTAGCTGGAAGGACTCTGAGTATGGATCCCAATAGTCTACAAGCATCTGTAGTAGTCCTGGTTTGGCCCTCAAGCCTCCTAGGCACCAAAACTTGTAGAGTCCACATCTTCGTAGTGCTTCTTGAGCCATCCTGTCAGCCCTTACTACTTCCTCTACATCATCGTGCTCGCGTTCTCGCCACTCTAGCACCATCCTGTATGAGAAGTTGACCAAATGTCCATTAGATTCATAGAAATCCTTATGCGCGGCGTCATACGTGGCTGTTTTCAAAACAGTCGCATATGTACGCGGTTCCTGGTCCCTTTTCCGTGTATAACCAGCCCTATACATGGAAAAAGCCTCGATACCCGCGTGGGCCGTAGCGATCATGTAAATTTGGCCATTAAAAATTCATTTGACCATGAAAAATTATAAAATTTGTATTGAAATGCAAGCTAAGAACATGAGTAAGTACCTGGAAGAATTAGTTGTGAATTCCGCCGGCTGGATCTCGTGGAATTTGCAGTTGAATATCAGAGCTCAAATGGGTAAAAGTTTCAAATGATTTATATTTTTTACTATTTATAGAAAATTTTTCAAATATTTGAAAATTTTTACCCCCTTTCCTATAGTTTTGACCGTTTGTAACCTTTTTGGACCGTTTCTGACCTAATCTGTGATGTAGATGACCGTTTTTCAGCACTGTTTCAGCCTTTGGATTGACCCGTTCGTACTGATCTTAGGTATAACATCTATACTGGCATATAGGTTAGGTTCACCACTGCTTGCATTTTGCATGACCTTATGACCATGTCACTATATCCTTAGGTACGAACCCACTCTATTATGTCACAGAACCTTCTTGCTGCTATAGAAGTGGCATGATATGAGTGGTAGAGACTCACTTTACATGGGTACCCTAGTTAGCACCTTATTTGCATTTGGTGCCCATGCCCTTTAGGGTGTGCGAGTCCGTTGTATAGTATTTCCATGACATTTAGCAAGAGCCTCATACTCCTCTTGATCTTATGCTGGCCTATTCCCCCCCGGACTCCCCTTTGTATCGAGTTGTGGATGCATTATCATGGGCTTTTCCTGTCTTATTGAGCTTTATGCCGGCTCCCCTGACATTGTGTTTCAGCCATATAGCCCGAGCTTGTCTCATGTCTAGCCATGCAGATCCTTTATTTATATCCTTCACATCTTGATTCCCTTTTTACCAGGAGGGGATTTTCCCTCGAGTGTCGATATCCTACACATGTATCCTTGCATTGAGCATAGGTATGTTCCACTGCTTGGAACTAGTTTGTTTGCCTTTATGAGACTCATCTCCTCCTAGTTTGTAACTATAAAGCTAGTTTATTCTTTTTTCAAGCTTTTCAAATAACTGAAAAAGACCAAAAAAATCAAAAAACCAAAAATCCGGACAAGAAAAGATATTATCTTTGGCAGCTGTCAAGTCGTGTCGCCTTCGAACAGAGCACTGTATATCACATCCATTGGTTGGGTTATAGTTTGACCTTAGGAGTTGTACTCGTTATCTGAGTTTTATCTCCACCGACTGGTTAAGCTTCCAGTCCTTATGGAGCCTTTATTGATGCCTCCTACATCATAGAGATGTCCCATTTTGTATATCGAGTCTATGCTACCTTCATTCAGCCACCATACGCCGTTATGCTCTTGTTCAAAGGAAGTTTGAAACTTGATTCGGCCATTCCTCAGTTATCTTGACTTTGCATGTCGACCATTCCTGGTACAGTTACTGGTTCTTGCACCTTATGATCGAGTTCTTCCATATTATACAGCCTTGCTGAGTACCTCGTGTTGGATGATGGGGGATTCCCTAATTCCCTCCTTCCAGCAGATTTCATCCCATCGACTTCAGATCATTTATTCAGGGATTGGAGTCTAGAGTCATTTTGAGTGCCTTGAGACTTGTAGTCATCAGTGGCAGGTTCTCTCACCATCGACAGTTTTGGGAATACATCAATGTCCCCTGATTGATGGACTCTCTCAAGTGTTCGACCTCAACACATTTGTTCACACTTGTTAGTTTGCACTCTAGTACCTTGATTCCCATTTTCATTATTGGTGGGTGATCTCGCATCTATTAACGGTATACATCAATGACCGGTAATCAGACGATGGACTACTATGTTCGACCTCGACACCTCTACTCACATAGTAGGACATGTACTCGTAGCGGTTTGTGTAGAAGACCTTCCAGATTGGTGGCATCCACTATATGCTACCTCCTTGATCATGCCAGTGTTCATGAGATTTCAGCTCTCGTGATTTGTTCCAGTATATGTCAGACATTTATAGCCACTATAGAGACCTTGATTTGTTATATATCTTCAGCCTTTGTGTAGATCATTGTACTTTGTATATCTTCATCATGGAGATTCTGATCTATGTATATTGTACGTGGCGATGACCACATATGTTCTATCATGTTTCATGCCTATTCATGGCCATTGTACTCTTATGTATCCAGGACTACTAGATGTATTTGCAGTTATATGCAGAGTTGTATTATGGTATTATGCTGATTGGGTGGCTGGTCTTCCATTTGGGTACCTTCATCACTTCACTTCTGGGATGGACTTATAATGTATTTTGGCCATCGTATAACCCTTCTGATTTCATACATTAGGGGGCATCTGTTATAGCGGATTTCACCACACTAGGTGAATCACAAATTGAATGGCCTTCCCCTATCCCACTGCAGACTCATTATCCCCTATGGACCATTTGTTGTCTTTTGATGTATCATTGACCATCCCTAAAAACAATAGAAAAATGATATACGCGGCCTTTTCCCCGATAACCGCGTACATACATGGATATTCCCTCTATAGTCGCATACATCAGGAGGTGTGCATAATCCAAATATGTTGGAGCATTCCTTGACTTGAATCCGACTCATATGACTCCTAGCTTTCCATATGCCTTGAGATCGCATAGATTCGACCTTTCAGTATCACTTTGAAAAGCTATATAAGGAACCTTTGAGACATTGAAAACATAAGAGAGAATTGAGAGTATCAAAACTATAGTCCATTGTTTCCAGAACTATACTTCAGTCTGCATCCCTTTTTCCCTTTGGAGCATTGTTGTGTTCTTCCCAAGCTTGCCTTTGTTAGTGAGTTTGCTATCGGAGTGATGGAGGATTGAGGTGGTGGAGGACCAAGTGGGGGATTCAGTTTCTCCGGTTCGCAGATGTGCCATCAGAGGTTGTCACTTGTAATATCTGATTCATATTAATAGAAATATCTTTTCCTGTCCAGTAATGTGTATTTGAATGAATGTTGTATCCATTGGAATATATCAAATGCTTATACATTATTGATTATATATGCTAGAATAGATCTAACACCATGAAATATAGTATGCTTGTATTGTTTACTTGTTGTTGAGGATGTGCTATAACAATTCAAGCTGAAGATTGGAAAGCTCAACGGGGATCTACTTCAACCGTCCGGAATAAGGTACAAGGTTCGATCCTTTAGTGTTAGATTGTTTTATTTCTATTGCATATTGGGAAAGATTGATTTCTAGAGTCTAGCTGTCTGTTGTGGTACCCCAAGCCATAGGAATTTCTCTCTGTAACAGAATTGGCGACTCCGATGGGGAGTTCCTAGTAATTGTCCTTTGGGGGTTGATCTCTTGGCATTCAATGTATTTGAATTTATTTCTCTCTCTTGTTTCTGTGTCGGGTATGGGGGCATGTATGCCTGGTAGAGCCTGATTGGTGTGAATTTAGTCTCAGCCTGTCTGTTTGCCTAGAATTTTTGCATCTTTTTCTTCCTGTACGTGGGTTTGTTACTTACAGTTGCGTATACACGTAGTTTCCCCTAGGATTTCTGCGTATACACATGGGTTCACTGCGCACAGTCGCGTATACCCTGGTTTTTTACCTTTTTGTGGAAGATAGTGGATTGCTGGGTGAATGCTGTTAGTTGCTGAGTCTCCTTTGGCACTGCCTAAGTCTGTTAATACCTCTGTTCTTGACCATAAACGTTTTTTTAGCCTAAATTTTTTCTTTTAGGAAAGTTCTTGTCATGGCATCTTTGATTTTTTGTTTGAGATTAGTGCATTAGAGTCCTTTTGCCTTAGTGCTTTGCTGGAATGCTGTTTATGTGTGCTTGCAGAGTCAGGGGTGGTTAGAGTCATTCTTTTGCTTTTTGTATCTCTTTATTTTCAAAAAATCCAAAAAATATTTGCTTATCATCATGCATTGCATTATGCATTTTGCATTGTACTTGCATTAGATCTAGATTTGCTTTGGAGTAATAGTTAGGTGTTCATATAGGAAATTTGCATTCATCATTTGAAGAAGAAATTGTGCATTCACGTAGTATGCATACCCTGTTTTCATGGAAACAATGCATTTGCATTGATTGTTAGGTGTGCATTTTGCTTATTGTTGCGTCATAACACCATTAGTTGCACGGCCATATCCTATTTTTGCATAATAAAGCCAACTAAAATCAACGCTAAATAAAATGAATTACACTCTTTTATTTTTTAGGGTGCACCAACAAGCTTAGGTTTTAGGATCTTGGAATAGTTCATTGTAAGCTAATTCTCCAAGATCACTAAACTACAACAACTAGGTGTCTGTCCAGGGAGTTTGTGAAATCCTTTATATAACCAGCGTTCTCAGGAAGCTCCTCTCAAAAGGGAGTCAAGCACTAGGCAGTGTGAGCGGTTGTGGATCAGGATAACCCCTGGTTGGTAACTGTGTAGCACCGGCGATATAGCCAGGATTGTATTCGTATCTGGGGGCTCTTTCGGGAGTTTTGGGCTTTGCTACCCTACCCATACGGTCAATCCCTCCTGCGACTGTCCTCTTGAGCGTTGATTATATTGAGGTGACGTTAGTGACCTTACCTAGGATATCGAGGGGGTACGTGTAGAGGTTATTATGCATGTGTCTCGGCCAGGTTGGGGTCAGACAGCACAATCGCTTTATGCGTTGAAGCTGAGGGCCACAATAATTGGTTTCGAACCTCCGCTTGTGGTGACAAGGGCCTCTCAAGCCTCTCCTAGGTGAGACATACAGGCCACATTCAGGAGCTCACTTATCCAGCCCTTGTTTGCTTGCTTTTGGCTTTAGCTTTTATAGTGATTGCTCTGTGCATGCTAGTTGGCCTAGGGTTGACGTAATTAGAGAGTCTTTGCTTTTTTGTTGAGTCATTGTGGATTCGGGTAGGGTTCCACGTCGTTCTCGTCGGTTAGTAGGACTTTCGCCTTCCACTTATCCTCCTCCTTTGGGAGAGGGACCTAGATTGTCCAGGCGGACTATGTCACACACTGATTCACACACCATGGAGGATTATTCAGAGACTATTCCTGAGCCACCTCCTCCCATTCGTATTGATGATGGGGATCTTACTCCTACATATGATCCCTCACCTGAACTAGCTGATTTTGGTCCCATGATTTCCTAGATAGGATCTTTGCATGATAGACCTACTTACGCTAGGCCGGATTCCCCATTGACACGCTACCGGTATGGAATGCACGTCGAGACTCACTTCGACCCTCCTAGCACCAGCTATGGCAGTTATGCTACGACTGGTTTTCCTATGCACGATTTGACATTTCATGTTGAATCCGATTTTTACCCTAACACTATGCCTGGGGGAAATCCCATGCCTTACCTTGCGGAGAGGTTTGGGAGTACTAGTCACATTGCACCTTGGCACACAAAAGGACATCCCTCATGTTGGCACACAAAAGAACATCTATGGATTGAGGTTTGCCCAAAACACTATAGATAGGCTTATGATGAAATACATTCCTCTTTCATTCAGATAGTTACTTTGACTTTTAACTATGTCAAGACATATCCGCGAATTTATATATGTGCAACTCGCGGATCATACGTGAGTGTCGGGTGTTACAAGTCGCGGATGGATGTATCCGCGGGTTGCTCTTGTGGAAACTAGCGGATCATACGTGAGTTGTCCTTTTCCATACCCATGGATATGACCCTTGACATTTAAAAATAAAAACACGCATTTATCTGAGATTAGTTAAGCTATTTACCTTAATCCCCTTAACTGTCTCAACCTCCTCAACCTTCGAAACTGCCTTATTTCATCCATATAAATACAGGCCTTGGGGAGGGTGTTGGATATATAGATTTGTAGCAAAGTTATGTTGGTGGATTTTATACAGAAGTATTTGGAGCAGTGGAACTCACAATCCTTTGGCTGCAGAGGAGTCCTTATCTCAAGCGTTGGGTTGTACTCTGAACTTCCTCATTATTGTTAATAAAGAGAACCCTTCTTCCATATGTGTCTCATGTATCTTGGTTTGATAAATGTTTATGTTTCTACATTTCATATATGATTTGTCTAACCTGCTTATATATATGAATCATCTTGTATCTGGAAGATTGACTCTTGACAGGTGAAGGAGAACCAACCTTAGAGACTTTGGAGGTGAAACAGAGCAGAAGAGGACAAGCAAGGATCAACCTTCGTGAATCAAGTAAGTCTTTCTTATCCTCCTATTTCCTTTACTGCACTCTAGAAGTGAATTGTCTGCAAGTTAATTGAGTATGTTGGTAACCCCAGACCTATGGTTATAAGGTGTATTATCCTTCACAATAGAACTGGCGACTCCGCTGGGGATCCAAGACTGCTGTAGGTTGTTTCTATTACCCCTGACCAGTATTTTCTTTGAAGTATGTGTGTGATCTTGTATCCTGGTTCATACTTGCACTAGTATTTGAAAATATTTTGGGTTTTTCTTTGTTTTTGAGAAAATTTTGATACCCATCCATGAGTTGCTCTTCTGCACAGTCGAGGATACAAATTTGCATTCATGGGTTGCTGTACTGGATAGTCGCAGATCATCCGTGGGTTTCCCTTCTATACAGTCGCGGATATGCCTGGAAGTAGGGATTTTTGAGTTAAGGTTTGCTTGTCCTTTTCTCTGTGTAGTTCCTATTTCTGAGTTGATTTTCTTTATGAATGTTGTGTAGCTTGTCTGAATACTGTAGGTGATCACACTTTGTGCTTTTTTGAAATCCTTTGAGTTTCTTTTGGTTGGCTTATTTCCTGTTTACGTGCTGAAGTATCTTGGCCTGTTTGGATTCTAGGTTAAAGTGTCTTTGTCTAGATGAGTGATCAGGGTCTCAGACTCTATTTTTCCATTCTGTCTTTTGACAGTGACTGGTTGTCACTTGCCTTTATAATTCTATAGTGTTTTTTTCATTGTGTGCACCTAAGCTAGGGTTCCTGGCCTTCCTTTCTTGGTGTCTTGTTGGTTCTGTTAGCCTGTTTGCTTTGGTTTGTTTCTTTTATACAGTCAATAAGATTCAAGTTTGCTCAAGTAGAGTGCATTGTAGGTGAACAGTAGAATTTTGAATATTTTTAAAAAGTGAAAAGAAAACATTTTTAATCTTTTGCATTTTGTGTTTTGCATAAGTAGTGTTTATTTCAATTTAAAAATATAACCTCAAAAGCTACAAAAATATAGGCTTAGTTTCTTTCATCGTTGCATTCAGTTCATCAATATATATTTGCAAAAAAGAAAAGAAGTTGTTTTTATAATGGTAATTTTGCTTTGAATACACCTTTACTTTCATTTATTTCTTGTTTGATTCAAAAACACCACAAGTACACCACTCCATTTCCTTCTGAGTAAGAAACATCCCTTTAAAATAAACGCATAATTTAAGATTTACTAGTAAGTTTTGTTTTTGGGGGCCTTTCACCTACTAGCTTAGGCTAGACTTGTGGGCTAGGAAGTGTAAACTTCCCATAAGTTATAAAACTCAGATGTAGTGGACCTTTCTTTAGGTAAATCCTTGACTTTATCACTGTATCTGGGAAGCTCCTCTCAAACGGGAGTTAAGCACAAGGCCGCATGGAGGCTTGGACAGAGGAGATAACCCTCCCAATCCTTGTCAAAGCATAACTCAGGACTTTTGCGCATCTGGGGATTCTGTCCTAGACAGAGTTTCAAGCTCAGCTACCCTGCCCATGCGTACGAGTCCGGCTTGCGACTGTCCCCCAAGACTGTCGGTATAGCCAAGGTATCCTTTAGTCTCTTGTCTTTTAGGGTTAATACCTAGGTAAACCACAAGGTTATTTCTGGTTCACCTTGAACGGGCTTGGAAGGTAACCCTTGTTGAAAGTGTAGGAGGGAAGTGGGTGATTCCTCCGCTTGTGCCTAAGAACCACTTCAAGGACGCCAAGTAATCGTTCATCAGCTTTCTTCAGGAAAGTACATCTTTTACCCTGGTTTGATTGCTTGAGACTTTAGGATTTTTTAGTGTATGCTCTGTGGTTTTGCCTGTGTTTAGTTGGCCTTAGGGTGTGATTTGTCAAATTTCTAATTATATAGGACCAACCTATTAGAAGGTCAAGAAGGTTGAGAAACCTTCCTCCTATCACCACATTGGAGCCTCCACCTTTACCCCAAAGGCGGAGATTAGACACTGACATTTCATTTGAACCAGTAGGGATAAGTGAAGTTCTTGGTGAACCAGAACTGATAGCTAACCATTTTGATTTTGACACAGTTGAGATAGAAGAATTGCAGACTGACGAGTTTGCAAGAAACTTTAACACCCCCTTGACTGATTTAGACGATCCTGTGATCATTCAGGTTAGACCTTTTGATTCACCAGCATTAGGTGTCCCTGTGGGTAGGATCATGTCTTCTATAGAAGAAAGTTCTTTTGTGTTCACCTCAACCCTTCTGGTTGAAGGGGTACTACCTCCCCTGGTAAGTGCCCCTAGATCTACTCTACCTTCTACACCTTTGACTCCAACGAGCCGGGTGGTTCAACCACCGGTTCACTCAAACCTAGTAGGTACATCTGGTGACATGGTTACTGGGATCCCCAGTATACCTACCATTCCTTCTTCCTTTCCTTGTACTACCCAGAGTGGTCCGGTAGGATCGTCGGCCTTTGTCTAAGGATTTCCTTGGAATGGGGGGCACATTCCCCCATCCAGTCCATACGTAGGTCCATCTCCTTCCTATGTAGGAGTGCAGTTTGGGAACAACACCTCTTATAGGCAAATTTTCCAAACCCCTATTTCGGTCCCATACATGAGCTCTCCCTTTTCATTGTTTAGCGGAGGGATACTTGCTCCTATCTTTCAGACCCCTACTTCTATGGGGACGGTCTGAACTTGTTACACTACACCTCCCACACATAATCCCATGGCTTATGGATGGAATCTGTTTCAAAGCAACCTTCCCACTTCACAACCGGTGTCAAGGGGTAACCCCACTTTTACCCATGGTAATTCGGGGGCAGGGCCCTCTAATCCTCAAGCTGGCACATCTAGTATCTCGTTTCGACATAAACTTCCATTCTTGGAAACCTTAAACTTTCCAGATTTGTCAAAATTGATGAATGACCCGGTGAGTCATGACCCCTTGTGGCCACCTGTTCCCACCAAATTGCCATCGGACATCCCTAAGTTCGAAGGCAAAACTGCTGAAGAACCTGCGGCTCATGCCACCACTTTTCATTTATGGTGTTCTTCAAATTCATTGAATGAAGATTCAATGAGGTTGAGGCTGTTCCAGAGAACCCTAAAAGGTACGGCAGGAAAATGGTATATTGAACTACCCTCTGCTGCTTTCAGTAGTTTCTGGGACTTCGCTAGTGCATTCCTTAGCCATTTTCAACTTTCGGTCCGATATGACTTCGGAACGGACTTGTTGTCTACTTTTAGAAAAAAGAAGGATACCCACATCCCAGATCATATCCAAGAGTGGAGGAGGTGAAAGAGCCTTATAAAAGCCACTATCCCTCCTCAGTTCCTTTTAGAGTGGTTCCTTAAATCATTGTTACCCTACATATCTAAGGACGTATCCACCTTAGGAGTGACAAATGAAGAAGAAGCCATACTCAAGGCCCAGCAATTGGATTTGATTTATTCACAATCTAGGATCTTATATGAGATCATCCCTGAGGCACTGAGGCCTTCGCATGAGGCGGAGAAGCCTAAGCCTGGACCCCATGCCGATGGTGTGGTTGGATCCGTTAACTCTCCCACCATAGAGTCTTTGACTTAACAACTTCACCAGTTGTCTGTCAAACAGTCTACAGTGGAGGCAGAAAAGGCTTCCCCCTCCCCCCAAAATGTAAATGTCTTTGTACAAACCTCTCAGAAGGGAAATCAGCAGCCTGGCGGGAAGAAAAAGAAAGGTAAGAAGGGAGAGGGAAACCAAAACAAGCCAAATCCCGTGAACAATGCTGATGGAGGCAAGAAAGAAAAGAAGAAGGTCAAGTTCCCTTATAAGTTGTGCCAAGAGGACCACCTTACTCACCTTTGTCCCCTTATGGATCAAGCCCAGAAGTTGCTTAAATCTCAACAACCGGCTGTCCTGAAGGATCCTTTTCCCCAAGGACAGAACTCTGCTTCAGCTTCTAACATAGCAGGGGGTACTCAAACTACCCCTGACCCAAACTATATCAACATGGTTCGATCTTAGACTTTGTTGCAGACCAGGAACAAAAACTATGAGAAAGAGACTCCTGAGAAGGGTAAATTTGTAGGTGAACCTTCCAACCCTCTCACCATAGAGAAACCTACTGAAATAATGCCAAAGATACCCAAAGGTGTCTTTAATAAGACCTTGCACAACCCTAATGCTAGGGCTGCTTCCAACTACTCCATGGTTGAAGACTTAGATCAAACCCCGTGTGCAATGTTAGCTTTAGAGGTGTTCTAGAGCTGTCCCACTCAGCGAGATGCCCTCTTGGAAACTCTAGGTAGCATGCACTCTTCGAGTCTTGTGGCGAAATTTCATTTATCTGATGTTAAAATTCGCCTGCCTTACCATGTATCCCTATCAATAGATGTCGTCCACGGTGGTAAGAACATTGGAAGGGAAGTTATTGATGAGGGGGCCTCTACATGTGTTATGTCCCCGGCCTGTTGGAAAGCTCTTGGATCCCCAGAGCTGGTCCCATCAAACACTTTACTTACTGCTTTTGATGGAAGATCCTTCCATCTGCATGGTATCCTACAGGCTTTTGAGATTAAGTTAGCAGGAAAAGTAGTGTCTGTTGAAGTAGAAGTGATTGATGCTCCTTTGGACTACAATTTGCTTCTAGGAAGGAATTGGACTTAGGCGATGTTCTCTGTTGCGTCGACCATTTTTCATGTCATGGTTTTTCCACATGAAGGAAAGTTGGTTACTGTTGACAAACTTGATTTTACCCGAAAAGGTCATTTAGAGTCTAATGAGTCCACTGTGCCATTGGTTGATGAGGCCAAACCTGTTGTACAGAGCTTAGGAGCTGGAATGTATACATCACTGATGGGCACATTTGAACTTCCAGCCCCGGTTAATTACATTGGTTCTACTAGTGTGGGGAAGTCCATTGCTACGGTTGTCGATAGGGCTGATCCTTGGGTCCTCCCAACTCCCCATGAACCGAAAGTGCCCTTATAGGTAGTGGAAGTGGCTTATGAAGCTATCACTCAAGCCACTGTTGATCCCATTCTAGATCCTCTCACAGTCTCGGATGATCTGGAAGAATTCTATTTACCCGCATGGGCGGAAAACTCTTCACATTCTATAGATTGTTTAGACACGGTTTTACCTTTCGATGAAGCTATTTTGGAATCCATGAGTGGAAATAATAAGATTTGTGAGGATCTTCATCATAGATCCTATTTTCTTCCAGAACTAAGCAGAATAGAAAACCAAGAGTTTCACGTGAGACTGTCAGAAGATGTTGATACACCTATCAATCCCTTGCCTAGGGAAGGAATCTTTGCCTAGGGGAATATGGAAAATATTTCTGCTACTATACCTATCAACATATCTGTGAACCCTGATGTCATGGAAAACATATATATAGGTGCAAAGTGCTCTCCTGAAGAGATTGCCATCTATACTGCCCTTTTTAAGGAATTCCACGATATCTTTGCCTGGTCATATGAGGAGATGCCAGGCATAGATCCATCTATTGTTGAACATGAAATCCGAACCTATCCTAATGCCAAGCCAGTTTGACAAAAATTAAGACCCGTGAACTCGCGTAAAGCGGTGACTGTGAAAGCAGAAGTTGAAAGTTGGTTTCATATATTCCATAGCTTTGACTGAATGGGTGTCCAACCCTGTTCCTGTTGATAAAAGGCAAGGGACTATTCGTGTTTGTACAGACTTTAGAGACCTCAATAAAGCCTGTCCTAAGGACAACTACCCCACACGATTTATAGACCAGATCATAGATGCAAGTGCGGGAAGTGAGGTGTTTTCGTTTATGGATGGTTTTTCCGGCTAAAATCGAATCCAAATCAAAGTAGAAGATGAAGATAAAACTACTTTCATTTTCCCTTGGGGTACATTCGCATATAAGAAAATGCCCCTTGGATTGAAAAATGCTGGGGAAACCTTTCAACGGGCTATGAACTTTTCTTTTCATGACATTAAATCCATTGTCAAACCATACCTTGATGATCTGTCCGCACATTCTTGCAAGAGGATCCAACATCCAAATCATTTATGGTTGATTTTTGAGAGATGCAGATATTATAAAATTTTCTCGAATCCCCACAAGTGTGTATTCTGTGTCGAGTCAGGAAGATTACTCGGGTTCATTGTCTCTAGTAGAGGCATCCAGGTGGATCCATTGAAAGTTGAGGCCATTGTAAATCTGCCTCCTCCTCGTTCTCTAAGGCAACTTCAAAGCCTACAAGGAAAGTCTAATTTCCTTCGACATTTTATTGTTAATTGTGCCAAGATCACTAAAGGTTTCATGCACTTGCTCAAACAGGACGCCCCATTTGTATCGGATGAAACCGCGCAACTTGCGTTCGAGGCATTGAAAAAAGCTTTGCTGTCGGCACCCTTTTTACGTCCACGAGATTATTCTAGGGATTTTATATTATATCTGGCTGCGTTGGAGTCGACCATTGGGGTAGTACTATGCTAGAATAATCAACCCATAGTTTACCCACTTAGACATTAATTTAATTATTTTTGTCTTATTAGCCTAGTTCATGTGTCCCACCTTGTGCAAGTTGTCTTTTACCTATCCATAGTGGTCAAACTTGCCTTATTTGACTCATGTAGCACATGAGAAATCCCAAGGAATCAAATTTTAATTATTCCTGGCCTCCTAGGTGCCCTTCTACTTTTTCAGTGTTTTAGGGCAAATGGAAAAGCTAGACTAGGTGAGGTGAACTAGTTTTTTGTCCTATTCATCCTCCACTCTTTTCTCCTTGAAAAAGCATGTATGATCTACCATTCCACCAATATTTAGCTTGCCTAAGCCATTTTTCCAATTCATGAGCTCCATGACATATTTGGGATCAACTTTTTACACCTATGGGGGATTTGCTTATTTTTAGTAAGCCTTCTTTATGCTAGATTTGAATTTCTCCTCATGCATTCAAATCCATGATGTATTTTATTTATTCAGCAACCTATTATGTTACACGGTGGGCTATTGTACACTGATTTAATACAGTTTAGTGTTCAGCTCCAATTTCAGTCTCTTCTATGAGTGATTTTGCATGATCAATTGTTAATTGTTGTGAGTAAAATTAATATATCACCTGGTTCAATTTCCACATGGTATCAGAGCCATTGTAGATTGTTTTCTCTCATCGAAATTTTTTTTGTAGGTTCGACATCAGTGACTGGGAGCCTTCTACTGATAGCTGGGACATATTTTCTAAGCTATGGATCAATCACAGAAAACTATCTTGACCCCCTTCAATTTATTTGAATGGAAAGAAGAGATGGAGATACTGTTGAGAGAGAAAGGCCTCTACAAGGTGACTATGGCAATAGAATCAGAGCCCAATGCAGCTGTAGAGAAGATAATGTGAGGACCCTGCAGCAAATAATTTATCAAAATACACGATATAGCAGCAGAACTCAAAATCACTTTTATATTAATCACAGGCTACTTCGAGGGGGAAACCTCCTTTGAGCAAGCTCAATACAAAATAACTTCACGGTGCCTTCCTTGACCTCAACACACACTTATATAGTAAAAATAGGCGCCAATACTATGGTTCAAAACCATGGGCCAATATAAACTATCGATCAACAAATACTACAGGAGGCTTGCAAAGCTTATGCACCCCACAACAATAACACAAACTATGGATCAACAATTACTATGGGACAACTTACAAAGCATATTCGTCCAACAACAATATACTAACATGGTAAAGAGAAGGATTGACATGGGTTCCTAACATCCCCTCCTCCTTAGAAAAAGCTTTGTCCTCAAACCTTTAGATGTGGAAATTGTCGCTGAATCTGAAGGAGTGGTTCCCACGTAGCATCCTTGGGCTGCATTCCATGCCATTGAATTAAGACCTCTGTGATAGAGTGAGAGAGAAGCTGATGAGTGCGCTTATTGAGGACAGCCTCTCGCTCCAAAAAGATGGATCCTTCATTATCCAGTTCTGGTAAAATAGTTTGGCCTTTGATGTTGGTGCCAAGAAATTTCTTCAGACAAGAGACATGAAATACTGGATGAATGCGGGAAGAAGGCGGAAGTTCCAATTTATAAGAAATAGACCCAATCTTCTGAACAATCCTATATGGCCCATAGAAATTTGGAGCGAGCTTATGACACCCTTTTAGTTTTAGTGAGGATTGCTTGTAAGGCTAGAGACGAAGAAAAACCATATCACCAGCTCCAAAAGTGCGCTCAGAACGGTGCTGATAAGCTTGTTGCTTCATGTGATTTCTTTCCATGTGAATATTTTCGCGCAAAATGTGAAGAATCTCATCGCAGTTTCGAAGGACCACGTCACATGCCTGAACTGGAGAACGGCTGGGGATGTAAGGAAGAAGAACTAGCGGTGCCTGACCATAAACTACTTCATATGGAGTCATTTTAGAGGCAGTGTGGTAAGAGGTATTGTACCACCATTCAGCGAGAGGGAGCCACTTTTCCCACTAATGTTGTTGCTCAAAGGAGAAGCAACGAAGATAATTTTCCAAGCATTTATTGATAATTTCAGTCTGACCATCCGTTTGGGGGTGGTAACCTAAACTCATCTTCAGTTTGGTGCCAGTGTGGTGAAAGAGTTCTGTCCAAAAATGACTGGTGAAAGTCGCGTCACCATCCGAGACAATGGAAGAAGGCATTCCATGAAGACGAAAGATCTGGTCCAGGAAAATTTGAGCAATGGAGGAGGCTGTATAGGGATGGCTGAGAGCACAAAAATGACTATATTTGGAAAGGCGATCAACCACAACCAAAATCATAGTCTTCCCTCCATATTTAGGGAGCCCTTCAATGAAATCCATAGAAATATCTATCCATATCCGGGTAGGTATGGGAAAGGGTTCGAGCAATCCCAGAAGGGGTGTTGTTTCACCCTTATTGCACTGGTAGGTATCACATTCAGCCACCATCTGTTGAATTGTCCTTTTCATTCCCTTCCAAAATAAGTTGCGTCGTTCCCGTTCATACGTTTTGAGAAAACCAGAGTGCCCGGCTGACGAAGAAGCATGGAGTTCATAGAAGATAGCTTGTTGAAGAGCTGTGTTCTGGGGAAGCACCAGACGACCCTTGTATCTCAGTGAAGCACCATCCCAAGAGTAATGTGGGACAGCAGAAGGGTTGTTGTCCAAGGGTTGGATGATTTGAGATAATGAAGAGTCATTGACATAACCCTGTTGAACCGATTGTAACCAATTTGGAACAGGCATAGAAATCGCAGAAAGAGAACGTTGGTCATCAAATGTGTGAGAAAGGGCATCCGCCACAATATTGTCCTTACCCTTCTTATAAGTGATCTCATAGTCATAACCCATGAGTTTTCTAACCCATTTTTGTTGTGCTGGGGAGGATACATGCTGTTCTAGGAAATATTTCAGACTCTGGTGATCAGTCTTGATGTAGAAATGATTCCCTAAGAGGTAGGGTCGACACTTTTGTACTGCATGCAAAATAGCCATCATTTCCTTCTCATATGTAGAGGCAACTAAATTCTTACTAGAAAGGGATTTTCTGGTGAACGCAATGGGGTGTTCATCTTGAAGGAGAATAGCACCAAGTCCATTGCCACAAGCATCACTCTCAATAGTGAAGGTCTTGGAAAAATAAGGCATAGCTAGAATAGGTGTCGTACACATAGCTTGTTTCAGCTTGTCAAATGCACACTCAGTAACATGTGTCTAGGTAAAAGCATCATTTTTCAACAGAGCAGTTAAGGGAGATGCAATCTTCCCATAATCCTTGACAAACTTGTGCTAGTAGCCAGTCAACCCCAAAAAACCATGAAGGTTCTTGAGTGTCTTAGGAGGTGGCCAATTGTTCATGGCAGCGATTTTGGCAGGATCCACACGAACCCCTTGTGCTGAGATAATGTGCCCGAGATACTCAAATTCCTTTTGGCCAAAAACACATTTAGACTTTTTGGCATGGAGATGATGATTAGAGAAAATTTGCATTACAAGAGCCAGATGTTGGAGATGTTCAGCCCATGTTTTACTGTAGATGAGGATATCATCAAAAAATACCAGAATGAATTTCCGCAAATAGGGTCAGAATATTTTATTCATCAAGGCCTGGAATGTGGAAGGAGCATTAGTGAGACCAAAGGGAATGACCCAAAACTCATAGTGGCCATCATGTGTGCCGAAAGCTGTTTTAGGGATATCATCCTCATGAACCCAAATTTGATGATACCCAGAGCGAAGATCCAACTTGGAGAAAAATTGAGCACCATGAAGCTCATCAAGAAGCTCATCAATAACAGGAATTGGAAACTTATCCTTGATGGTGAGGTGATTAAGTGCTCGGAAGTCAATGCAGAGGCACCATGACCCATATTTTTTGTGAACAAGAAGAATTGGTGAAGAAAAGGAACTTATGCTTGGGGAATAATACCTTGCTTTAGTAAGTCCCTAACGAGGAGTTCAATCTCTTTTTTGTGGTGAAATGGGTAGATATAGGGCCTGACGTTGGGAGGAAAGCTTCTGGGAAGGAGCTAAATACGATGGTCCTCTGGTCGTGAAGGTGGAAGTCCCACTGGTTTTGCAAAAACACCTGTATATCGATCCAGAATTTGTTGGAGATCCAAAGGAGTAGTGGGGGCCGCTGATGGTTGCATTTGAATGGAATGGAGCTGAGCGATGACACCATGGGAACTCTTCTTAAGGAGTTTTTCCATGTGATGTGAACAGATGATGCTGAGAGACCTTGGTTGTAATCCTTTCAATGTGTGTTTGTGTCCATCGGGGGAGAACTGCATCCAAAGTTCAGCAAAATCCCATAATATGGGGCCAAGTGTGCGCAGCCATTGAGCACCCAAAATCACATCACATCCGCCTAAGGTCAAGGAAAACATGTAAGAGCGGAGGTTATAATCTGCTATAGAGATACACACATTATGAAACTTCCCTTTGCAAGGTAAGGTGCCCCCATTGGCAACAATGACATCAAAGTTGGAGTAAGGATGGATAAAACAATCAGCTTGTTTAGCGATCCGAGGGTCAATGAAATTATGAGTGCTGCTAGAATCAATGAGTATGGTAAGAGGAAGCTTCTTGAAGTAACCATGTACCCGCATTGTTTGGGGGGGCAGTGACTCCAGCTAAAGCATGGAGGGATATCTCGAGCTGGTCGTCCTGAGATGGAGGGTCAGTAGGCGGCTCCTAAATGTCAATCGGAGCATCCATTGGATCGGGAGCTTCTTCACCAATTTCAGAGGCAGGTGGAGAATCCACATCCAATAGATAGAGCTTTTGTTGAACACATCGATGTCCCCGAGTGAATTTCTCATCACAATTATAACAAATCCCTTTTGCTCTGCGTGCCTGCATCTCTATTTCAGACAAATGCTTGATTGGAGGTGAGCGAGGAGCTGGCGGAATGGGAGGGCGTTGAGAACCCATATTTTGGAATGGAACAAAAGAGGATTTGGAGCGCTATTGGGTTGCCATCTTGTCTTATGCCAACTTAGCCAACCCTAGGGCTTCCATCATTGTGTTGGGACTAAACATTTTGACCTCAGAGCGAATTGCATCCTTTACACCACTGATAAAAAAACTCCGGTAGAAGTCATCAGGTAATCCTTCAGTGTGATTAGCTAGTTTCTCAAATTTAGTTTGATACTCTTTGACAGTGCCAGTTTGGAAAATTTTAGTGAGAGCTCCTGTGAATTCAGCAAAAGCACTAGGACCAAATTGTTGCAAAAGGAGCTAGCAAAATCAGACCATTTTGGCTCTTCATGAGCCTTGATGTACCAATGATACCATTGAAGAGATTCCTGTTCCAAATGAAAGGAGGCAAGTGGAAATTTGTTGACATCAAAAGTATTATGAAGACTGAAATACTATTCTGCACAATAGATCCATCCAGTCGGATCAGTACCATTGAAGCGAGGAAAATCTAGCTTCGGACTGTGAAAATTGCTGGAAGAAGAGTACCCATTGTCTGATGAAGACTCGTACTGTCGTCTGGTGTTCATAGCTAAATGCTCAATATGGAGACCGAGAAATTTTTCATCCAGTTCCTGGAGTTTGGCTTGAATGGCTACAAGTGCTTCCTCCATGGCTTTTGCTCCTGTGCGGGTGACAACCATAACCAGGAGTTTTTTTTTTTTCTGGGGGGAGTGGGAAGAAAAACAAAAAAAGAAACTGGTTCAGTATAGGAAAATATAGGTTTGGGAAAAAATCAGAAGGGTAATTTGGGTTTGAGTAAGTTTTGGACACTGTCGAAAGGACAAGGAAGCAAAAAATGGGGATTTTAGGAGTGGGGTGAAAGAATGAGAAAATTTGGTAGAGAAGGACAAAGAAGTAGAATGAGGAAATGAATACGGTGGAAAAATTTGAAGGCATTTGGGTGAAAATCGAAGGAGTTATGGCAAACCCTAAAAATAGACAAATGTGGGATTTTGGGTCTTGGAAAGTGGAATTTGAAGGTCTTTAGGAATGAAATATGCAAAATGGAATTGCAGAGGTGTCAGTGAAGTGTCAGGGAAAACTGAGTTGAAACCAAGGAGAAATGGCCAAAAGGGATCTGCAACGGCGTGAAAGTGATCGAAAACAGTGGAATCTGCAACGGCGCGGAAGTGATCAGCAACAAATGGATCTGTAACGGGACGAAACTTACCAGCAATAGTTCTGGACAGAGGAAATTTGTGATTTTGCAACTGAAAATAGATATGGACCCCAGGTATGTGCGTCTTCCTATCGGTTCAAGGGAATCACTCGGCCACCAATGCTGTCTGATGGCTTGCGTATTGGGGCAGTACCCCTCACTCCATGGCTCAGGTAAAACTGATAACCGCTTGGCCCCAAACGACAGCTCTTGGTTTACCTCATGGGTGGGAACTACTCAATCAGGTAGGGGTCGTTTCCCTTTTCGCAGGCAGGTCCTCTCAATGGCCAACTACTTCGGGGTTCCTGTGGTACTCCTGACAATGAGTTTTAGGGCTTATGCCCAAGTACTTCCCACAGTTAAGCAGATAGGGATTATTCCCAAATCCGAACCTGCAATAGAAGCGAACAAAAAGAAAAAAAAATTGGGCAGAAATTTCACCCAACGAGCCCAAGAAAGTAATCTGATACCAGATGTGAGGACCCTACAGCAAATAATTATCAAAATACACGATATAGCAGCAGAACTCAAAATCACTTTTATATTAATCACAGGCCACTTTGAGGGGGCAAAATCCTTTGGGCAATCTCAATACAAAATAACTTCACGATGCCTTCCTTGGCCTCAACACACACTTATATACTAAAAATAGACGCCAATACTATGGGTCAAAACCATGGGCCAATATAAACTATGGATCAACAAATACTACAAGAGGCTTACAAAGCATATGTGCCTCATAACAATAACAAAAACTATGGATCAACAATTACTATGGGACGACTTACAAAGCATATGCGTCTAACAACAATATACTAACACGGTAAAGAGAAGGATTGGCATGGTTTCCTAACAGATAAAATGGCACAATAGGAAAGATGAGGCCTATGGTCTCCTGTGTCTGAGTATTTCCAGAGACATCATTTTCCATCTTGATGGATTGACATCACCGAATGCAGTATGGGAGAAGCTTTCTAATCTTTTTGGAAAAACAGATGAGATGAGGGGACATCAAATCGAAAATGAGTTGATTTCTCTGAGTCCAAATAGATTTGAATCCATGCAACTATATTTCTCCAAGTTCAAAGCACTAGTTTTGCAGCTGAAACACTATGGGATCGAAAAGAAAGATGATGTTCATCCTGCCCATCCTCTCGAAGCTAGGCCCTGACTATTCAGTGTTTGTTTCGACCTTCTATGCCACAAAACTGACAGCTCGAACCTGGAAGATGCCTAGCATTGTAGATTTCATGGAATATCTCACACAAGAATAGGACAAGCTAGTGATGATGGGTGTTTGTGCCAGAAATTGTTTCCAAGGCCAAAGAAACAAGCCAACACAATCTCAAAATAAAATCAATAAAATAAACTGGATTTAGGGTTTTCTGGAATGTTTTAGTGGTTGTAAACTTTTGGTGAAAGACAGGGAATACACTCATGAGCAAATTAATAACTAAATCATAAACAAAAGAATACAAATATGCATAATATATTCAACAACATCCAACAGAACACAATATTGAATTTCATTTATAAAACACAAGCATTACCAACATATAAACATAAACCAGTAATGAGTATATCAATTAAGCAACTAAACAAGCTAAACAATGAAGCCAACACAGAATTGAAGGGTAAAAAGTGTCATATATCTCATAATTTCATCATCAAATGCATACAAGAGCTTTAATACTTAACTCATGAACAATTCTAAACTCATGAACAAGTCTGCAGACCTCCTGAAGCTATCCCAAAAATCGAACCCCTCTTTAGTCCCTTTGTCCCTTTTTTATAATTACAAAGAAGTAGTTCTATCTCTCCTTCATTAGGTCGAAATTGAAACTACCCAGTAGTTACATTAACTAACTAACTCAACTAATTGACTAAAAATAGCAAATCGGATTCCTGGAAAATATGGCGAATTTCTGGAAAATAGGTGTCAAAGAAGATTCCATATCTCTCAATGGGTGACACCTATGTAAAACCTGAGAGAGGTTTTTGTAAACGTGTCCAGGATGGACAAAAGCCTCTCTTGGGTTTTAAAAATTCATCTCCAATCAATCCGAATATGCCCCGCAAAATGAACACTAAAACATGAAAATATTAAATATTTAAAATCCCTGAAAAATAGGCTGCAAAGATTAAACTGAATCTTTCAAACCTTGACATCTGTTGCAAAACTGAGAGAAAATTTTGTATATGGGTATCTTATGAACAAAAACCTCTTTTTGTTTTCAAAAATTCCTCTCCATTAGCTCGTGGTCGGCATTTTACTTCAATAACCAAAAACAGGAAAAACTGAGCAGAATTCTTAGTAATCTGTGCATTTCACTGTAAACTGGATACTGCTTTACTATTATATATCTCCATAAGTATTTACCAACATATTATTTGCAATTTTTCCTTCATGAAATGTATTTCAGTTGGTCTGCATTTGAGGGCTATGTGAAATGAAATTGAATTTAGACCTTCTAATTCCTGAAAGATTATGCATTTCTGTAACTTCTTTTGACCGAGCTGCAACAAATTCAGACTCACTGTGCTGAATTCTTCTTTTGCAAAAATATCCTTTACTATCTTTGGTAGATATTTCTAAACCTATGCTCTGGTTAGCAGTAGTTGCAACTCCAATAGAGGGGACATCCTCTTTGGCAGGGCCTACATAAAATGCTCCATAATGTTCATCAATACATTTATAATCGGAAGGAAAGAGATTCCTTGTAGCTTCCTCATTCCTGTCTAGCTTCATAATATTTAATTTAGAACATCTTCCTTGAAATTCTTGCCTTATTTCGCTCACTCTCATCATTTGCCAGAAATTTGCATCTAGTTGCCAGAACAGTTGCCAGAATCTCCCTCACATGAGACTGACGCCTTTTTACATGAAAAAAACTTGGAAAAACACATATCAAACATGACCAATGATTTATTTAACACTTTAGGAGTGAAATCCCAAAAAAACGGACTGAAAAATGACCATTCTAGCAAAAAATGATTTTCCCGTAGCACCGTAGTGTTAATTTTTGGTAGTTGCGCTACAAGAATAATTTAAACTCAATTTTGGTTCTATTTAGTCATTTTTTTCATTTTGAATACAGCTCAAATGGAAAACTATACTCATGATATGATTTGTGAATCCATTATTCAATATATTGACCTTTAGAACCCTTCAAAAGCTTAAAAGAACAAAACTAAATAAAAATCTAAAGGTAAAAATTGAAAACTTCACTAAAAATCAAAAAAATTCCACAGTAAGTAAAAGAGTAAACTCAAGAAAATATGCAAGCTAAAATAAAAATGACAATCAAACATAAAATTTGAAGAAACAAGTTCCTGACTTAACATCTGGCTCCAGCTGCGGGATGAAGTCCTCCCTATGAGGCTTCAAGAACCTGTAGACCAGTGCCTTCTATCACCAAAACTGCCTGTTTTTCTGCAAAACATCCATTGGGCTATGGAGTCTTTATTCAGTCCTTCACACACTGATATATACAATGAAAATCAAATCTCTTTCTCTGAGGAACCTTCCATCTACTGAATCAAACCGAAATCCCATTTCCAATGTAACCAAGAAAAAATTTGATCAACCCACCAAAACTTGTTTCCAACTCCAAATATATATATAATAAAAAATATTGGAAAACATGAAGAGCAGAGATTTAACAACTTATACCCACTTTCATCAAATAGTGTCTCTGAAATATCAGATTTATAACCTGGTATTGACTCTAAATAATTTGCTATTGGATCATAAAAAGTTTCATAAGTTACCTCCTCCTGCTCTATGAAAAACACAAGCTGTCCATAAGAATATTTTGTTCCATGAATATCAATCAGGCATTGGTGATAAAAGACATCAGGATTAGCCTCAATTTGCTCTGTAAATTTTTGAATAGTATCACCAATAATGTCAACACTTTGAACCTCCTTTTATACACTGTCTTCAAATAAATGACTATTAGGCATTGGCTTTTGTTGTTCAAGTATAATAGACTGAATGCATTCTTGAGTCTGCTGATCAGATTGTGACATATCACACACCTCACATATTTCTGGGTCTTTCTTTTCAATTTCATCATCATATTTATTAAAAATTAGACCATCTTCATAGTGATTTTGAACAGCAGATTTATCATAACCATGAATAAAAGTAACTTCTAAAAAAATGTGAACAGCCTGGCCTTCATCGATTTTACTATCAAAACCAAAAGGAATAGAATCTAATTCATCACAGAATTCTTGTCTTGGAACCCTAATCTCTTCATCATAACAAGGAGTATTCTGGGAAATTTCAAATGATGAGGCTAAAGGTTCATCTTTTCCTTCAATACAAAGTTTATCTTTAACACAATAATGTTTTTCAACAGTTTGTTGAACTAGAGATTGATCTTCAAAAGGATTAGGATTCAACTGGTTATTAAGGCTGTTGAAATCATTATGAGAATGTTCCAAACTATCTCTACTGATCTCATCACCTGAATAATCCTCAAACTGACCTAAAACAACAACTTGATTATCATCATGATCATGGCATTCTTCCTTTACTGTAGTATCTGAAAATGTTACCTTTTCATCTTCAACAAATTCTAAAACTTCAACTTCTTCATGACATGTTTTGAACCCTTGATTGCACTCATGATCATGATTTTTTAAATCAGAAATTGTGTTATAAACATCATCCTGCTCACAACAATATTTTAAAAAGAGTTTAGATGAGTACAGATACTTACAACGTTTCCGAAAGCATGTGTGAAATTCTTTCAGTGAAGAAATGCTAGCAGCGGGAAGAGAAAAATACCAATCTCGTGCATCTTGGTCAAGTGAATACATGAACATCTTCATGAGCACATCTTCATGCTGGATATTTAACTGGACCATACATTGATGAAATTTGATGAGGTGATCTGATGGATTATCATCTTTGCTTTCTCTAAACCGTGGAAGACAATCTCCCCAAACATCTATAGTAGGTACTGAATTTGGAAAACCTGGAATATCAGAAAAATTGAAAGGGGCAAACCTTCGAGCCAGAATAGCTTCCATGGACATCGGTCTCTGCATGTTGAAATAGTGGAGTCACCAATAAATTTGTCAAGACAGATTTTGTTTCTTCTTCTCAGAAAGAGAAAGGAATAACATTACTTGAAACTAATTAGGGCTGCATAAAGCTGGGGATAACTGAAACTTTCTAATTCTTCCAAATGCTCTAGTAGCCACCGTGTCAAACTTTGGTGAAAAATAGCCTTATAAAGATGTGCTGGTTTAAGTCCACCTCTTAAACCAGTAAACTAGATAAGTATCCTAGGGAAAATGTGCTTCAACTTCGTCCCTGGCAACGGCACCAAAGATGTTTGTGCCAGAAATTGTTTCCAAGGCCAAAGAAACAAGCCAACACAATCTCAAAATAAAATCAATAAAATAAACTAGATTTAGGGTTTTCTGGAATGCTTTAGTGGTTTTAAACTTTTGGGGAAAGACAGGGAATACACTCATGAAAAAAGTAATAACTAAATCATAAACAAAAGAAGACAAACATGCATAATATATTCAACAAGATCCAACAGAACACAGTATTGAAGTTCATTCATAAAAGACAAGCATTACCAGCATATAAACATAAACCAGTAATGAGTATATCAATTAAGCAACTAAACAAGCTGAACAATGAAGTCAACATAGAACTAAAGGGTGAAAAGTTTCATATATCTAATAATTTCATCATCAAATGCATACAAGAGCTTTGATACTTAACTCATGAACAAGTCTGCAGACCTCCTGAAGCTATCCCAAAAATCGAACCCCTCTTCAGTCCCTTTGTCCCTTTTTTATAATTAAAAAGAATTAGTTCTATCTCTCCATCATTAGGTCGAAATTGAAACTACCCAGAAGTTACATTAACTAACTAACTCAACTAATTGACTAAAAATAGCAAATCGGATTCGTGGCAAATATGGCGAATTTCTGGAAAAGATGTGTCAAAGAAGATTCCATATCTCCCAATGGGTGACACTTGTGTACAAAGTGAGAGAGGTTTTTGTAAATGGGTCCATTATGGACAAAAACCTCTCTTTTTTTTTAAAACTTCATCTCCACTCAATCATAATATTCCCCGCAACATGAACACTAAAACAGGAAAATATTAAATATTTAAAATCCCTGAAGAATAGGCTGCAAATATTAAACTGAATCTTTCAAACCTTGACAGATGTTTCAAAACTAAGAGAGGTTTTTGTATATGGGTATATTATGAACAAAAACCTCTTTTTTTTTTCAAACATTCCTCTCCATTAGCTCTTGGTCATCATTTTACTTCAATAACCAAAAACAGGAAAAACTGAACAGAATTCTCAGTAATCTATGCATTTCACTGTAAACTGGATACTGCTTTACTGTTATATATCTCCACAAGTGTTTACCAACAGATTATTTGCACTTTTTCCTTCATGAAATGTATTTTAGTTGGTCTGCATTTGAGGGCTCTATGAAATGAAATTGAATTTAGACCTTCTAATTCCTGAAAGATTATGCATTTCTGTAACTTCTTTTAACCGAGCTGCAACAAATTCAGACTCACTATACTAAATTATTCTTTTGTAAAAATCTCATTTACTATCTTTGGTAGAGAGTTCTAAACCTGTGCTCTGGTTAGCAGTAGTTGCAACTCCAATAGGGGGGACATCCTCTCTGGCAGGGCCTACAGAAAATGCTCCATAATGTTCATCAATACATTTATAATCGGAACGAAAGAGATTCCTTACAGCTTCCTCATTCCTGTCCAGCTTCATAATATTTAATTTAGAACATCTTCCGTAAAATTCTTGCCTTATTTCGCTCACTCTCATCATTTGCCAGAAATTTGCATCCAGTTGCCAGAATCTCCCTCACATGAGACTGACGCCTGTTTACATGAAAAAAAGTTGGCAAAACACATATCAAATGTGACCAATGATTTATTTAACACTTTAGGAGCGAAATCCCAAAAAAAGTGGACTGAAAAATGACCATTCTGGCAAAAAACGATTTTCTTGTAGCGTCGCCGTATTAATTTTTGGCAGTTGCGCTACAAGAATAATTTAAACTCAATTTTGTCTCTATTTAGTCATTTTTTTCATTTTGAATACGGTTCAAATGACAAACTATACTCATGATATGCTTTGTGAATCCATTATTCAATATATTGACCTTTAGAACCCTTCAAAAGCTTAAAAGAACAAAACTAAATAAAAATCTGAAGGTAAAAATTGAAAACTTCACTAAAAATCAAAAAATTTCCACAGTAAGTAAAAGAGTAAACTCAAGCAAATATGCAAGCTAAAATAAAAATGATAATCAAACATAAAATTTGAAGAAACAAGTTCCTGACTTAACAATGGAAACCATTAAACCATCCAAAGATCAATCTTTGATTGCTGGAGATTCGAAGGTGGATTCAAAAAGCAAAAAGAAATCTAAAAAGCCACCTGAGCAAAAGAGAGACAAGAAACAGTCTCCGGAGGAGCCACAAGGTTCCAAGAAGAATTCCCAGAAGAAGAAAAACAAAGGAGAAATGAGCAAGTGCACATACTGCAATAAGGGCAATCACACTGAAAGCTCTTGTATGAAAAAGCAAATAGACATGCTGACCGAACTCCTAGAGAAGAATGGCATCTCCCTTCCAGATAGCTCAAAGAAGAGAGAAGGAGGATCAAGTTCAGAAGACAGAGAGAGAGTTCATGCTCTAGTTGCTAGCACATCAAGATCACCCAGTTTTATCATTGATTCTGGAGCTTCAAGACACATGGTTTCGACCAAGGAGGTCTTCTCCTCACTTGACATGTCGAAAGGTCCACCTATAGTACTGGGAGATGACTCTCTCACTAAAATTTTTGGCAAAGGGAGGATTGATCTTGATCATGGTCAGTTCAGCAATGTCTTGTATGTGCCTGGTATTGCCTCCAACCTCCTATCAGTGTACCAGATGACTCACACTGGGTCTCCAAAGAAGGTCATATTCTCCCATGATGAAGTTGAGATCACAGATATCTCAAGTGGTAGAGTCATTGCAAAAGGAGTTGCAAATCATGCTCAAAAGGTATACATGTTCTCACACTTCCTACCCTACTCAAACCCCTCTGCTCTTTTGATTCATGCTAATGAAGCAAGCAAGCTTTGGCATGAAATATTTGGCCACCTAAACTACAAATATATTTCTAATATTAGTGAAAAAGAGATGGTCATAGGGTTGCCCAAGATAAAATTTTCCAAAGGAGTCTTCCAAGGTTGTATCCTAGGAAAACACTCAGAGCACAAATTTGAGAGAGCTAGTCATGAGAGAACCTCTGCACCCCTCGAGTGGATCCATAGTGATGTTTCTGGCCCATTCCCTCATATGTCCATGAGTCAGGCCAAATATGCATTGAATTTTATTGATGACTTTTCCAGGTGTTACTGGGTTTACCTCCTGAAACACAAGTCTGAAGTTTTTGGCCTCTTCAAAGTCTTTAAGGCTTTGGTTGAAAACCAGTCTGGAAGGAAACTCAAGGTCTTCAGATCTGACAATGGTGGTGAGTATGTCAAGTTTGATTTTATTAATTATTGTATAGATGCAAGTATTCATATGCAGCATTCTATCCCTTACACACCATAGCAAAATGACGTTGCTGAGAGGAAGAACATATCACTGAAGGAGATGGAAACATGCATGATGGAGGCCAAAAATTTGCCACCAAAGTACTGGGATAAAGCTATCAAATGTGCATCCTATTTCCATAATAGGGTGCCTCATAAACATCTTTATGGTATGACTCCCTTCGAAGCATGGAGTGGGCACAAGCCAGATGTGACCCATTTCAGGATTTTTGGCTCAAAGGCTTGGGCTAGAATTCCAACAGAGAAGAGGAAGGCTTTGTAGCCCCAAATACAAGAGTGTCTTTTTGTTGGATACTCTGAAGATTCAAAAGGGTACAAGTTGATAAATTTGAGCACAAACAAATCCTTCATTGAAAGGTGTGTTCAGTTTGAAGAAGAACCCCTTGCAGCAGTGGAAGTTGGTGAAGCCTCTTCACCACCTGAACCTCAAGAAGTAAGTAAAGAGTTTGTTGAAAATGATAATTCTGATTTGTCTGATGGAGATGAGTTTTCTACAGACCCTAACATCCCTACAAGGCCAAAATGGGCGGCCAAGACACTACATGCAGCAGGAGAGCTAGCTGGGGATCCCAATGACCCAAGGAGGACTAGATCTCAATTTGAGAGTGGTCTGTGCATGAATGATCCTATGTTTACTGAAAAAATATATTTGATGGTGGAGTCTGATCCTCAAACATATGAAGAAGCAGCAGGAGATCCAAGATGGAAAACAGCCATGAAGGAGGATTTCAGCTCACTCCAGAAGAGCAACACATGGGAGCTAGTGGATCTTCCTCCAGGGAGAAAGTTAGTCCAATGTAAGTGGGTCTATAAGACCAAATTTGCTGCTGATGGTTCAACACTGAAGTACAAGGCCAGATTGGTAGTCAAGGGCTACTCATAAGTTCATGGCATAGATTACAATGAGACCTTTTCCCCAGTGGCAAAGATGGATTCCATCAGGCTAGCCTTAGCCATTGCAGCTTCAAGGCAATGGGAGGTACATCACATGGATGTAAAATGTGCCTTATTGAATAGAGATCTCACTGAGGAGATATATATGTAGCATCCTCAAGTTTTTGCTACTAACCCTTCTCTTGTGTGCAGGTTGAGAAAGTCATTGTATGGGCTAAAGCAAGCCCCCAGGGCTTGGTATTCCAGGATCAATAGCTTCTTGCTATCACTCAATTTTGTTCGGTGCAAATCAGATCCAAATGTCTATTTGAAGTTAGTTAATGGTTTATTAATGATCATTGTGTTATCTGTTGATGACCTCCTCATTACAGGAAGCTCAAAGGCTGAGATTGCTTCCTTAAAGGCTCCTATTAACCAAGCCTTCTCCATGACAGATTTGGGGCTCTTAAGTCAATTTTTGGGGCTTGAGATTGCTCAAACCAAAGCTGGAATGAAGATGCACCAGTATAGATATGCCTTGGACTTGCTGAACAAATTCAGAATGAAGGATTGCAAAGCAAGCAAAACTCCCTTCCTTTCAGGAGTGAAGCTGGAAGAAGTTGATTCTTCACCTATGGTAAACAATACACTGTATAGGGAATTGATTGGATGTTTGTTGTATCTGACACATACTAGACCTGATATTTTTTATGCAGTAAGTGTGGCTTCTAGATACATGGATCATCCTCATGATATCCATTGGAAAGCAGCCAAAAGGATCCTTAACTTTGTTCAGGGAACAAGGACACATGGGATCTTATATAAAGCAAAATCTGATCTTGATTTGATTGGATTTACTGACAGTGATTGGGCAGGTGATAGCACAGATAGAAAGTCCACATCAGGATATGTGTTCATGCTTGCAGAAGGGCCAATCAGCTGGTCAAGCAAGAAATAGAGTGTCATTGCACTCTCATCTACAGAAGCAGAGTACAGAGGAGTTGTTAATGCAGCAACTCAATGTTTATGGTTGCAGGGTTTACTTGGAGAGTGTGGCTTCGAACCAGAGTACTCAACTACCATCTACTGTGATAACCAGAGTACCATTCGAATCTAAAATGATCTAGTTCAGAAGCAGAGAACCAGACACATTGATATCCATATGCACTACATCAGAGAGCTTGTGCATGATGGCACCATTCACCTACTCTTCTGTTCATCTTTAGAACAAGTAGCCGATATCTTCACCAAAGTATTTTGTAAGAAGACTTTCAGAAATATCAAATCACTACTGGGGATTTCTGATCATGTTATGAAGCATGAGTGAAGACAAGATTCCAAATTTTGTTTATAGTCCATGTTTAAGGGAGGATTTTCCCAAGTTGGTTTTGCCTCTTTCCTTGTTTAAATGGACATGCCGTATGTAAAGGGTGACTAAGCCTTGTTGCTAGGCCCTATAATTTTCTGATATATTACTCATAATTCAGGCTTAAGGGGGGGTGTTAGAATAATCAACCCATAGTTTAGCCACTTAGACATTAATTTAATTATTTTTGTCTTATTAGCCTAGTTCATGTGTCCTGCCTTGTGCAAGTTGTCTTTTACCTATCCATAGTGGTCAAACTTGCCTCATTTGAATCATGTAGCACATGGAAAAGCCCAAGGAATCAAATATTCTTTATTCCTGACCTCCTAGGTTCCCTTCTTCTTTTTATTCTTTATTCCCTGCTTTTTCAGTGTTTTAAGGCAAATGGAAAAGCTAGACTAGGTGAGGTGAACTAGTTTTTTGTCCTCTTCATCCTCCACTCTTTTCTCCTTGCAAAAGCATGTATGAGCTGCCATTCCACCACTCTTTTCTCCTTGCAAAAGCATTTATGAGCTGCCATTCCACCACTCTTTAGCTTGCCTAAGCCATTTTTCCAATTCGTGAGCTCCATGACAGATTTGGGATCAGCTTTTTACACCTATTGGGGATTTGCTTATTTTTAGTAAGCCTGCTTTATGCTAGATTTGAATTGCTCCTCATGCATTCGAATCCCTGATGTATTTTATTTATTCAGAACCTATTATGTTACAGGGTTGGCTATTGTACACTGAGTTAATACAGTTTAGTGTTCAGCTCCAATTTCAGTCTCTTTTGTGAGTGATTTTGCATGATCAATTGTTAATTGTTGTGAGTAAAATTAATCTATCACCTGTTTCAATTTCCACATACTAGTCGAGGAGGATGACAAGCTTGTTGAAGATGTTTTTTATTATTTTAGCCGTGCTTTGGCCAGACCTGAGCTTAGATACTCCCATGTCGAAAAATTAGCCTTAGCAGCTGTTTATGCTATGCAGAGGTTATGTCACTACATTTTACTGAGGACCACCATAGTAGTGGCGGATGTGAATCCTTTCCAATATGTTTTATCCCGACGGATCGTCGAGGGAAAATTTAACAAATGGATTTTCATTCTCCAAGACTTTGACTTAGTTTTCCACTCCGCTAAGTCTAAGAAGTCCTTAGTTTTTGCTGAGCTTATAGCAAAATTTCCTACTGATGAAGATGTAGTGGTTGAAGATGAATCATTCCTAGATGAGCACATCTTCCTGATATCCACCTCTAATCCTTGGTACGGGGATATTCTTATATATATCTAGACTTTGAAGTACCCTGCAGCTTCCTCCAGGGAGGAACGACGTAAGTTACGCCTTCATGTCAAGAACTACCTCATTATAGGAGATACATTATATCGACGAGGGGTAGATTTCGTGTTGCGTTCCTTACTCATGAGGAAGCAGAGATTGTCCTAAATGATTCCCACAGCGGAGCATGTGGGGGTCATTTATCTGGGTTAGCAACGACCCAGAAAATATTGTGTGCCAATTATTTCTGGCCCACGATCTTTAAAGATTGTGTGGAATCCATGAAGTGTTGTCATCTGTGTCAGCTTTACACCAAGAAAATGCGGTCACATCCTACTCCGTTATTTCCCGTTGTCTCGATAGGCCCCTTTATGAAATGGGGGATATATTACGTGACATGCAACCTAGCCTCGGCTGGGGGGCATAAATACATCATTGTCGATGTGGAATATTTTACAAAATGGGCAGAGGCAATGCCTACTTTCAAAGCCGACGAGGAAACAACAACCTTTTTTGTTTTCAATCATATTATTGCAAGATTTGGTATTCCCAAAGTGATTGTCATTGACCATGGCAGTCATTTTCAAAATAACATGATGACGGAACTGACTACCATGCTCTTATTTAGACAAGAACATTCTTCTCCATACTATCTGCAAGCAAACGATTAGGTTGAGGCTGTCAAAAAGACTTTAAAAACTATACTTAAATGTACAATTGATGCAGCACGCTCTAACTGGCACATCATGTTATATCCTACTCTTTGGGCCTACCGAACTAACGTAAATACTGCTACGGGTTTCTCCCCTTTCTAACTCGTTCACGGGGTGGAAGCAGTTACTCCAATTGAATGTGAAATCCCGTCTTTGAAGATAGCCATTCATGTGTTACCTGATATGACTGAGCTTGAAGAAAATCTGGTACATTTAGAACACCTTGATGAACAACGTATAGATGCACTGACTGCTAATCAGGCTCATAAAAATAGGGTCAAAACTCAGTATGATAAATCGGTCAAACCTAGGGTTTTCTCTGAAGGGGAACTTGTCTTGCTTTGGGACGAAGATAAAGAACCTCTAGGGGCAGGAAAATTCAAGGCTATGTGGTTAGGACCTTATGTCGTGTCGAAAGTATTGAGTAAAGGTGCATATGAGTTAGTAGATTTTGATGGGAAAAAGCTGCTCGAGCCTAGAAATGGGCTCTACCTGAAGAAGTACTACGCTTAGGCTTAGCACTTTTTCTTGTAATTTTAGTGTATGTATTTTTTATGTACATTAGGTTGTCAGTTTCATTTTTATACTATCTACTGGTTGTTGTAGATGTCTTCTAAACGGTATATAGGGTTCACTGATGGTGCCAGCCATCATACTTGTAACCTAGCTTCGGCAGCATGGGTTATCTATTCTCCCTCACGACAGCTTGTTGCCGCGGGAGGCGCTTGTCTAGGTCCTGCTTCTAACAATGTTGCTGAGTATAGGGCTATTATTGAGCTCCTATGGGATGCTTTGTCACATGGCATCACCCAGCTTGAGGTCCGTTTGGATTCTCATTCGGTGGTTTCCCAGCTCAATCGAGCTTACCAGGTACAAAATCCTATCTTATTACATCAGTTCATGCAAATTCGTTTATTGGAAAGACATTTTGAAGTTATTACTTTCAATCATATTCCACAAAACCAAAATTCATTGACTGATGCATATGCTAATTAC